>JABBOT010000003.1:7379595-7788401 GCA_016165875.1 Acanthopleura granulata | reverse complement strand
TCCTGGGTTACCGACATCATTCGTAGGTGGAAATAAGGTCTGGATTTGCTTTGATTCAATTGTCATACCTGCATTGGAAATGGTATTTAGGAAATTTAGCCTGACTGATTTGTGAATGTATTTGAGTATAACCCAAATGATACTGGTGGATAGACGAATGAAGGGATGACTGAATTGTTAGAGGGATGCATGGGAGAATGGCCTGGCGAAAGGTTCGGGCGATAATCGGATTCGGCACAACTTGGCGTGATAATATTATAATAGATAATATTTTTTCACCAAACTTCCAAGAGCCCACTTTAGTGCATCTGTCAGCATTGCTTGCGTGAGCACGCTTGCTCGATGTGTATCTCTCCCTCTCAATTTCCTGTTTGTGGACTTGATGATATAAAAGGTCAATTGGTATAGAAGTATCCTTTTAGAGTTCAACATTTTAGTATTCCTGAAGTATGTTATTCTTTATTGTCTGTATCATACACGATGGAAAATTTAACCTCTGACTTTTCACTACTGGCCTGTCCATCTGTTATGAAACACAGGCACATGTTACGTGTTTGCGAAATTCACAGTCAATCAGTCCTTTTATCCAAGACAGTTCTAACATACAGTTTCCATTCCAGGTAGCTCCTAACTACTGGATGCCGGATGTGTCCATGGACTAAGTATGACGACCGCTGGCTTACTTAGCAGGTTATGTGTAGGAATTCTTATGACGCAATGTTGGATAACACGCGGACAAACTCATACTCCTTACCGCGGATATGTCGCTCTGTACGGCCGCTCTACACCACTGCAACCATTATAGCAAATTTGCACAGAAACCTTGAATAGCCCCAAGATCATTGGGGTCGCGGTGATGTAACTGGAAGTGATGTCAGGAAACACTGTACGTGTATTAACCTGTGCTTCTTTTCATACTTGATAAACGTGGATTCGTTTTATTTAAAGTGTACAAAACATGATTCTGACACGTGAGATACTGTTTTTTATGAATACTGATTATGTAAGTCCAAACGAGTAGATCAGTGGTGAGTCTAAACCTAAGCAAGCCTAAATATTCACAGCCTCTAAAGGTGAAGCTTATCTAGTGGTGGCAGCCATATGAAGTGAACGTAGAGAGAGGTACATGCGCTTTAAGAGTATGCGACACTCTGTCTTGGATAGACGGGAGGACAACTTCTTCAGTTACTCCCTCTGTACACCTCGATTGCTGTGGACGTGTTAACGCCTTTACATTAACCACAGTTATTATTGTATAACCTACATATGATGGCCAATATATACCATACAAAATAGATATGCTTTGAAAATTTGATGTTGAAGTAACAAGATACTGAGAAATAAAGAACCATTACTGCACATGCTCTGTGTCACATTTATAAAGAACAGAAGCTTAAATTCTCTTACTTTCCCAATATATAGATACTATTTAAACAATTTAACGACATCTTATTATTTTGCCAGAAAAAAACATCTTCTGTAACTTCTTCCTAAATACCATATCAATTATACAAACTCATATGCATTAATCTACATGTAGTAACATTCTGTGATACAGGAAGTGTTATTAAATTTCCATATTACAAATGCTTCTGTAGTAGCCTTCAGGTCTGATTTTTGCGTGTTCAGAAATGAAAGCAATAGTCCATTGGGCCAACAAGTGTCTCAGATAAAGCGACGTGGATCTAAAGACAATTGCAGAGAAAAAAGGCAAGAGAACGCGTGACAAAGAAGAGTGGACACCACCCTCTACTAAAGAAACGGGTAAATTATAGACTTTATTGTAATTCTCGTTACTGAAGAAATTCCCCAGTATCTTGAGAGGACCGCTGGAAGAAATGCATTATCGGTAGTTGTTTATGACCCATTGCTCAAGTCAGCCAACAAGTGGTCCCTTGGTGAATGGAATGACCATGTCTTTGACGTTATGGAAACTACCATTTGTCGGAGCTGGCTGAATTCCTAGTAACTCGCACATCAGAGGGTACAAATTCACCGTCTCAAAGGGCGTCACTTGGTAATGGCGTTTGAAGTTCGGTCCACGGGCCAGGAAAAACGGATGCATGGATTGATATCTGTTATCGTATCCATGGTTACCGTGCTCATCCCACAGGTGTGATTGATTCTGTGAAAGAAAACAAGGTACACAGATGACAAAATCGGTTCAGAAACAACTAAGAATGATTAAGACATAGTTATAGTTGAATGTTCTTAAATGTAAACCTAATTGTCTTTTAAATATTTGGTCAGGCGGTGACAATTCCATGGGCAACGATCCAACAGAGACTTCTTCAGGAACTGAACCGGATTTCCCTGAAGTGTAATGAAGAAATTCCAGGCAGTCCTTGTTCAAATCGGTAGAAAAACGATTGATGGTCCTAAGCCCCATCATAAAGCCGTGAACAAAAACACGTGCATTTGCTCCCGACAGCAGCATAGCCAAACCGAGAAATGATTACCCGTTCTACTGAGGATGGGTGGTTATTTTCTTCTGACAGCTCACTTTAACATGAAATTCGTGGAGCCTTTAATACATGGACGAAAAGTACTGACTACCAGATAAAGAACACAAAACAACCTGCCTCATTCAACGTGGTAAGCTGCATAACAGCCTTATACGCCACGAGTATTAAGCTACCACATCAGTAATAAGCATTATGAAACACACCAAAACATTAAGCTTGTTTAGTATAAGACGTTACATATATGCCCAATGTCCTTCCTATGTATGAGACGAAGACATACCATCAAAACTATTCATACAAAACGTACTTTGGCAATGGTCCAGCCCTCATCGGCCACGGCGAAGATGTCCATAACCCGTCGGTTGTTCTTGTAGTGATAAAACTCGGGGATATCTTCCTTCAGGAACACTGTCATGTTCGGATGGGCGTGTCTCAGACGATCGTACACGTCTTGTGTCCTTCCCGGAGATGGTCGAATATTAGCGATTGGTCCCGAATCTATCAGATAGAACCAATCAGCAGGTATGTAATCTAAAAGGTCCACCACCATGGTTTCCGTGTTGATCTCTGCCATCCCATGGTCCGAGGTCAGGATCACGTTTACTTTGTTTAGGAGACCCGCCTGAGACAACTGATCGTAGATGTAGCCTGCCACAACGTCCATCTCCATGATTTTCTGCCGTATCTCAAGTGAGTTGGGGCCGAACGCATGTCCCGTGTGGTCCGGCTCGTGGAAATACAGTGTGGCGAAGTTAATGTCAAGAACTTTAAACCAGTTCACCACAGCATCGACGCGCAAATCAAAGGGCGTCTTCTCCAAATAAGGCATCCAGATATCGGGACGAACACCTTTCAGCTTGCTCTCGCTTCCCGGCCAGAAGTAGCATGCGCTTTTCAGACCCTGGAGCTTGGCCGTAATCCAGATAGGCTCCCCTCTATCCCACCACTTCGGGTCAGTCGTGCCGAAGGAGAAGGATTCGTTAAACACCGGGTCGTACATGTGGTTACTGATGATACCGTGGGACTCCTCATATAGACCTGTATAGGAATGAGTGCACAGACATAAATGTGGTTACTGATGATACCTTGGAACTCTTCAAGCAGACCAGTATAGAGATGACGGCATGGACATAAATGTGGTAACTTGGGTCTCCTCATACAGACCTGCACAGGAATGATGGCAAAGACATGCAAGTAGTTACTGGTGATACCGTGGGACTCCTCATACAGACGTGTACAAGAATGAAAGCATAGATATACATGTGCTTACCGAGGGACTCCTCACGCAGACTTGTATAGGGATGAGGGTACAGACATAAATGTGGTAACTGATGATACTGTGGGACTCCTCATGCAGATCAGTGTAGAGATGAGGTTATAGGCATAAATGTGGTAATTGATGATACCGTGGCTCCTCATACAAACCTGCACAGGAACGAGGACATAGCCATTCATATGGTTACCGATGATACCTTGGGACTCCTCATACAGACCAGTATAGAGATGAGGACATAGACATAAATATGGCAAATGATTATACCCTGGGAGTCCTCATACAAACGTGCATAGTAATGAAAGCATAGACATACTTGTGGTTAACTTGGGACTCCTGATACAGACGAGTATAGAGATGAGGGCACAGACATAAATGTGGTAAATGATGATACACTAGGATTCCTCATACAGACCAGCACAGGAATGAGGACACAGACATACATATGGTTCAGGGCTAGGACACTTTACAAAAACAAGAGAACAACTTGAAATTTTCACGTTCGAGATCTTAATCATTTCTGTCAATGTACAAAGTACCAAAGATGCCAAATTAATAACAATATAGAACACAACAGTTTACTTTTAAAGATATCAATCAATCAATGGGGGGACATAACACGCTTAAGTTGGTTCAAGTCGGTGAACGAGGAACCAACATTGAAAAACAGAGAAACACAGGTAAAACTGACCGGTCGCCATGGTGTAATGGCACGGGAAGGTCTTCGTCACCATCGAGTTGATCAGCCCCCTCGGTGCCTGCACCCCCTCCCTGGCAAAGCGGTCAAGGTTAGGAGTAGGTACCATGTCCATGTAGTCCCACCGGAAGCCATCCATAGAGATGAGCAGCAGTTTGTCGCTGTATTTCCTGCTCGCTTCCTCCGATAGTATAACACATACCAGCAAAGCACAGGTAAGCATGGACAGGTAGGATGCCATATTTTCAGGTACACAAGTGCGACAGGAGCTGAACTGAGTCTTACACCTGGGTGGTGAAAAGTATATCAGATCTGGTATGTCCGGGACGTGTACTTTCTAACATCTGGTTTTCTCATTATCTTATCGAAACATGATAGCCATACTTTCCCATCCTAAGTGCAGTAGGGTCCCGCGCCAAAGCGTGGAAGTCCTGTATTAAATTACCGTTATCTTTCATCAGCATAAAAACACGTGCGACAATTCTTAGCTACCATCCATGATGGATAGACTAACCCTAAACACAGTAGCTGCAAACTCATAAACACGGGTCATTTGATTTGAATGCAGCCCTACAGAGTATTTATGCATTCCTTAATAAGTTTTGAAAATATAATAAATTGAAAATTTTGTTCAGTCGACCGGCGAATGCCTGAGGCTCATAGCCACCAATGGTATACACTGTAGTCAGATCAGTCGCCGCGTAAATCAGATGTTATAAAATGATATTTATCAAACTCCACCCTTTTCATTTCACCAGTGTTTTGGTGATTTGCCGCGCGCGTGGTATGTTACAGCTGGTGCAAAAAATGGAATATTAAATCTGAAACATTTGATTGATAAAAAGAAAAATAATGTATACATTTATATATGTAAACTGGGACCACATCACTTGCACAGCTCTGCAGTTATTTCCGTGCGCTTGTGAACTCATACCAATTAAAAACGTCCACAGCTTTCATAACTGTACAGCTCAGCAGATTTTTCAGCGGGTTTGTGAGCACAAAAACAATAAATCAGTTAAAAACTTCCAAACATGAACATGCCATGCTGAAACCAGGTGATTTCTTTTAGCACAGCATCATGCTTTTACTATGAGATATTGATCGAATGTTGTGATCGGAAAATACCACTCAACGAAAGAAATAACTTTTTGTTTATAAAATGAGCTTATAAAATTGACCAAGATGCAATTTGTGTGTAAGAAATATTTCGATTACTGCATCCAAAAAAACCTACTAGGGATATGTAATGTTTGTCAGGTGTGTGTAGAGGTGAACAGCAACGAAGAGCATTCCGCCTTCTCTTATTCCCTCAGTACAAATAGCCTGGTGCAGACTTTTCCTCCGATGGCAAAGGAATGGCCTGTGTTGAACATGCGTGGATCAGGTGTGTCCCCTGACTATTTAAGTAGGAGGCCTGAGACATATAAACCTCTTGTATGAGTGTAACTTATACTGACATATATCACGGCAAGCAATCGCTTATTTCGTACTATTCTGTATCCACCTTCATCAAATGTATCCACCTTCATCAAATTTAAGGGAAACTACAGAGTCCCCAGATGGAATGTATTACGTGGACTTACTTCTGTACGAAGACGACAAAAGTTTCCTGTCATGTCACCTTGCAGCTAGAGGGGTAGTTTCTGTTTTGACATTGCTAATTGTCGTCTAATGGAAGCAGTGAAGGAAACATTTCCCAGTTCAGTGAGTATAATTCTCTGGAGAGTTAATAAGAACGGATCGTCCAGAGATCTGCTTTAAAATTGTCCATGATTCCGTGCGTTTGTGTTAAACGTTAAAAAGCTACTTTGGTGTCAACACATCTGTGTCTCAAAAGCAAGGCGAATTCATAAAAAACTGGGAAAATCGGAATTGTTTTCCTAAATTGTTGAAATATTTTTACCGTATTGAAACAGACATTGTACGTTTCGTCAAAGGACGTGTTCCACAAATGACGCTGCCCTTTCAAACGCTCTTGACGTCATCCCAGCATAAATGCCTTACTCAACGTCACATCTGCCTGATTTGACATCATACAAGGAATATCATCACGTCACATCAGGAAAATTTTACAGACACACCCGAAGATTCAAGGAATCTTCAGTTATATGGGTTAAATATTGTTATTTATCAAAATCTTTTTGAAACACGGTGTTAGGCTTACTACGTAGAATTTCTTTTATACCATTGTAATATTTCAACGCAATTTGTATTCTGACCAGAGGGGCACTTTAAGAAATTGCATAGTTTTGTAATCATTGCTGTCGGTAGTTGACGATTGGAATACGAATGTCCATGCCAATGCCAAGATTTGATTGCCGTTTCTAACCATTCATGTAGCACTATACTGATTAAGACAGAACAACTCCAAGGCTCTATAACAGCTATTCACCACTGTCGAACTCTCCATACCCGTTTAATCACAGAAATGCAACTTATACAACACATCTGGAATGCGTTCTCAGTGAATCACTCTCTACTTAAACCCCACATTATAGTCCAACAAGACAGTCCATTAACTTATGTTCATTTCCCATCATGTTATGTGTCAGATAGCAAGAATGTAATGCGACCTGGCTTAGATTTTGTCCACTCTTTGGTGTATCTTAACCCAGAACTATCAGTGCTCGAGTCAACATAGTGGCTTCTCTTTAATGGCTAATGGAACAATGGTAAATGTTGAGTATCAAGATAGACCCTTGGTCCAACATAGCCACATCACTGACATTCCAAAGCTGGGACACAGACAGGCCCACGGATCTGTAGTTTTGTACTGTATGACCCCTGAACAGACTCAGGTGTGTACCAGACTTGTTCTGGACCTTCGTTTACAATTCTTTCCAAAAGTTAGAATGCCACATGCGCAATGTTAAAAAAGAAAATATTCTCTTTTTGTTAATGTTGTTTTGGGCGTAGTTTTTGTTTCCAACTTGAACTAAAACTGAATGTTGACTTCAATTTATTCAGTCATGTAACTTGTCCACGGTTCACTCAACTAACCCAGCAATAGGCTCTCCAGTTTACATAGACAAATAACACTGCACGTGTATGGAAATATAACCGTATATTTTATTTGTTATCACGTGTAGTCTTTGTATAATGTTTGGGACTAAACTGTAAAATCAACAACTGCATCATAATACATCTGTGGTGAATGCGCTTCTGTTAGGTACACATGTTGTAAACTCCACCCGACTATGCAGGGATATAATTATAAACATACACGATGTTGTGTCGTTTAGCATGACACACACGCGGATTACCAATTCTTTTAGACAATTACAGGGTCACACCTTATCTTTTCTCCTAACGGTAAACTAACAATGAAGACATTAAATATGACTCCTCCTGGGAGACCTACCTACAGCGTGCAACAACTACATGGAAAAGTGCATCACAAGATTTCATCTCTAAATACTTGTAGTACATGAGGCGCCTTTTCACTGAGATTCAGCTATAAATTATTGGGAGTGCGCGTGCTTTCCGTGTTTGACCAGCAAAACGACATACAAATAAGACAAATCTGCGGACCCCTGATGTTCCGCACTTACTACATATTCTCACATACAATGCCCTACTTCTAAACGACTTTATGGTGGGAGGTCACATCAGACACGAAATAAATAACACAAGCTTGGTCCCTAACTCTAAACACGGAGCACTTAATGCCACACATATTTACATTACAATTACTGCATACAGCCATAATCAGTTTACACAATACCTCTATGTAATTTCAATACAATATACCGTCACAACAAACATGTTCTACCAGAAACACTGATATAAACAAAAACCTACATACATGTACGCAGACTTCAAGTCTGACTCAAAGAACATAGAGGCAAGATTTCACTCACTATCACAGAGAAAAATCGACATGAAATAAATGATACAATGTTGCCGAAAAACACAATATGGTCACAGAATGAGGAATCTGCAGATGTGTACGATGAACGATCAACGGTACCATGATAATGGAATGTTATGATGTAATTGTAACTTATAGTGTTACACAAAATGCATAGCTCACAACGTTTGTTATCACAGAACAGTGCCTATACTGAGGAAACACGTGGCAACCTTAGTTCCAAGGCGCACTATCCGCAGTAATACTTGTGAATAACTGCAGTAAAAAAAACTTGAAGAAATCACTAACAATTTCACGAGTCGTATTAGTAATTATATAATCTCCATATTCTGTCGAATCATGGCTACGTTTTGTTTGTCTCGCTCATGGCGCTCGTGCAGTTTCTTTAGGTCGATGACGTCAATGTTTTTGATCTGTGAGGACGGGCCCGGGGAACCCCCGGGGGACTTGCGGACTTTGCGCTGTCCAATCGGAGACATCTGTGCAGAGGCTTCATACGAGTTATACTGGTTCTCCCTTGGTCGAATTTTTGGCTTTGGAACATTTTTGGCGTACTCTCTGGCCTAGAAAACGGAACAAAAATGAAATATCAGTGAAAAATCACAGAAAAATGGTATGTTGTTAGACCGCTACATATACTTAAAACTTAAATGCACAAATTCAATTTAACTGCCATTCAAGGAGAATAATTCCTGACCATATTTACGCTGGACCAGTCACAAAATAATTTAACGAAATTGTAGGAGTGTGAACAAGGCTGACAGGTAATAGTTTCGACCTAACGCCGTTGTCACGTATCTGTAACCATTCCCACGCACCTCCAAAACCGCACCTAGCTTATCTGTGGAATTCAGTCTCCGTTTAATACAGTTAACCATTAGATTATCTGTCCGTTCACCTGTGAGATCTACACTTGGTTGAGCGTGGAGAAATTTGCCTGAGTAAGTGACATGGGATAAATATTCCAGCCAGGTACCGTAGGGTGGGGTGAAGTCGGCCGGCGGTGTGAAGTCTTTTCGTTTTGAATATTCATGGGATAATTCGACTTTAAGTCCGGTCTGTTGATTCACAGGCATGAGTGCTTCACTTATTAAGAAATGGCTCTGAGGAAATGTGAATTTGCACCTTTTCAATTTCCTTCATGCACATGTAGAACATTCTGTTCTTTAGTTTGTTCAAGTAAAATACATGAAATTACCATCCGGTTATACAACTGATTGCACATCAACTGCTTTAAAGACTGAAGGCTTGGTATTACAGCATTACAATCTAAAGAAATATAGTACCTGGAAGTTCAAGGAACTGGAAGCAATTAGTAACATTAATAGTGGGAAAATGGTACACAGCCTTGCATTTATTAATTTATTTGATTGGTGTTTTGCGCCTTACTCGAGAATATTTCATTTATACCAGGGTGGCCAGCGTTATGATGGGGGGAAACCGGAGCCAGGGAGAAACCCACGACCATGCGCCGGTTGCTGGCAGATCTTTTCATCTGATGGTATATGGCCATAATTTGCTGCAATTCTGTCATGTTGGTAACTTTTTGATTGGAAAAACTGAGTAAATGAGACAATTAATTGCGTCCCATGTATATTATTGATACTGTTCTGCTATCAGGAGTGGACTACTTGGACCATGTCTCGAATATAAGCCTATACAAATCCAAACCTGGTACAAGCGCATGTTTAATTATGTTGAAGCAGAAAATGAAGCAGGTTTGAGAGCAGCTGAAAGTGAGGTTTCTAAGCAGAAGATCTAACAATACCGGTACGGCTTCCTTTATCACAGAAATACAGTACATTTTTGTTCAGAAGTGCTTTTGAGACACTGTGTTCATAAGAGCTAAATATGAATTTTGACCATAGAAAGTAGTTCAAATGTCACATGCGCTGACTACAATTTAACCAAGCATGGGGGAATCACCAATGGTTAAGCAGTCTGGAATGTATAGTGGTTACAGCAACTTAGGGCTAAGGCAGAAGGTCAAAGTTCATTTGCACTCACACAATCTTAATTCTTTGTATGAACCCACCAGTGAAGGAATCCACTTATGAACTTTCATTGAAACTTGCTCAGTAATTATGGAGATATAATGCTAGCAAAACAAACATGAATTTTAATGTCAATGAAATAGGTCAAAAGTCGGTAAAATACCGCTAGACACCGTCCACTTGAGACAGACATTCTAGTACAGCACAGAGGGAAGCAAGCTCACATAATTTTATAATGGTATTACTTGAATCAGATATCAACATATTTCGGGAGCGGGCAAATGTACATCACTGCATGTAGGACAACACATTTTGGCCAAATTAAGCCCAGGAATAAAAAGACTGGGTGTGTTCTTGCTAAATGACAGAATCCATATTTCTTGTTGGGACAATAGCAGACGAAACATCAGATACATCATCACCCATGCGTATTGCATCAGGTCACTTTTGTCTAGAGTGTCGATCCATCTTCTGGCAGAAAATGAACATACCACTTGGGACTTTGGCAAGATGTCATCCGTCTCTGTTGTCCGGGCATAACTGGGAGGCTTGGCCTTCGGGACAAATTGTTTATTTCTCATCATAACCTCACGCGCGTAATTTTCCTGGCGAACTTTCTTCCCCGCCTGTGGCGAAAAAACAGACAGATTACCACTTCAGACTTCGAAGACTCTCATGAGATCAATCAATTTACTCTCAACTATATTTATATACCAAGAATGTTTCACTAATGTTTCACGGTGGTCAGCATTATGGTGGGAGGAAACCTATCAGAACCTTGGGGGAAAGCCACGATTATCCGCACGTTGTTGGCAGACCTTCCCACATACGGCCGGAGGGGAAGACTGCATGATGTGGACTTGAACTAGCAGCGACCGCATTGAGAGGCTCCTACGTCATTGCGCTGCACTAGCGTATTAACCAAATGAGCCGTGGAGAATTACATATATGATACACTGCCATAAATATTGTGCCACAATGTCAAATACTAAAAAATACCTTTGACAGGGATTCTTTAGCAAGGGCACGTGAATAAAATTACTTCAGATGAAACAAGACGGTGACTATTCAGCTGATAGTTGCCTTATATTTCGTGCTTTCTTAATTTCACTTCTTGAAGTCAATGTGAAATTACGAGAATAAGAACATAAGAGCGTGTAAATACGAAAACGTGAAAAAACGAAAATGCGAAAAGGTGAAAATGCGATTAAGGAAGCTAAGAAAGTGAGAAAAAAAATATGATAATAAGAAACTTTTGATTTGGTGCTCATTTTGTGCCACTTGCAGGCCAGTAGTATCATAATATCAAAGGGCAAAAATATTAAATCACGAAATTTTATACCTCACCCAAGCACATGCCGTCGGTAGCGGCCGAATTTTTGCTGAAAATGTCAGAGGATGTCATTCAGGCAAGAATGCTTGGGTGGAGCATACAGTTTCTTATTTTATTATTCTTGTATTTTCGTACTCTCGCGTTTTCACTCTCTTGTTTTATGATGTTTTCGGCCTGCAAATGGTACAAAACGGATGCCAATCAAAGTTTTATTTTCGCATTCTCGCATTCTTAGTTTTGTTAATTTCTTATTTTCGTATTTTTCGCATTCTCGTGTTCATATTCTCTGATTTTCGTAATTTCGCATTAGCTTCAACAACCAAATTAAGGAAACAGAAAATGGCACAAATCAGCCACCATGCTATCCAGTAATCACACAGGCTTGTAACACAGAGACATTTGTACAATCGGATAGTCACATTACCTTGTCTTTGTATGTTTCGTTGTCTAAATCTGGTCCTAGTCCTCCCAGACGCACTTCCTTCTGCATCTTACGGTAATCTTCAAGCGTATACACCCTGTAATGTGGTTTCCGCTGTTCCTTTATTTTCTTTTCATAGAACTGGTTCACATAACCTTGAGGTGATTCTTTGGGCTGGATATACGTTTTGTGGCCTGGACTTGTCACTATTGGGGGTATTCTGTTGTAGGGGTTCACGCCGGCAGCGGTGACAGGGTGGTCCTTGCCGCGGTACCCTGAGTCCAGGTCGTCTATCTCGTCCCGGGGACTGGGATAGGCACCATCGTACACCTCCTCTCCATATCCCTGTTACACACAACAGGACATTTATAGCGCTCAGAATGAAAATAGAACAGAGAAACTAAAGCCCTGGAAACATTCAAAGAATGGAGATACGGTTGAGACAAATTGCTCTGGTGCATTAGATATACCCATCTAGGAAACGATGCCAGGTGTGTGAATTTTTCCTAGAAAAAATGCCATGCACTAGCTCTTTCCCTGAGAACATAGGTGACAAATACACTTACATGTAATAACTGAACATAAAGCCGATAGAAGTTATTTACCTTACGATACGCAGCAGCCTTCACTCTGCGGCTTCCACCCTTCATCAGGCCCAAAACAGGCAAACTATGAACCCGTTGAAATAAATGACTTAGCAAATTACCCATGCTACTAACACCAAGTCTGAGAAGGGATCTACTGAAATGCGTGATTTCATTCTTCTGGTCACACATGCACAGGTATATACAGGTCTCACTGGCAAACCTTGATTATTAATAGCCTAATAATAAGCAACGATTGATGACATAATGCGGGAACTCAAGTGTAATAGCAGAACAACAACGCCGTTAATTCCGCGCACAATGAGCCTGCCCAGACATCAGCCGCTTTACAGCAGGGGACATTTTTATAAGACTGGGCACAAGGATTTTTGACAGTAAATAATATATGATCAATGAGATCCTGTGTGGGAGAAGGTCATTTAAGAAGAATAAATTCATTATATAGCTAAATGAAATAAAAGAGTGGTCATGCATGACGTGTTTGATTGAATCACGAATCCCTGCTGTGAAGTCCATTTGCAGAGACTTGTCAGGAACAAATCTGTCACAGAAGTCACATCGATCAAGTCACTGACAGTTTGCAACGGAAAAAAATAAAACATTTGATAATTTTCAAGGCAAGTCGTGCTGCGCACTGAGGTGAAGTGCACATAGGTAATTTAGCATGCTTGAGATTCATCTTATTTCACCGATCGTTGTGAAAACAGCACCAAAAGCGAGAGAGTCGTGACCATCTTAGTTCGATACACATGTACAATACATAACTTTTATAACAGGTAAAACAATGACAATTATGAAAGGAATTTCAGTTCAGTTCAAACAAACTAATATATAACCTTAAATGTATCACAGAAGCAATTTCACTACAGCCAGGGGAAGGATCAGCGTGTGCCACAAAGGTGACAACTTAATGAAGAAAATATCGTACTAACTGCAAGATGTATTTTATTTGTCATCAAATTTTATTTGTTTTATTAGTGGCGAACTAAAAATCTTGAATACATTTCTTCAAAACTGATGTTTGTGTTTAACCCTAAAATTGTCATAAAGTCAGTTTAACTGCTTTGTTTGTCAATTGAAAACATTTTGAGCAACTTCAGCGTAGAGCGACGAATGGAAAATATATACAAATACAACACATACCGGGTGGTAAGCTTGGTGTCCATCTGTCACCTGTTCTCCAAGCTGCAACTGTTGAAGCTGCTGCTGCAACTGCTGTTTTCTGGCAAGTTGCTGTTGATAAATTTGTTGCTGAATCAGTTGTTGTTGTTCGACATTGTGTTGGTGTTTTCTGAACTTATCGAAATCAGATTGAACAGGATGTCTGCCTGGTGCAGTTGCTTCGTAAATCATATGGTCGTGTCCTCTGGCAACTTGCTTCAGTGGGGAAATCTGACGATAACCTCCTTGGTCTTTGTGGAACGGTGAAACCTGCCCTGACCCTTGCTGCCAGGCAGGTGGAGGACCGCGAGCGGAGTACATGACTTGGGCATTTGGGTCATGTTCACCAGGCACAATAGGGCCTAACGGGTGTTGTCTAGTCATGAAAGGCATAGGGGCAGGTCCTGGAGGTGGGCTCATTAACTTAAGGTTGATGTCTACACTAATTCGTTGACCATCTTCAGTCCAGACCTCCTGGGTGATCGGTTTTAACACGAGAGGTCGCCGTGACGGTGACAGATCACCAGTTGACAGGGCCGCACGTTCTTCCTGTACCCGATTGTCAGGAAAATCTTTCTGTGCATGCTCTTGTGGGCCACCTTCTGATGGCAGAAATCCACTGACTGTTGGGTATTTCTGTAGCTTCCCCACTTTTTTACCTTTCCCTTTCACTTGCTTCTGTCGAGCAAGAGAGGCTGACCTGTTCTTCCATGTCGCTTCAGGATTTGTCTCCCCTTGAACAGCACTGTCCGTATCACTCTCTATCTGTTCTTCCCTTTTCTTTACTGTGTTTCCAATTATATCAACATTTCGCGGCACTGGTTTCTCATTCTTCTGTTGCTCAAGTTCAAACTTCTTTTGTTTCATTTCACCGTATGATTTTCCTTGTTTGGGTTTGAAGACGTTTTGCTTGTTCCTCTCTATATAATCAACAACAGGTCTCCGCGGACTTGTAGAGGGGTTCCTGGGATGCCGATTCATCTGACTTTGCGGCAATTCAATGAAATACTCAGCCTCTGTTTGGGTTGGATAACGTGCCAGGCTACCTTGTGGTTGCTGTTGATCTGGGTAATACTGTTGATACTGCACAAAGCTTTCATTTTGGTCAGGATGAGATTGGTATTGCATCTGATCTTGATGGTTGTACATATGCGGAGCCTCTACTTCTTCCAAGGGATACCCCGGCATCTGTTGATGACCGCCATGACTATTTTCATATTGATCTGGGATGTTCTGGTATGTGTCATAACCATGTGCTTGGTAAAAGTTCTGATGTTGGTAAGGGTTTGCAGGTGGATTGATCCACTCACCATTATCCTGTACAGCATATTCGTCATCCGTTCTTTCCGTGTCTTTGTATGTATCATCATCGTCATAATCAAGTGAATCCCTGACATATTCTACACTTTCGTCTGGCAGATTCAGTCTTGGTATAACCAAATCAGCGTCAGTAAGAACTTGTTGCGCTAGTCTCTCTTGTAAGTGTTTCTGGTAGCTGCGCTCTCGCATTAGATCAGAGTCCTCGGTACTCGTCTCCAAGCTATCGGCCGCAAAGGGAACTGGAGTTCCTCTGGAAAACTGTGTCTTACCTTCAGGTACACTGCTCGGAACCATGGTGTTAGAAGAGTTGGGTTTCTTTGACGAAGGTCTCATCACGTACTGCTTTGAAGTCTGCTTTCTCGGCATGTCAGCTGATTCGTCTACCAACTGTGTGTCATCGTTCCTCTGCGTATCAATATCTATGTCCCCCTTCAGGGCATTGCGGTCTAACTCACGGTAAGTTGCATTATCTCTGAATTCGTCATGATCATCTAGACGACTCTCGACAAACCTATACTCGTCTTCTTCTTGTGGAGTGAATGTTGGTGATTCCACATACATCCGTTTGGGATTTGCTAGTTCCATATTCTCTATTCCTGAATTGTCTACTGCCTTGCCTTGAATTTCGTTGTCTGGTAAAACTGCATATGTGTGTGAAGAGTTAGCACGTGCTTCGTCAGCAATCACTGAATCACCGCGATGCTTAGCCTTTGCATCATTATCCGTATTCAGCAAATCACGTATCGGTGCGGTATCCCTCGAGCTGAAGTGATAGGATTCTTTATCCTCATTCTGTACATTGGTTGTCTGACCGGAGGGTGAGGGAGGCAGATCTGACGTGTCTTGAACTGGCAGCAATGTCCTCTGGGTATTGTCTCGCCCCTTTAGTCTTCTGGAAGAATACGGAGTTGTGGAATCTGCTTCAACGGGTGCCAACACTTTCTGTGCAACAGTCCTGCTGGCTGATCGAGTTAAGTCGGTGGAAGACTGCACTGGATTTGGCTGAGGGTAGTGCTGTAAGTGGTGATCATTGGAGCTGTGTCTCTTAGATTCAGCATTAAGATACCCTATATCAGGCTCTCTGCCTATTTCTAAACTGTCTACCAGTTGTTCACTTTTCTGAATTTGTTCAATACTATCAATGAGTGAATATCTCGCAGAAGGCCGGTCATTTGTTACAGGTGGCTCTTCTGTAGTGGCACGTAACCGTGAACGTGACGGAGAACCATTACTCTGCTCAGGAGCAGCGTCCTGGAATGGACTTTGAATCGTGACATGTTTGCGAGAACTCCCTTCTCCATGGCCCTGTTGTTCGACTGTCTCCCTGTTCATATGTCTTTCTGACTCTTCTTCTTTATTTCTGTCAGCCCGGGTTTCATTGGAATCTTCACCTTTATGAAATGTTTCTCTGGAATTCTCCCTCAGCAGTGCTAAAAGTTCTGGATTTTGTGTAGTTATTTTCCCCTGATTAATCACAGTAGGGGAAGGTTTCACTCGTTCACTGTTCATTTCATCGACGCCATCTGGGTCAATATGTAAGGCATAATACTAGAACCCTGAGCTGATGTCTTGGTAGACAGCCAATGGTCACTGCCAAATTAATACTGTTATTCCGCAGTTTTATTAAGGTCCTGGAGATTAGCCAACAAAAAGCAATACGCCACCTACAAGCAACAATAAAATAATCTCATTAAATGATGTTTCTACTTTTTATTCCCTGTTCGATCTTGGAGAACATAACCGCACCTAAGCCATGCCACTGCATTCAGTAACTAACGTACCTACAAACCATTCTGAAAGTCAGGAACTTTATTTCAGCTTTATGTACCAACACAAGGTGTTAAAAATTAATTTTATGATTTGTTTCATTTATATGATTGTTGTTTAAAGCTGTACTCATTAAATTTCCACTGACTTACACAATGGCTGTGAATTTCATGGGTGGAGGGTATGCAAGGAACTTGTCCCACACGGATATGTGTATCATGGTTTTTCAAATACTTATTTATATAATTATTAAACTGTTAATTAACTGCGACAACATACTTAGAATTTGCCCACTGAAATAATGGCAGCAGAGTAAAGGGATTAATCAACTACGGTAAACCAGTCAACTTTGGCCAGTTACTAAAGAACTTTACAATGTGTGATGCACAGATTTGTATGCTACATATATATATATACGGGTAAAAGACAAAATGTTTTCAACAACAGAAAGACTGCACAAGCAGCACCATGGCAATTATTTTAAATGTAGTAAAACACATAATACACACCACCATCATCATTTTGTCAACATGTATAAATTTACATGGCACAGATAATCTTTAAAACACATAATATTGGATGAAAATATTGTAATAGAGGTAGTTTTCTTTCTCTTTCATAGTTAAAAATATCTGCTTTTTCTCAATATTTCCCCTATAATTTTTTGGCGTTCAGACTTTTCAGTCTGTAAAACTTGTGTAAGAATTTTTTTAAACACTAATTTATATGTACATCTTCAGAAAATCTGCGACTGTACTCAAACAGGCAAAAATTCATACTAATACATGTAGTTAAGTTTATATTAAAGCAATAAGCCAAATTTAAATAAAGTACACATCATCTAAAGGGTCATTTTATGCTCTTTCCAGAGATAGTTTATATTATATGTGTTTTTTCTTACAGCATTTTTAAAGTCCACATAAAGACTGAGGTTTTACAGTGGATCTTTTGAGCCCCTAGGAATCAACTGCAAAGCATTTTGGATCACTAACTCTTTTTCCTTAAACATGCTCTGACTGCTATATTGTACTTTCAACATGAATATATATGAAGAGCTACATCTTTATCTGTGTTTAACGTGGAAAGACAACAGTGAGAGTATGTTTAGAAACTAAAGAGAATTTGTGATTTCATCATGTTTCAGCCAGTTTAATATGGCCTAATAAATCCACAATTGAGGATCAATTTTTTCTGCATTTTATTCACTCTCAAAAATGTACCAGTGAAAAACATGTTACCAGGAATCTGAGTGAAATGACCTTTGAGATCACACACAATTATATAAAGGTGGACATAAATCTAGCTAAGTTCATGTAAGTACAGTCCATTAAATTCACCTCGGCAATCAGCAACTGCAGAGGTGAATGCCACACCCTAAAAGTTGAGGAGGGTGTTTCTTTGAAATTTAAAATTTTCACCTCTCAATATATAAATCGTGAGTGTAGTCAAGTGTGAGTGTAACAAAATCTGATTTAAATTGCATTGATACTGACATCATAATTTCACATCCTAACCCCTCTGAAACAGACTCATGGTCAGGTCTAATAGTGACATATTGATATCTGTATTCGCTGCTGAGCTGAACGATTGACACACTGACTTTTTCAGAACTTGTAGAAAAACCAACCACACCAACCACATTTTTGCAATTTTGTTATGAGAAAAAAAAAGGGTATGCAAAATAAAATAGTTTTGATGAGTTAATTAAGTTAAAATATAACATATTCTCAAAGTCTTCCCCACATCACTTCTATGAATTGAAGTGTATGTGGTTCACTTTAAAGTCGAACAGGTCACAGGGGCATACACAGCAGACAGATTTGATGTCTGGCGTAGGTATGTGCACAGCATTAACAGTGCAGGCTTATGGAAGCAACGACATACAGGTATAAATTCTTCAGATTTATTGCGAAGATAACAGTTATAAACTATCTCGTGAAGTATTAACGGTAAAATCAAGAAATATTATCGTGACATATTTAAATCCTCGTTTTTAGTCGCAACGTGATGGTACATTTGTGAATAATAGTTCAAGTTTGTACATAGGTCATGAATATTAAAATGATACGGAATGTCAAAACACATAACCTGTTTACATCAGCTCGGTTTAAATAGCATCTTGTATCATGCAATGGAACTAACTTCAGGCAATCCTAGATCGATTTGTACTTTGCCTCTGTATATTTATTATGATGGTGCTATGGATCGAGCCCATGGTTAAATCAAAACAAGAAAGTAAATCACATCCTCAGAACGAATACTGGACCCTACACAATCCTACTTGGAACTGTCGCGCGTTGTGTATCCATTTGCCAAAATATTTCCCAAAACATTTGCAGTAATGATAACAGGTCAAACTTTAATTATGTTACCTTCCAATATCGCCGTTAGTATCCGCCTATCATCATTGTGGACATAAAGGGAAGCCAAAAGTTTGACAATCAGGCACATAGTTCAAAGAAAAATGGCCGATATCTATCCCAGCATGCCACATCTATTGACGCGTAGCCATGGTGACGATCAGGCAGCCGCTGTCAGGTTGTAAACAGTGTGGTGTTGACAGGTTTGTAACGCGTCCTGGGACGAAATGGGAGGAACCACAGTAGATACCCGATGTGACACTGATCACCGAAACCTAGCCTTTGTTATCTGAATTAAGACGAATTTCATAGAAGTTGTTCTGGTGTGTTCACCCAACAGGCAAAAGAAACGTCATGCCTATAAGCATACTGGCAATTGGCTCTTCCATGAAGACCCTACATGTATCAGCAGCTGACATGTGCAATATATGGATTCATCAGCTGAAACAATTGTATGTTATTTATTTATAGACCTATTTTGATATTAACCAATGCATGGAAGTATTCAGAGTTATCCCTGAAATACAGGCCTACATGTACCTGCCTACAGCTATACCTAGACTACACCTACAGTTTGCTGAGATCCAAACCAAAACCATACATGTATGAATTTATGGACCTCTCCGTAGGCCTATTACTGGTTGCAAACAACGAGTCAAGAAGCTAGTACGACCATGTGATATTGGGCAGTGATAATTTACTAAATAATATCGTTGGTGCTGGACAGTTAGGTGTTGTCCTACAGCCTAATAATAGGGCTATACCGGCCTACACATAAATACCAGAGTTAAATTATTCCTTAGCCTAGTTGTGAATGTGATTAGAAAATGTGCACATCGTGGCATAGGCCTATTTTTTCTTCTACCCCGTATCTTTTATTTAACCTCCTTAACTAGGCATATACAGCCACGTCTCTGTTCCATGGCTGTGAAGTGTGCCATAGCCCTAAAGCTACAGCTCTTGCCCTTCAGTGGGTGTGGCACGTGCATAGTGACGCGTGATTTTGTGAATTTCCCTGCTCTCAGTGCTTGGTGGGCATTGGGCAATAAGCTATCGGCGATTCTCGTATGGTGTGGCACGTTATGCTCAATTTAATTGCTTCTGAAGATCACTAATCGTCCACCAGTTAAAGTAGGGTGCGTATATGTCGGCGTACTTCACATAGGCTATATTCGAATTTTTGATAGTATCATGCCTAAGGTCGGGTGTTAACACCGGGCACGCAGGACTATTCGCTCCACCCATATTTTGTATCACATAGGGCCTACGTGAAAAACAATGAGATAAATAAATAAATGTGGGCCTAGATGTAGCTCGATCTGAAGCCTACACTTTATCTATTCATCTTTATAACTGTTAAATTTATATCATGCATAGATATCTAAACTAGAGGCATAGGCCTATCGTGCGAGCCGATACATTTTACAAAAGTAACCTGCGGATGGTCGTGGATTTCCCCTGGCTCTGCCTGGTTTCCTCCCACCATAATGCTGGCTGCCGTGGTATAAGTGAAATATTCTTGGGTACGGCGCAAAACACCAATCAAATAAATAAATAAATAAACAATTTACAAAAATACACGTTAAACAGATAATATTTACTTGTCACTCAATAGGCACTGTCCCTAGGTTGATTGTTTGAAGACAAAAGTATTAGGGATTAAAACTCCGAAAAAGGAGAAAAAGGTCCTACTCTTAAGTTGGATCACCACAAATAATTCATACAAGTAAACATGAAATCTGGTTCTACGACTACTATACGGGATAGGTTTTCAATTCATTACCTCGAAAACTATCTATGAGTAAATTAACACGTGTATGGCATTGTTCGCCTATATTCTTTCCTACACCCGTGAACATTACTTAGGTTATGTTTCAGCTTTTCATCTCAAGTGTATATGCGTAGGCCTATGGTTAGTGAAACGCATGTCCTGTTTTGTTTGGGTTTTTTTCGCCTCCCTTTCCTTATTTATTTAACATTCTTTACATGTGCCCTGTATTAGATAGAATGAGAGAGCCCGTTGATGTCGATTGTTTCCACACAGTCTGCGATTAATTCGAGTGTGATGTTTCGCATGGTTTCAAGGGAATTAACTCTGACAGCCTTTGTTAAAAAAAAAATGTCTCTTTACCTGGATCAATATTACGGCTTGGCATCGAAGTTGTTTGCATTTAAATTAGCCCTCAGTGCTGACAGATATAGTTTTATAGTTAAGTTTGGAACGAAAAACATGTTGTTGTTGTTTTCTAGGCAGGCCTAAATGAGTGGAATCAATTCCAGATGGATATGTCACTTGTATCATATATAACAAGAGTTGTATGCTTCTTTCATGTCTTGAAACGTTTTTGCACTATATTTCAGTAATGTAGCAATATACCTTTTCCGCCCGGATAATTGCAAGTATTGAATTAATGCCGAAACTGAATGCCATCAACTCATGGACTGTGAAATTCTTTGGAAGATGTCGAAAGTTGAAATTGCTGTTTTCATCTATTTTATATGAAGCGACACTGGTCGAGATTACAGGTGTTTAATTTGATAATGTATGAAATCAATTCAACTTCTTTTTAATAAGTAAGCAGAGCAAACATGCAGCATGCACCTACAGTGGCCACGGGTAGGCCTACATGTACCCTCGCCAGGCGCCAGTATACATGTGGTAAATGTTTGCGATGATTATAGCAGGAGTTTAATTTTTTATATACTGTATGACGAAAGATATTTATGAAATTTAAAAACCCAGTATATTATAAATCGAAGATAGTAGATTGAGGAGATAATTCCTGATCGAACTGATGCATTTGAACGTGAAGCAACCGTTAGTCCATGCAATGCTATGCTGCTGCAAATTATCAGCTACGCGTTATTCAGGAGCAACTTCACAAAACTTTGTAAGTCACGTTTTTCTTAACTTCTGTCGTAAAAGATGCCGTCTAGGTTATAGTGTCATAAGGCGACGTGACTTACATGTACGAGAAAAGTTACGAGAAGTTGATTTACGAAGTTTCGTAAATGTGGCCCCTGATTCTGTTTACCCCATGAAAATGAAGAATTATTTGGTTTTGATTTAATCCTATCCAGTTTCAAGCATTGTTGATTCAACTAACAGGCATAACCTATAAACCGCGTGAAATACCTTTGGGTTCTGTCGGTTAATCGAAAAGAGCTGATTTTCTTACAAGAAAGCGGTTCTTAAAAGCCGTTGTAGCTTCTGTGTGTTAAAATCTACACTTGTCATGCACATGTCTTTGACTAACTACAAGCCAAGAAAATGCGAATTCCTACGCACAGAGTTAAATAAATACCCTTAAAAAATCTTCGGTTTAATCCACTATTTCGGTTATTACGGGTTGCATTTTTTGTCGGTCTAACGGATAATCGACCAAAATGCAAGATTACAAGTGCAGAAAAGGCATACCATATCCACAACATATAATAAATGCACTTATCAAAATGCTGGAATTTACGGTCCATATACTTTAGTCATCTGATGTGTTTTTTCGCCTAAGTACAGTATGCACTCAATGACCAGGGTTTGTGGCATTGTCATCTGTAGCATTAATCCTTGAACAAACCTTATGGCCTTTATTATCGCCCTTATTCACAAGAAGATATATATGCCTCTTCTTTGGTTAAAGCTTGACTTTACCACAAATTTTGCTATAGTAGTTATTATCATTTTATCAATGATAATCGAAGACTGCAAAATGATCTCACTTTATATAACAATAAATATGCTCGTAAACAAAAATCCCTTAGAGATACATGCTGAAATGGGCACATGGTTAATACCGAATATACAGTGTTTTTTAATGGGATGGTGGAGGCCGAGAAAACGAACTCTGTATAGAAACACTCAATGGGCTGAAATAAATCACAAGTTTTACAAAATACCTTTTTCGTTTGTAAATTGTGGCTCTCTGCAATAGACTAACATCATGAATTAAATTAAATTGTATCCATATGCATTAAATGTGTAATTTAAATCATTACAGGTCTAGTAATAGCAATGTATAAGTTTATATGTTCATTCAGCTTACATTCGTTTTGAACCGGGACTAATACAACAGTGATGCTAATCCAGTTAGTTCCATGCAATTATAACTGGAGTGTGTTGTGTACACTTGCGTCCAGTCGCAGACAGGCGATATGTCCTCACGCAGGTTTGAACACATGGTCCTCTTCGTGGTATTAAGATCGGATTCTGACTTGTGGGAACATTTCTTCCCAGTCACGTAGTTTAAATTCTACGCGCAAACAATTTAAAGGACATACAGATTAAGTTTGACTTTGATCAAACAGTCGATTACACGGCTTAAAGATAAAGTCAAATCAAAACAGCGTAGATAATCCCCCAGTGTGAATGAACTTCACCTGCGCATTACATCTGATTGCTCTTATAGGTCAGGTAAAACTAACTTGGCCAAATTCCCGCGGGTCGTGGAACCGTAGTGTGCACAAAATAGACATATCATGAAACATATAAAAGCTGTGCAAGGCCCATGCAGAGGAGATAAGGAGAGTCCAGTGTAGACAGTGACCAAAGCCACAGGGAAACTGTACTGTGTTGTATAGTACTTAATAATGTGTGCTGACAATTTGTTTGAACAATATGCTGCATGAAATGACATTTGTGCTTTATACCCTCTGAAAAAACTTCCGTTTAATCGCTTATTTGAGCGATGACGGATTACCTTTCCATCGATCTAATGGATTAACCCGTTCCTGATCACAGGTTGAAATCGTTATCAGGAACGGATTAATTCATTATAAGGAACGGATTAAAAGCGTTATATCATCGGATAGGCAATCCGTCCTCCTTTAGATAACGGATTTAGAGGAAGATTTTTTTTTATGGGTTATGTTGCAAGATTGAGGTGTAGTGTATACTAAAGCTGCTGAAATGTTCGTGCTTACTAAGTATAGGTATATATATGTATGCTGACAGTAGCGAAATTAAAGCCGGAGTATTAGGAATGTTACAGTGGTTAAATATGTTGGCCGACTAAAAAGCGCTAAGTTCAAATACATATATAGGCTCTGTTAAGGTGTGTTACAATAAACCTCATGACAACGTTAAGGCTCTATTTTGAACCATGCTATCCGTTGTGCAGAGGTTTTAGAGGTTCAATGATCGATGGGGGTGTTCTGTTGAACACTCACCCTACATATTAGTCAAATAAATTTAGATAAAATTTTAAGTTAAAATAAAACTACCCACCTAAAATTTCAAAAAAGTTATGGAGCCAATGGCTCGTTCTATTAATATTTAAAACAAAAAGACAACCCCATCGCATGAGTTTTTGTGGCCTGTGGCCTGTGGCCTGTCTTGCGGTCAGCGCCAAGTAAAATCAATGCAATGGTGCCGTTTAAATATTATCTGGTGTCATCCGGTTATTGAAATTAAGGTATAACGGTATTATTTTTTGCAAGAAATATTTGTGTTGCTTCAGTGCATATACAGTGTTTCTGTAATGAAGTTTAAGTAAATCCATTCAAGCTACCCATGCTGATCAAACCAGCATGTACTAACTTTATTCGACGACGACCACGCATGCAATATGGCTCTTTGCGATATATCAGGCCCTAAACAAATGAGGTCGCGTGAATGTTCATATCCTGCTCTCACTCTTTTCGTTCCGCCTTAAGCCAGGAGATTTGTCAGGTGTAGTACCTGGCGCAGGTCGGTGGTCAACTCCGGGCTCTGCCCAGTTTCCTCCCACAACTCCGGACCCTGCCCGGTTTCCTCCCACAACTCCGGACCCTGCCCGGTTTCCCCCCCACAATAATTTTTAATCGCCGTCGAGTAAGTGATATATTCTTGAACACTGTGGAAAACCCTAATAAAATCAAATCAAATCATAAACTTGGCCCCAGCTACATGAGTGAAAAATTCCGGAACATGGAGTTAAACATCATACAAATAAACAAAGAAATATATGTATGTGGAATAAGTTGCGAAATCGAAGTGTATATATGCACAGAAGCCTCAGGCCTACATGGAGGTTTTCGTGCTTTTATCCGTGTGCATATTGACTCAACTGCAGACTTCAGTGAAATTATACCCTTTAAGAAAACAGGTACAGTACATCAAGACTTAAAGGTGTCCTAAATGCATCTGGATATACATTTGTGTATATTTTGAAAAACAAGCTACAGTGATAACATCCCAAAGTCTTAATTTTACACCGGCAAAGTTGTGCATAAATTTAAATCCGCACAGGTTTTATTTTCGGGCTAGGAGCTAGAGCGGTCTAGCCGGATATTAACTAGGATTAATAACTAAAGTATGCTCGTGTGGTTATTTACCTGTCTACTTCATCAGCCTACTCAACCGTGATTAGATATATTTATGGATTTAAGACAATTAATGCTAAGGCGACCTTGTCATGAAGGGATTTCTCGGTGAGCGAGCTGGCGCCAAATCGACTCATCGCTGTACACATCGTGTCTGCATGCAAGGGAGAAATCAGTGAAAACTCACGACAAAATATACGATATAAAGACCTTTCTGTCTGTAAGAGTAAGCTTGTGGAGAAATATGTCTGCCTGACGAGCCTTCTAGCTGGAAAACCAAGCGAGGTCGTGGTGGAAATCTTGCGCATCATGTTCTGTGCTCATGACTGGGAAGCTGAGGAGGATGGGATGACCTTCGTCGGTGAAGAAAACGTCCCACCTCTCGTAACACATGAAGACTGGCCTTTGTCTTCCCTGGTGGGTTCATATAAGATAATTTCATGGACAAGAAATGCTTATATATGTATGGGAACAACGATATAGTATATGGACTGTGCTCAGCCATTTTCCACATATATATACACTCATCATGTAAATACTTCGTCACTCAGTTATTCATGATAAAAAACGATATATAGAGTAAGAATTTGAAAACTAAACTTTATAGCCTCTATGTAACAAGACACCATCTTTTCTTAATTGTCTCAGATCTTCACTATACTTGCAGAACAATGGTTGACCATGATTGCAAAAAACGCCCGTTTGAAAATAACTCTTGTGTTTTTCATGTGTTTTGTAAACTTTAGCCGAATACCATATCTTTCGGTGCGTGCATTTTGCTGTCATAAGTGCTTTCATGTGAACGAATTCAAATAATGGATAACATGTACCGCATTCATTCTGTGCATATATGTCAATCTCTATAATGTAGGAGAGAATAACTAACAGTTTATAATGTTTCCATAACAGAACACATATTGCTACCTTTTTACCTTATATTTTACGAAATCCTTATTAATGAGGATCTGCATACCATATATATCAAGTGTATGTCAGTGAAAGCAGAAGGACTACATGAACAATAACCGTGACAACTATAAATCTCTCTGTTGCCCGGTGTATTTGTGCCAGCTGTGTATTAGCTGAGACCATCCGCGTGGATTATAATGACTACAACTGCTATAGTCTGTTCCGGGAACGCAGTCCTAAAACGGGCAGTAAATGTGGGAAACACAGAAGAGAAGTGTATAGTAGTAGAAGAAAACGTGCAGCCAGCCATACTGAAGGGTAATGATAGAAGTCTGCGATAAAGAACCCATACTAAAAGCTGGTAATTCCTTGGGGCAGAGAAGAATGCACTCAACCACAGTCAAGGGTCACACTAAATATAGGCCTACGTGAATAACAGGATAACTATACTATTGCATTCAAAGAATCCTGATCTTTGCACTATCAGTACATTAATTTGGCATTAAGTACAGTACTTTATTGTCAATGAATTGGCCCAGGGTTCAAAGAAAGTCGTACTGGCTTAGCATATTGCTTATCTGCACGCAAAAGGCTTCATATCTTGTGTGTAACGACTCGTGGGGCAAGTATACAATGCATACACTTTCTTAGTTTTCTTGGAAGGTAAACTCCTTAAGAGGGAAATGAAAACAGAGCTATGACAGGCTCTTTCTATCTTGCAAACTGTTTCCTCACGCACACCTGCAGGTGTATCAGATATTGTTGGCTCTCTCCTTCTTTTGCATGAACGTTTCAGCGCTGGTCCACACCGCAATTTGCGTTGCATGCCCTAAATGTTACAAACTAGTCTACCTTTTCATTTCTGTCTTCTGTTAATTAAGGTCTGTGTCATTATTGTATTTTATTAGTTTCAACATTCATCACGCAATACTCAAGAATTTATCAGTTTTATACGTTATATACGATGGTAGTAAAGTTGGGCTTCCCATAGATATGCACTATATTTTTGGTGATTAATTTACTTGAAGTACATGAGTAGATGGATTATGTTCTGCCTACATGAGAAAATTTGCAAGTTATTTTTGCAGTACTAATGTTTCAGAGATGAGTGACACTGAAGATACCAGTTTTCTAGAGTATAACGTTAAATAATGAAAAACACACAAATAAATATTGCTTCATTTCTATGTTTATTTCCGCTTGTATTGTTTGTTCTGCAAACACTGATGGTCATTAATGATACGTTTTCCATAACTTTGTAGATTTATAGCCTGACAGAGCTTGCCTTTCAAGGCCCTTAGCTCATTGGCTCATCCATATGGTTGTTTGTGCAATCCAGGGTTCGTTATTCACACCGCTTGCCTTCCACAGTTTGCAGGGCTTATCTGTATATCATGTGGGAAAGTTTGCCACTAACTTGCCACAGGTCATTGGTTTACGCCGGGCGCTCCGGTTTCCTCCACCCTTAAAAGTGACCGCCAACGTAAATGTGAAAAATTCTTACGTATGACCCTATGGAGTAATAATGCAACCAAATACATCAGTCAAATCAAATCTCTGACTCATTTCAGCGCTAAAGCCTTGGTCTCGTCGTAACCAATCGACCCCTGTATAGGGGCAAGTTTTAGAAACCTATCGCAACACTATACACCAAGCCCATTTACCATGGTGACATATATATCCCTTCATTGTACAAGTATGTAGTCATGAAAGTTAACGCCGTGTAGGCGCAATTTGCGACTTCTTCGTAAAACACGGCAATAAGATATAGCAAGCCCATGCACCTGGCCAAGGGTCGTGGTTTACTCTGTTCCGTTTTGTGCCGTTTTGTGCGGGAAATATTCTGGTGTACGGCGTTAAATATCAATCGAATGAATAGAGTAAATATATCAATGTATGTCACTGTAAATCCCAATACAGTAATGTGGTGACATCTTTGCAGAAGATCTGTATAGGATGCATTGTTCCTCCTCATATTTATAAGAGGCTCTAAATGTGAATACTTCCTAAAAACAACTTTGACAGGAGTATAAAGCGAAAGACCAGTTGTAAGAAGAGAAAATTACCCTACATAGGCTGACCAACTAGAATCGATATGAGGTGTAATGTGAATGTCCTGATACAAGAACATCTGCATGGTACATAGTATCAAGGAGGGCATCTGGTATTGCATTGAAACTGTATATCTCTGTGTATGATCTGTGTATGGAGAGTCCAGATCTGATATTACATTTACATTGTGCATGTTTACAGATCCCACTGCGTGCAAGAAATCGCTTTGGTGGACAGGCGCAATTAATTTATTAGAGATTGAACCCCAGGAAAACCATTAATTCAGCCTCGCGATATACCGCTTATTTGTATATAGGGTAACCCAGTAACTTCAATTGCACGTGTTAAAAAAACCATCCACCAAACGTTGCCAATGTGACTATATATCTATAAACTTGATTCGCGTGTTTCGTAACACTGCGTCCGAGGAATGCGTGTTTTTAATATGCAACCATGCAAACTGATTCCATTTGTCCCCGCGTAAAGGTCATTTCAGTTGTTTAGCTTTGAAGCCTCGCGGCGTATGTGATTATGTTACCAAATTACGAATACAGAAAGCTACTTGTCCAGACGACGCTTATTTGGAAGACAACATAACTGAAACTATTATCCGTCACAGATTCCATTAATGTCACCAATAAATCTTTCTCCCCAAGGTATTTCTCCAGTTTATATAAATCAATAAATAGCTGTAATCTATGAGGTATAGATCTAATATTGAGGATTAAAGAAACGTCACGGAATCAACCAGCACGTCGGTATTTGCTTGCCATGTGTGGTCTGTATATGGCTTCGTTAAATATATATAGGTAAAATTTGTATAGATTTTATGGAAAGTTCCGTTTGCCCTCTATACATAACCGACAGCAGATTACTTTCAAATTAAGCATCTCATGTGCATGGGCCTGTAGCACTCTTTTCCATATACATCCTCGTATATATTTATTTCCATGTATATCTTTGGTGACTGATCATTTACATCATCCTGAGTATTTCACCCGTACCGCTGCAATGAGAATGACGAGGACGAGGTATTTCTTGAGACAGCCCGAAAGAAATTAAACACGGCACTTCGATAGCTACCTAACAAACCTCCAGTTTCAATTTCTATATAGTCGAAGCAGCTGAAGCTGGATTTGAACTCACGATCCCTTTGTCAAAGATGCACCTTGTCTTCTCACTTGGCTCCTTGTTAATTAGCATATATAATATATATATACATTCCTGCACGTGGCCGTGGATAAGGCACGGAGTGTTCTTCTGTCAAATAAACTTAACAGAAACGGCACAAACCTGTCGTGAATATTATGGTGTAGTAGAGTTTTTGATTACCTGTATATACAGACTGTATAAAAAGATATAGTAAACATTATCTATGTGTACCCATACAAATGATATTCCCAACAGACCTCACCCTGGTGAGGCCTTATACCACCGCTTCTGGGGCATATATATAGATATATATATATATTGCCATTGTACGTATAGCTTTTAATGTGTATATATTACACCTAATTCTTAATTTTTCGTATTTTATTCCGTCATTGCATGTTCAAGGACATATGCAAAAATTTCCTACTTTTACCAAAAATCAATAGCGCTCAGTTTTACGAATAGGGCAAGTAATAAACCATTGACCATTGGCAAGTTATACTAACGATTCATACATGCAAAGTACACGCGGCTGCCATGCATATTAGGTAAAGGGAGGCAAGTGGTCTGCATTAACGAAGGTATATATAAAACGGCACAAATTTCCACATGCGTCGTCGACCACTTAGTGTTATCAAGGCGCCAACAAACAGTACAGCAAAGAGCTCGTTTCTTTACCTTGACCGGTTCACTCTGCAAGCTAATGGGTTAAATTTAACACAATATTACATGTATATTTTCTGAGTGTTGTTAGAAAAGATATGACGTTACTGCAACGTAATATGTTATAAGAATAAGATGTTGCAACAACAAACACCTTCTGTTGGAGTGACGGACGACGTCTGTCATGATCATATAATAAAAATCGTATAGTAATAACATAATCTGTTCTGTCACCACTGAAAAAAAAATATAGTGTTCTGTCAGTTCAACAGATTAGTTTTAAGATTGTATATATATATACCCATGCAGTAAACATATACCAATTATACGATAACGCTCATTCTAAAGGGACTTCAATCACACTTGCATATTTTCTGACCAATTGCATGCACGTAACAGCTTGTCGGCTGAATTTGCCATGGGTGATCCTCGCTGGACTCACGCCCACGTGCGCATTCCGGTTCCAAGGTGTCATTACATTGTTTTCTCAGGCCATAACAAAATATTCCACCTGGACAAATCGGACCGTGACTGTCCGGATATAATCCTGTTAACGGACAGGTGCGTCCGGCACCTCCCAGGTACAGGATATATATCGAAATAATTATCACCAGAGGTCTAATGTCCAGGGATATATTTGCCGAGGCCCCTTGAGTCTGTGTATCACCTGCATCAGAATGATAAACAAAGGCAGCTAACATCCCAGGTACAATCGCCCATTCATTCACTGATATTCCCCAAGTGCTTGTAGACAAGATAACGTACAAACTGGAGATAAAGAGACAAATGGTGTTCCCATGGAGCCGTAGAGCAAACAGATGGATTGGACTTTAATGACAAGATGAACAGATTAGTCGTATCTTTGCTTGATTATATTTACATATACATATACATCGGCTGATAAACTTCAAAGGTTCATTCATTTCTGCGATGTATTTATTCTTTTCTCCTTTTTTTCTCTCTTTCTCATTGACTTAAACTACTGTTGGGATGTACATGTATATTCTGGTATGAGTTGCTTGATGGTTGTTTGTTGACTGATTGATGGATTGATTGATTATATATTATTCCGCTGACTGCTCGACATGTATGAAAGACGCCATATCACAGAAGTTCATCTACAAGGGAACGTGCCCGCCTTGCTTCCTAAAAACAATTTCGGTGTGATGCCGACACATATATAAATTAATTACCCGTTATGCTGTATTCTTTAAAATCGTTCCATTTTCTTAAATCTCGGTTAACATGGAATCATTAAATAAACCGCGGCAATGCATGAGAATAGATTTAGACATTATATACACACATACAAATGATCTTTTCTCTATCAGTTCACTCTAACAGCAGAAATATCAGCCAGTACATAAACTCAAGGGTTATCGCTGATATTTGCCCCACATAACTAGGTAACGGACAACTAATATACTCTGGCAGCTTATATTCGTGTATACATTTATGTAATATGTGATTAGATTTTCCAAGGAAGATAAAATATGTATAAGAAGTGTCGTCTTTAATCCAGGCATAACCCAGTCAGAGCACGAGACATTTTGGCATCACATGTGAAGACCTCTTCGCATATTATTCTTACACAGGCTGAATATTTTCACATTTTCCAAAGTGTTTCGTTCGTACATTTCATTTTGATGCTTGCAGTTTTGTAATTACACGTTATGCTGTGTATTCATGTAGGAGGCAAGAGTGTGAAGCTCTTGCATTGAATATGAACACACACAGATACGTTGGTCTTCTCCAATTTTTATCAAAAACTTCACCATATGCGTGATTCAGAAGAAAAAAAATTGAACTTAACATGTACATTAAGCCAAAATGGCAACAACGAAAATCCTAACAAAATATGTAACTTACATAGATAGAGCTTAAAACTTGTGTGAATGTGAATCCTACATACGGAGTCCGGCTTTGCAAAGTACACATGCTCACTAGTGTCTGGCGACCAAGCCACCAGCGAGCCGTCACATTTCCCAACTAAATTCCGTGCGCGTACCTAACTGTTTACGACCCTCACGTCATCACTAGAGCCATAAACAACTCAACTACATGTCTACGGCATGATCTCCTCACATCACACAGACCTTGTTAGACACATGTTATCCATCATTTCACCCAAAACAATATGTTTGAGGTCGACAGTCGTTTTCGAAAGCAACTAATTCGACAAGTGTATGAGTTCCTCGGAGCTTTAGAGAATTAAAAACTTCTACGCTTCGTGGACAGTTAAAAATGCGGAGCGTTGAAGTAACCGAACTGGATCCGTGGGCCTTGGTGAAGACAGTGTGAGAATATGCGTGAACACGTGGCCAAATGAGATGAGGCATCTAGTTTGGAACGATTAACGGGTGACGGAGCTCAGGTGTGTCGTTAGGCAGGGTGCACAGCGTATCATTGGTGTGACTGGCCATTAGTACGGCCATAAAGCTGTCCAGATACAAACGCCAGTCAAACAGACGATACATAGGAGACCGTACAAACGTCAGTCTGTTATAACACTAGATTACAATACACAATGCAATCCAGACAAGCATACATGCGGAATAACATTCTCTGTCAATAAAGCTGTGGAGGAACAGACATGTCCAGTAAAAATACCAACACACCAAACTTAACCACATCTTTCTCTTTTCAAAATAAAAAAAGAAACGATATGTGTATTTGTAGAGCCTTGTTTCGACGTTCCCCTCTCAACTCGCACTTGATCACATGCTTTAGTCATTATTTCTGCACATTTTCTTCACTTATTCGAGGTTTCTTGATTCTTCATATATAAAATGGGCCAATTATAGAAACGTGTATGCGCAATTCCTTGTATGATGGATTAATGAATTTTCTACAGTATGCAATGCCATTCGCTATATACATGCACATATATGAAAAGTGTTTGAGAAGATATTTTTTAAGGAGATCTATATAGAACCAGTTTCTCAGCGTATATGCATTGTTATATGACGGTTCAGTCGTGGGGGTGGGGGGGGGGGGCAAAGATACATATAAATGGACATGTAATTTTCAGATAAAGTAATAAGTGTAACAGTATATATGATGAGTACACAGACATTCATATATATATATATATATATATATATTGATGTGTACGACGAGCTCAGCCTGTAATTTAAACCGGTCCGGTTATATTAATTAAGTAAATTAGAAATTTACGATATATAGATAATGTATATACACATCTTGTCAACTCATTTACCTTCAGCAACATATGGTTGGTTAGAAATCTGCCATATGCTGAATGAGCTGTGTCACCACTCATCCGGCGCGCTTAATTAGGGTATATAATTGCATACAAGTTACAGCTAGTACTTGTATAGTAGTATATATCCTTGGCTTAATGCTGTGTGGGACGGTAAGGTAAAGAGGGTACGTATTTCACAGTTATTCATGTAGGCCCACGCTAGTGCTCATATTATCTCTTGACAAGTGTTAAGTGTATGTACATGCACGTTTGAATTTTCAAGAGCTGTGACAGTGTTTTGCAAGCGTTTGCAATTAAGTTTGTATTATTTAATGATGCAGCGATAATGATTCCGTTGGTTTTTCATTAATTTAAAGTGCCAGTACATGGTAATCATTGCAAATTTGTGCAACTTTACATATGCCTACATACATATGTGCTTTATTCTTTGATCGTGACATTGTGACAGGGGTCGTTGTCCACAGAATGGAAGCATCCAAAGACGACGTTTTATCTGGACGCATATGTTTCAGTGACGTGGGCTTTGGCAGGTCCGTGGCCCTCTGCAGTCTCATTTATTGAGAGGGCCTCAGGAATGGCGTCCCATTCCTTGTCACTTGGCTGTTTGGTGGTCGTGCTTTAAAGGAAGAGACGCTAACATAAATTTCTGACGTTGATAATACAACAATATGACAACGTAAACAATAAGAATGCAACATGAAGTTTCACATGTACTGAATTCAATGTTATTTTGCTGTGTGAACCGAATAGTCTGAATGTGTGAATGGGCCCATTTCCATCTTTAATATAAGTGTTATTTCCTGTGTAGAGCAAAGCAGACAAATCCGAGCCATCGCCAAGTCACGGTGCTATTGTGTTAAAAATTTAATTATAATTCAGGCTTTCTTGTATGACTATATCCAGAGAGAATTTGTAGATGGACCCGCTTTGTGCTTTTACAAATGCGTTAAACTCTGCATTGTGCTATGAGAAAAGGTAATCCCCTCTCTATGTGTTTGTTACATACGATAATTCTATTTAGGGCGGGACAACTGTCAAACCCTTTGATGAATTACCTGAAATGTGTACCTTGGGGACAGGACACAATCACGTGACAACGCTGTCTGTCTCAAAATGGCGTCGCCAGCGCCCAGGTCGAGCTGTGCCGAAATGGGACGATCAAACTGTTATCGCGTTGAAACACGTTTTGACTGAGCGTCCGGGCCATGCCAGTGTTTGCCACCTAAAGATAGATGTTGTGGATAGAGCAGTAAACGTGTCTGTTATGTTCTGTGCGTGAATTCTGACTTGGAATCGTGGGGTGTGCTTTGGCTGCGCAGTGTGGTATCACTCGCTTGCAGGCTTCCCCCAGACTACCTGGCTGTCACAGCGTCACCCTTCACTCACCGACTCTGGTAAGTTCTGACTTGTCACTGCGGCCGACGGCTGTCAGCATCATTACCAGGTGGGCCACTGCAGAGATGTTACCTCTTCTCTCAGTTGTTATCAACAGGTGATGTATAATATTGCTTTCGCAAAGCTCTGCATTTTAACTTGAAGTATAGAACTCTACCCTGGCCTAGCCGATTCCACGCGTGGCAAGTCGTCGTTACAAGGAAGATTAGTTACCGTGCGTCTCTAACGACTTTCTATATTGGAAGGGTGCCGTTATGAGGATAAAAAAAAGTGGAGACAGCAGACGGAGTTACTTGAATTATGTAGACCGTGACTTACTCAGTTTTATTTCTTACCGTAGAGTTTATTTTAGTGTATAATTTTGGACCTATGTTAACATGTGAATCGGGGTAGGTTCAGTATATGTATACGTAACATAGCTGAATGGATTTAGCTGTTGTCATGACGGAGGGGAGTTTATGACTTTGTAATACATGTATGTAAAATGTTTATGCAGAGTATGACATTTTTTGTAAGCATGTCATGTTTAATGCCACATTTATTTACTCAAAGTGTGACATTTTTGTTGGCATGTCATTTAATGCCACATGTATTGTATTTATACAAAGTATGGTATTTTCATGAACAAGGAAATACCTAGTGCAATACTTATAGGACATGATATATCATTAATTGTGTTCTAAAAGAAGAAAAAGATACAGTAGAGCTGGTTTTAAAACATTTTTCTCAGTTATCAGGCATGTTACTTTGCACATTATTCTTGTACATGTATATTTTATCTTCTGCACAGATAGTAATGACAACAAGATTTAAAACAGTGGCGAAGTGGACAGGCAAGTTTTTTGGGGGGGGTTCTTTTTTGTTGTTGTTTTTGTTTGTTTTTTTTTTGTAATATCCTGCCTTTGTACTAGGACCCATATGTCCCTTGCTTTACCCCTTCCTACAATAGACAAAACTTTACGCTAAAGTATCAAGTGGCATTTGCCAATAATGTACTCAGCGCCTCACTCCACCCCTACCACTACCCCCCCACCCCACCGGGAGGAGTGAAGAAGTGTGCATGAAAATTGCAGTTGTTAAGCCTTGGACATAAAAGAGAAAGGAAAAGACACAACTAACCTCGACACAAAGTGGGTGATTGTAGCAGTCCACGTTGATAATTAATAAAAATGCTATGAAGGAAATGTAATCTTGATTATGAAAACTCGGAAGTAGAAAGCTAATGTTGACTTATGAGTTAAAACTTTCATGATTTCATATGTTACCTGAATAGAATAAATTAATGGACAGAAAGGGTTAAAGAGGATACAAATTAAGAAGATAAATTTTACACTCTCTCCTGTTCTGTAGTAGGGGTGTATCCATTAAGCCTATACACAAATAAGTCACCAACCTGAAGAACAGTTCTTAGTATGAATATAGTTATAATTACGTATACAGTGAAATTTGAATACAAACGTTACAAACATGATACAAAAATCTTACTTATTTCCGTGCACACACTTGTGGATCTTACTTAATGTGCTCAGTTATTACACCTGTGTAATCTGATGTAATAGAGAAACAATAGCCTGTATGCCTCCCATACTACGTGAGCCGTAGCTATTGAATACACCGTACATGGTAGTGACAGGCTATAAGGAAGTTATGGATTTTTGTTGAAGCTCCAGGTGTTGTCAACCAGCTTGTGTCCTGGGATATATGCTGTATATGTGGCTGTGTGGGATCAGCTTTTTAGCCTTTTGTACTTTCATAAAAAGACCCTTTGTAGTTGGGTGTGTGCAATTTATGTTGCTGTCCTCAAAGAGTTGAAAACACAATGGGTTGATTTTTATCAAAATGATCTCAGATAAAGAGAGAGCAGATGTAACAAAAGCCCAACAAACAGAGCGATGCTAACTCCTCCAGGGATACAGGGATAAGATGTTTTCTGCTTTGTTACTGGATTCACCTCAGTTTCCTGTGCAGTTTGGATTTCCCTCAAAAACTGAAAATCACAATATCTTACCTGTCAAATATAGATAATCAGCAGATTTTATCAGCTTTTTGCCGTCTAACAACTTTCAGATGTGTTCCCCATAATCCATAGGCTGTGCCATTGTAGTTGGCAGCTCTGGCTGTGATTTTATCAACAGAGTAGAGGTATTTAGTATAGACCTACATTATCATGGCCTGTCAATTTATAATGGTGCGTAGCATGTACCATAGACATATCAACACATGTGTAGCTCATCTTAATGCCATAAAATAATTCATGTGGGTATTTTCTCAGGTAGTCTTTACATTCTGAAACAAGATATTTTGATCTTGTGAGCTCTGTGTTACATAATTCTGTGAAATCGATTGTGCACAGACAAAACTTTGGAAATTAACTCATCCCAGTGTCAAGAACCCTAGCGGACAATCATAGTACCAAAGAACTGCAATCAAAGCCCTGTATTGATTAGTACTACTCCCTGGCAGACCATCATGCATGATTGGTCCATTGTGAAAACAACATTTCTCCCAGTTGAAATTCAGGTATATGCCTGGCTTATGCTGTCAGTTAACATGTCAAACATATCTACTCTACTCATACTCCATGAGTGATAAGACTTTATTAACAGTGCAGTAGTGATATTTGATGTATTTTTATGTTAAAGAATAAGTAAACTACAAATAGTGGATATAGTATTTAATGATGTTTTACACATATTGAATAGTACAGTATTGGAGGGGTGCTTCTGCTTGATACGCTGATCATACAGGCTTAAACCATGGCAGTATTCAGTGTATAGACCAGTAAATATACCTTGTATCAGTGGTATACGAAGTAAGGAATGGTGGATTCCTGATATTTCAGATGTTAAACAGGACAAGTTGTTAATTTTGTTGGAACTGTAATGGTGATATATATACTCAATCTAAAAAATATATTATTCTTTTTAAAAGATTAAAACTGAAAATTCATGATCTTTGTGAAGAAAGGCCAGTCTGCATAATTAAAGGGTTGAACCAGCACAGGTGCATGGTTTTGATAGAATTGTTACAATGGAGGAATGGTTGATACTGATAAACAAGGTTAATTTATTGGATGGATCATTCATTCAGTATGCGTTTGAAGGTATGAAGCTGGAGTGTGATTGGATGGTTTGGGAAGGTAACACTGACCACATGGCTGTCACAGGTATATAACTGGTCAGCCCTGAATTAATGTATCACCCTCCGGCCAAGTATATTTATGAGGTCTCTCAGTGCAGATCTAAGGATTGTTTTATAGCTTACCTTCAAATCGGTCGCAGTTGGGCTCTTTATATAAGGCCATAAAAATACATACACATAAGCCATTGAGGAAAATGGTTTGAGGCCAGCATTGTTTATCAAATTAAATTGTTTTTCATGGAGCTGTAAAATATAGCCTTTGGAACTTTTGAATATCCATGTGGAATGTTAGGATTTAGACCAAGTCAGTCATGTCTATGTGAGGTTGTTAATTCACTGCACCTGTCTGACCTTTCGACAGCACAATCCAGATTTTATCATACCTGGACTGTGTATAACTGTCTCAGTATTTGGGCAGAGTCTCTGTGAAAGGTCCACACCTTTATACTGATCTTATCATCATAGAATCTGTTAAAAGCACACTGATTCTGTTTTGGAAGGCCTAATTGTGCAAGGATGATTTAGCACAGAGGAGCCTTAACAGTAAAGGCAAGTAAAACATGCAGATATTCAGAATCAAACACTGGCAATTTTTATGCTCATGATGTAAACAGGAATTCGGTGATAGTTAAACACACCTAATTGTTTTAACAAGAGGCTGGAATTTTTAAACATGATTTCACTTTGAGGTGAAAAGTAAGATTTATTATAACCTGTCCATTCCGTTTTGTGAATTACATATTGGGTCTAACCTGAGATATATTTCAGCTGCAGTTTCCCAAAGGAAGCTCAAATTATGGAAACCAAAAAAAACACCAACATTAAGGTGGCACTGGAATCTTTATTTTGAAAAACACATACATGTCAGGAAAGGCATATGATATCTAAAATATCATATCATATTACCAAAAATGTCATTTTCCCAACAGTAGTGGTCTGTTAATTTGAATCATGTCACTGCAATTTGAATACAATGGTGAGGCAACATGAAGTTGCCTTATATGTGCAGCAGGATTTTCAGATGTGCAGGTTAAAATTGCCTCCAGTTTTTCACCACTGTCACTGCTGGGCTTTAAACAGAGAATTGTCTTGTCCTGAGAAAAACTACATGTGTGTTTGCATTAGTTGACCAACCAGAGTTTCAGTTTTGTGAAAAACAAACTGTTGAAGGATATACATTAGGTTCATTTGTAAATGTTTTTTATTTGCTGAATAGGATTCGAAGATCCAGGTGATTGGTGATTACAGGTGACTTTAAGGTGTATAAAAGCGAAACAGAAATGGACAAATATGACAAGTGTAGATTTACAGTGTGGGTAGATATTAAATCCTGGCGATCAGTTCTTTCAACCCTGAGCCACTGACTTTCTAATTTGTATCTCAGTAGGTTGATGAACGTACACCTAGATTTGTTTGTATGCACAGTAATAGTGTTACTGAGGAGGAGTGCACTCAGCAGTTCATGTATTGTGTGTCAGACAGGTGAATTGAGGGCTCAGTCACAGATTGTGTGGTCAGAATCAGTCACTGCTGGATAGCATTGTTTAGGACTAAAGTATCTTCAGGATGACAGCTCTTCTTTGACTTTTGCTATGTCTTCGTGATTTTTATCTATGTGCTGGAGACGAACACGCAACCCAATGCATGAATTTTGAATTATTTATGGGAAAATTATGAAACTGACATCTTAGGTTACTGAAATATGTTTAGTTGTGGCATCAATTGCTTAAAACGATAGAGGTCCGACAGGTGTTTTTGGTTGTCCTGGTAACGATGATTTTCAGGTGTGTTGCTGATTGAGAGCTTGTGTACAGGTAGACCTCCTGTGTGTGTGCGTGTGTAAATGTATGGCTGCATGACCATCTCTTAGCTGTTTTACACAGGTTACACATGGTGTTGTTGTGTCTTTACCCTTCATCAGATTTAGAACCAATGAGGCGTATAACATATGTTCTTGTAACACAAAACATTCACAGGTTAAAAAACACAACAGAGAGGGTATTCTGCAGAGTACAGCCTAATCATTTTAGCTATTCATGTCAGGTAAGTGGTAAGCTGGATTTGTGATTTCAATCTAAGCAGTAATCCAGGTTTTCTAGCTTTTAACAGATGAAATGTCGCCATAAAGTCTGGCCATATTACGGCCGCAGGCAAATTCCGCACGCAGGCGATCAACGGAGTACAAAGCCTCTCATAAAATGACAGCCAGTTTCTAATGTGGGAGGCGAGGGGAAAAAAGATGTACGCTAAATTAGCAAATGTTATGCTTTCTGATATGACTGTCTGGGGGTAACAGCACAGGGCGCAATTTGTAGTGCACATCCTGTTTAGATAACACACGGCGTAGGTTGTCAGCTGACTGGCTGACTGACAGGCTTCAGTTACATCAGAGCTGGATATTGTCACTACTTCTACCGTACGTCTCAAATATGTTATGTTTGCAACATCAGTAGCGCTGTATAAAAACTCCTGTACATAGCAGTGATTTATGACTTATATCTTTATTCCCTACCAGGTAGACTAATTAATGAAACATATCACTTATATCTAATATTTTCTATTATAAACATCTTTCCAATTTTTTTACTTACTTGATTTATGAAGCAAACTCGCAGAATGAATCATAGCCACTGAGGAGAGAGAATAATCTATCTGTAAAATGGAGCCAGCTCTTGATGTGCTTTTTTTCCACCCAACTAGTTGCCTTGAGAAAGTTCTAGGTAAATTGCGAGTTGACAGCACAGATCGCAGTTGGCTTTACTGAAATGTCACTGTGCACTGATAATGATTGCATGACCCGGCAGGTAACTACCTTCATAAGCTCAGGTATGGCAGTTTAATTATCTCTGGGTCCTGTATAAATTACACAACACTGTTGTGGTTTTCTTTATAGGTTAAACAACTGCAGGCTGTCTTATGGTCTAGGCTGTTTGTTGACTGAATATGTGTTAGCATGCTCTCTTGCTTTTTTTCCCAGCATCTGTTAAATTTTAATAATGCCTAGTACAGTTTCTTCTCACTATGTTGATAAACTTAGTTCTGAATTCATCAATGTATTACATGAAAACACAGTCTTAACAAGTTGAAGGAGATTAAATGGATTATGGCCTATTAAAATGAAATATTACCATTAAAACCTAATTGAATAAAAGTTATAAAGTGTTGAAATATATGTTGTAGGTATGCATGTAGCTTTGTGATGCGACATGTGTAGAGTTTGGATATAGAAGCTAGAATAGATGATGAGGCGCCACATCAAGAAAATTGAAACCATGTTACAACTGGTTGTAGGAATACATGTACTTGTGGGTTTTGTGTGAATTGGCTGGAATGAATTTGTCTTTCATTTGTATCAGCTTTTTAAGCCAAAGTTTTATTTCCCTGTAACCATAGAGTGTGATTATGCCATGAAAATCACTCTCCCGCACTTCAGGATTGATCAGTAGATTAGTGTAATCCAAGAAAACAGCTCGTGAGCGTGATCAGGTGGTAACACTTCGTACAGATAAACATAAGAGGGTTACAGTTGAGTTGACAAAACAGCAGGGCTTTTAATCCTAAGTGAAAAGTCCCTCATGATTATTTTTTATTTTCAAAGTTACTAAACATCTGTTATAACTGTTTTGTCCAACACCAGCAAGCTTTTAACTGTTAACAGCTAAACAAAAAGAATGCAAAATGGCCACTGTTTGTGGCTGACTACCTGCCCTTTGATCAAAAGATTAAATTGAAGTCAACCCGCAATAAACACTCTGAAAGTGTGGATCAATTTTCACCTGGGGGACAGAGAATGGGTTAATTTAGGAGTCTAGTCAGGGCCTGTGGTGAGGGATAAGGGTATCAAAGGAGTCAGGGTGGCTCACAGATTGCCCTGCCCAGCTGGACAATAGACCAGTCAAAGTCCTGGGGAGCTGATCTGGACATGGTCAGTCTTTATGGGGCCCTAGGGCCATTAAGAAGAGCCTTTATTAGAGTGAGGCTCCTGTCGAGACCCCCTGGGGTAATGTACTTGTGTCTGGGGTAAACGTTAACACCCAGCTGTAAGCCAGGGGTGATGGTACTAAGAGGATTACTGACAGAGGGGATACAATGATAGACCATTGAATGGCCTGGTACAGTCATGGTCCTACCTCATAAAGTGTGGACCTACACTGGTAACAGGGATTGAAAGGCAGTTGCAAGGACATAACAGATAGGTGAGTGTGGATTGCAGCATGTTATTTCTTGTCTTGGAAGAGGAAGAAGACTGATTTGATCTCAGACCATAATTGGTCAGAATGTCCTGTCCAAATCCACACAGGACTTTCACTAATTTGTAGAGATGAGGTATCATGTATACATATACTGGCAGTGATCAGAATGGCCTGGTGGTCTCTGCTTTCTTAAGTTACATGTACAATAGGGCTTTTTTCTCTTGTATTTTGAAGTATGATTTAGTCATGACATTTTCCCTTGAAGAATATTACAAAGTAAAAATCAATTGTGCATGTTGCAGCCACTTGTTGTTTGAAGTGTGTGCGAGTTGTCAGAATGCCTGAAGAATGACAACACAATATATAATCATTGTTCTAGGCCTTGTGCTTGGCCTTCCACTGGAATGTTTCCTCTCCAGTAAGCATGTAATCATGTCCGGGGCTTGGGAATCGGTGTCGACGCATAGTTCACAAGAGTGACATACAGTAGGTCACCTATGATTTTATGAAATTTTTCAATAACTAAGGCCATGTACCAGGTGTATAAGATGGTGAAAAATGATCTGAAATTATATATGACTTACAGTAAATCAGTTTCGTGAGATTTTTAACTAAAATATCACCCTCCTATACTGTGTGCGACAGTCGTAAATCAGGAGGATTGGGTGATGATAAATCAGGAGGATTGGATGGTGATAAATTAGGAGGATTGGATGGTGATAAATCAGGAGGATTGGATGGTGATAAATTAGGAGGATTGCATGGTGATAAATCAGGAGGATTGGATGATGATAAATCAGGAGGATTGGATGATGATAAATCAGGAGGATTGGATGATGACAAATTTCATTGTGATTAAGATCTGTACAGAACATTGCTACAAAAACTACTCATTGCATGATGTGGTAATCTTGGAAACGTTGATATTAGAGCACTGTATACACAGTTGAACATTATTGTGCCTGTATGCTTGTACTCAGTAATAACAGCCTTCCAGAAAAAAAAACAGCCCAAAAAACATTTTAATTTGTGTTAAATTTTTACCTTTTTCTGTATCCTTTGAATTTTTTATGTTTTATATTTTTAAATCTTTCCTTGAAACTTAAGTCATCCTTTTTTTTTTGAAGAATGACGTTATTCTATGCCTGATTTAAAAGTTCCACATCCATTGCTTGTGCAAACCATTGTAAAACAAGCATGCAGATAGAGATACTTCCCCTGGGTCAGTGCATGCAGGCAATATTTCCTTACTCTTAATGGGTGCCCAAACTAGAACCAAATGCCCCTAAAATGCCTAAGATTAGAGGAGTTAAAAATTTTGAAAATCTGTTTATTTGGGCAAATTTAATGTTGAAAATGTGTGATTTAATATCAGGCTATGCATTTCAGACAATCAAAACGCTTGATGGAAATATTAAAATTAGGCATAGTTATAATTTTTCTCAGTTTTTTTCCAGATTATGGAATTCAAAAGGGCACCCAAATTGAAAGGCTGTTAAATTTAAGTCAACTGTACCTCTCATCTGATCTTTACTGTACTCTGCTGACTAGCCCCGGCTGTGTTACTCGGCATCAGATGGCCTGCGGTCATGCACAAAGTGACCAGTGGTCCAGTCACCCTGGTACTTGTGATGCATCACTAATATATGCTAATTCAGCTAACCTTTCCCGCATGCATCAAAACCCCAAGGTGTCGTGTAGAAAGTATTTCCCTGTATACACAGACTCATCTGCTGAACGCAGTGAGCCATCTCTAACGGGGAACTCCTCAGTCGTGCAGAGATTTGCCGGCAGGTAAAAATTTACCTTTTCAGACTGACGCTTGTCACGCTTGGCTTCATTGAACCGTCTTGAATGTGTATGAATGTGTAATCCCTTAGCTTAATATTTTTATTTCTCAGGGTATTATCCATATTAAGATGATATAAGGCGGGCAGATTAGGTTGTGAAGGTTTAAGGTTTTAATACCAGTATCAGACATGCAGTCACCAGACTGACTGGTCCCTCTGTCTGCTCACACAATGGGAATATAGTCTCTGTTAATTTACCTGCAGCCACCTACACACTAGGCTTAATACAGGTTAATATGAAGTCTGTATTCAAGTAATGGAATCTGTCAGGCCTTTTGACATCAGATGATGGTTTTGAAAGACAGATAGACTGTTGTGCTAATTCCAGCAGGAATTCCAGTTGATACTTCCATTTGAGTTCCAAGCATTGCAATAGTTCTGTTGAATTGGAAGAAGTTTAAATTTGGCATAGGTCATGCGAGCAAAAAAAAAAATCAAGGATATTAAGATCCTAAGTATGTAATATCATCTATAATATCAGCTGTAAGCAATGGAAACTTTGCTGTGTACAAATAGCTGTAAGCAATGGAAACTTCATTATGTACAAATAGCTGTAAGCAATGGAAACTTCATTATGTACAAATAGCTGTAAGCAATGGAAACTTCGCTGTGTACAAAGAGATGTAAGCAGTGGAAACTTCCCCGTGTTCAAATAGCCGTAGGCAATCGAAACTTCACTGTGTACATATAGCTGTAAGCAATGGAAACTTCAGGGTTGACCCTTGACTGTAAACATTTCAGTATGGCTGCTAGTGCAGTCTGTAACTTCTGTCCTATTTAGGAACGTTAGGTGTTTAATCCTCTGTTATGAGTAAAGTCAGTTATTATGATTGAGAAGATCCAGAGAGGGCTGTGTTGTCTCTGAGAAGCTTTATTGTTCAGCTCAGGGTTGTATTTAAACTCATGATTTAAAGTGTGGCAGTAAAGGCTATGAGAACTTTGATAGGGGCCACAGCTGAATGTTGATTCGTTTCAGTGACATGAAAATTAAAGGAAAGTGATTGATTGGGTTAAGATCAAGTATTTACCCACAAATACACAGGACGGGTTAAGGTTGAAGTATTTCTCAAATCCCTTGATGATCACCTTAGCGAACATATGTTTTTGTTGTTTTTTATTCTGTGAAATCTCTGATCAGCGGGAAGTAATGAGCTACGGACTGTTACCTGATCTTCAGATAGCAATAGACCTATAAATCTATGACCTATGACAGACATTATTGGAGAATGGCTAAATTTATCCTGTTATGCTCTATTACATGGTTGTCCACATAGATAATAAATGCTTTCATTCATTCCATCACGGAACCTACTGGTAGTTTAATCTTTCCAATCTCTCATCAGTCAACAAAGGTTCCTCCCTGATAAATATTAAAGAGTATGATACTTCTGCACTATATAAGGATATTTTTTTCTTTAAGATTTTCACATGAGCAAGACCTTTGACCGAATGAAAGCCCCTGAAGGCAAATTATATCTAAATTAGTAAGGTACAAGACCAAAATATTTCAGCCATTTCACATTTTTGTGACTCGCAGCAAGGACTTTTTTGTACGGGTCAGATCAGGGCCTTAGACTGAACATATGATCCCAGAGCCTTTGTGTCTTCAGGGATTTGTCATTGACAAGTTCACAAGGTCAGAGACTTAAGCAAGTGTCTTCTGTAGAATTTCATGTTGTGTTGATGGTGGGATGCAAGGTTCATTTGATTGAAATTTCCATCATATTATTAATCAGTAGATAATTAAATTTTCTTGCCTTGAGAGTGCAGTTTATTAAAACTGATATGTTTGTGTATAACAAATCCTCTTTTTGCATGCTTGTGTTGGTGGCGGGGGGGGGGGGGATACATTTGTGTTGTTAATTTCCTGGTATTCACAGTGCAAATTGAACAGAAGAGATCAATATTTGTGATACGAAGTAGGATTGCATGTCAAACTAATATTGCAAGACCAATTGATTAGATAGATTGCCAAAAAGAATTTCTGACATTTCATAAAGTAAAAGTAATTGTCCCCAAATTAACTTTTTGGTCTGGTAAAATTATGATGAAGACATTTTTCCACAAGTTGTGGGAAAGCCTTGTCCTGGCTGATAGATGTGTATGGAACTCTTAGAGGCCTGGGCTTCCTTTGATCTGGCCTGTGTAAACAGAGGGCTAGAGAACAAGGCTCTTGTCTTCACACAGAGGGACCCCAGTGCTAAGGGAGATCTTTCTGCTGGGTCTACAGCAGGACAAAGCCCTGGGATATGCCCTGCGCCCTCAGGGTTTAATGTCACTCTGTGGAGAAATATAAATGATCTAGTTCCAGAGGTTCTGGCTGAGTGAGACAGTCCATGGGTTTGTGTCCATATGCCTTGTATTGAGATGTGCGGGGTTAACATATTGTAAAGCAATTATCGAGTGTTGTTTGCATTTTACACATCACTGTCAAGATACTGCTGACATTTGGACATCTTATACAGGAGCTGCTACAGCTTTGCTATCCCAATGGTCTCCACCTTTATTAAGCCTGCTGTCAGTTTGGCCAGAGCATGTTTAACTTCTGTGGGTGAGGACACAGTGTAAGTCAGTAGAATTTAGGTGTGTTTATGTACTGTTGTGTTGGCGTCTAGATCTGAGCTATGCGGTTCTGTGGTTAGTCTACATGTATTTGGTTTGCATACATGGGAGTATTAATTTATGTAAACTCTATATTTGTTCGCTTCATTTTGCATGGTCGTTTGTCATTGATATAATCGCCACAGGTAAGGTAATTAATATGCTAAGCACCTTAATTGCCTACAGTGCTCCAGGTTTTGCCTAGTTCCTGTCCTGCCCATACATACCTGAGCTACTCTAGCTCATATCCACCTGGACAGGTAAGGACCTCTTGATGTGAGAATGCTGGCATCTCAGAGAAGGTTGATCGTCACATTCTAGTACTCGGCAGATGACACGAATTAGCAAATTATACCTGAACAGTGTAGTAAGTTTTTTTGTCTCATAATAAGATGAACAATAGGTGAATCTGTTTGACATCAAACAGTGAAACAATGCCGGGCATTATCTGAGTATGTCAAGCTTCACTGAGCAATACAGTGCTTTGGTGCACGGTCATTTGTAGATGTGGCCAGGAGACTGTTATAAGACAGTTCCACAGTGGATAATGCAAGTTTGCTGGCAGAAATGTGACTACCCGTAGACAAATTCTCAAGACCTAACTGTTACTGGTAATTTACTAAGCCAGGTATGGAAGGCCATCTCCGCAAAGGTGATATCTCATTAGTGTATGTGCAGGTATGTTTTATATGTTCATGTCTCCTTCTCTGTTATATGGTTAAAGCTATGCTCTATGTGTTTATGACGGGCCCGTGTTACCTGAGTGTTGTTATGGTTCCTACTCGTTATGTATACGCTCTGGCTGTACAGGTAGGCTTGAATATCTGTGTCATGTTGACACCTGGGTCCTCCATAAAACTGAATGTTATAAATCTCTGGCAAGGCAAGCTGCTGGTAATTCTACACCCTCTTCAACATTTTATTCATTACGATGGTGGTTTCGTTGTACTCCTGCCAATCGATAAAGCTCACGGGTAGACCACTTTAGACTTGGGTGGTTCTCTGCCAGTTTAATAGGCACATAAAAAAGCAGGAAAACTATTTAGGCCGACTCTGCTTTTGTTCTTTATTGACCTCATTCAGAGTTATCAAGGTATGTACACATAGGTATTGTGCGAGTTTGGCTCAGGATCCTCATACAGGTTTGTGATGACTGGGGTCAGACTGTGTGTCATATTTGAGCTGGTTTGTTTAACTATAATTACTTTACATAACTTTACTCTTATCAGGTAGGCCTTAGCAAGTTCAGGGCTGACAGTAGTGATAGTTCTGCTTCCCCTCACAGTTCAGGTGGTCTAGTGTCACTAACACAGTGCTGTGTGTCACACAAAAGGTAGCCAGGCTTTTAATGGGTGATTAGCTTTTAGTTTACTCTAATTTATTTGTCGTGGATAATGGAACTTCACACATGAGATTTAGTAAGGTGTCAAAGAAGTTAAATGGCTTTATGTTCTTTAATGGCAGAGGAAGCACAAAAGGACTTTAAATTATCAGATGTGTATTCTTGTTGTGTTGTTGATTTTTCATCAGCTTGTTTCTTGTGGACACCATGCCTGCATGGGTTACTTATGAATAAGATTTCTGTGAAATTTGATTCAGTGAGTTCAAATAGACCAGAATGATGCTAAAGGCATAAGGTTTGACATGCCATTAGCAAATTAAAAGGCCTTGTGATGAACAGAATCTTGGAATAGCTGAAATTGGTAAGAGATTATTACCTTTGGCTTCATCTTGTATTGTGCTCTTCTTTTTGACTGGAGAATTCATTGCTGTGACATTGGTCAACTTTGAGGCAAAAAAAAGATACAAATGTCACCCTTTCAGGTTGTCAGCATGGGCCAGGTAAGGCAATGCAGATATCACTAGTAGATGCTGTGGAAATAGTGCTACCAAGATGAATGCACTGCTGATATCACTAAAACTGTGGACATGGCGATAGTAATAGACGAGGACAAAAGATGTCACTGCTTGACGCTGTGAAAATAGTGCTACCAAGATGAATGCACTGCTGATATCACTAAAACTGTGGACATGGCGATAGTAATAGACGAGGACAAAAGATGTCACTGCTTGACGCTGTGAAAATAGTGCTACCAAGATGAATGCACTGCTGATATCACTAAAACTGTGGACATGGCGATACTAATAGACGAGGACAAAAGATGTCACTGCTTGACGCTGTGAAAATAGTGCTACCAAGATGAATGCACTGCTGATATCACTAAAACTGTGGACATGGCGATACTAATAGACGAGGACAAAAGATGTCACTGCTTGACACTGTGGAAATTGTGCAACGACGAATCAACAATCGCTCTCGTAAGCATTGTGCATTGTGCTTTAATGAGGCATGTTTGCAGATATCACTATTTGATGCTGGAATAGCCTTAACTCTGCATTGTTAATGTCCATGCAGTATATAACCTTTGGGCAAATATGGCATGAGAGAATTAGAATTCACTAATGAATTGAGATAACTGTAAGGACAGAAATATCATATTGGAGACATTAAATTATACTTGATTTGGGTGTCATTCTTGTTCATAGACACAGCAGGTGATTCTTTGGTTACAAAGACGTGACCTACTTGTAACTTCTCTGCAGTGATATTTGAATTTGCTTTGACCTCAGAGCTAGATGTTTAATATTAGCTTTTGGATTAGCCCATTTCAGGTAGCTGTCATTTTGAAAGGAAGTCAACAAGTTTGTTCATTCTGAAAGTGTGTGTTGGTCATTATGGGACAAGTGAACTTAGTGTGGAAATGTCAGGGTCTATTGACAGTCAGAAGTTATTGTCTACTCCATTTTCTCTTGTTGACACATTCCGGCTGTCACTGGGAAATCTGTGGTTTTGAAAAAAAGAGAATACCATCATTCTTTAACATTCTTAAACACAGTATAGAATTTTTGGATTGTGTAGGTTTAACGCAATTTAGATATTTGAGTTTGTACACATAACTGATTTGTGTAAGTCCAGGTATTGTCTAGAATCTAGATTGTGTCATGATATAACCTAAAGGGGATTATTATTTGGCTAGTTAATACCAAGATTTCTGTTTTTCACCTGAAGTTCAGGCAGAAAAAATGCACTCTCAGAGTCCTGTAACAGCCTTAAAATGATACATTTGATGCCACTACTTCAGTTTTTCAGATGAGAAGTTAATTAAACTTCTCAAAATACTTTTAAGTGGCCCTGTAAGGTGGATGGATAATAATCAAGCAAAATGTGTCTTTTGAAAAAAGGCAATCTTTATGTGAAGTGCAAAAAGGGTTTCAAAAACATGCTTTGATGATCAGACATGTTGATTTCTTTTTTGTTGTCTAGATAGTGTTGTTAATGGACCACCTCTTGATAACTGATCCTGGGACATGGAAACAATAACTGATGGGCTACTATTTCATAGGATATGATACATGTTTCTAAGTTATTAGCCACATTTCTTCCACCATTCACCTGAACTAATTTCGTTACAGTATTGATGTGCAATTAAATTAGATGCCTTTGTTGCAGTTAGAGTAGTTAGGGTACCATTTGAAGCAAACATCTGTTTGGGTCTGTTGAGGTTGGTTGTTACAATGGTGATTAGACATGGTGAGATAGATGAGGGCTAAACTGTGGAGCATATCATCAGTCATGGTACTTTTTGTTATTCCATTATGGCCAAGCATGGTTGAAGCCTTTAGAAAAAATTTCCCATGCACAAGAGCACCTGCTCACCCTACCCATGATGACAGTGCTCCCTGTTACAAGCTTGGGGGTTTCCATCCCTGAAGGAGAGATATCCAGTGTAGATCTCTGTTCCTGGTGTGACTAAGCCAAGAGACTAATCCGAACTGACCAGACAGATAGGGCTGGCTGCTGCTGACCAGTGTACAGCTGTATACTGTGTCTGCCCTATCTGGTAATCACTTAACTTTAGCTTAAGCAACCAGGTTTTCACAGGAGGTTATATGCTTACATAAAGAGTAAGACCAAGTCAGTTTTATTTGTGTGGTTAAAGTGTGAATTTTTGGTGTGTGAAACAATTTGGGCAGGAAAAAAAATCCTACAAAGAGTTTAGAAGAACAGAGGCTTTTAAGTGGTTAAATCCTGTTAGGAAGCCAAAGTTCCCATCACGTTTTTCACATGCCTTGCCTTTAAGGGTGAAAAACCAGACTGTTGCTCCAGATTGACCCAGTTAATACTTTCATTTTCTTTCAATTTTGGTGTGATGAGTGCATATAAAACATTATTTTAAAACAAACAATCTGTTGCACAGGTGTGCCTACAGGCAGGAAATTGTTATTGTAGACATGAGTTGACAGGAGACACACATCTTCTTGCCATGTTTCACTTTGATGTGTTTTTCAGTCTTCTCCTACACATGAGGGGCAGACTTGGGCTAGTGGTGTGATGGGATGATTGTGCTGTGCTCTGTAGACCAGACTGTTGTCTCTCGGCCCACAGGGAGTGTGCCTGGGTTTACTCTCCAAACATACACCTCTCTGTGATCCCCCAGTCTCTGTCCACAGATCTGTTTTCACAACTTGTCTTGCTCTCATGGTCTCATTAACTTAATCACCTGTAACCAGTCAAACTACTTTCTGACTTTCTAAGAGGCTCTGAAAAGCACCAAATTAAATGAAGACAATTGCACTGGGTGATAAAGTATATGTTGACAAATGGACTTAAAACTTTAAATAGAGAAGATCAGAGTAAAGCAAAAATGTTCCCATGCAAATTTGCATAAGGCATTCTGAAAGTCAGTGATTGGAGGAATTCCCTGTGTTTTTTTGTGAGAAGTCTTGGCAAGAAGAAGTGCTTTTTGTTGAGTGTACAGCCACATCGTGCCCTTCATGATCCATCCTGCACACAAATAGCTGAAATAATTGCTGTACGAATTGTTTGCTCTCTGAACAGAATACGGCTGTGTTCTCCGTGAGTGTTGGCTGGTCAGATTCCAGTGTCCGTTTTACATCGCCATCTCCAACCGACAACACATGGTCTCAAGAAAATCTGATAACACATTACACCTTGAGCAGCTTCATACTGGCTGCCATTGCAATATTTTACCTGTCTCACCAAGGTGTTAAATTCAGTCTCTGGGTCGTGACAATATCTGTTGTATGTTTCACATTTTCCATCCAGATTTTCATCAAGATTTCCTTGTTACCCTTTGTGCAAGAGATGTGTGTAATTCAGACTCACACTGCCTTGTGACAGTTTTGAGGAGACTGGCATGTTCACCTGTGCCTTGTAAATTTGTTTCCTGATGGAAGGGTTTAAAATGGAATGAGTCATGAGTCGGTCATATTGTATGACCAAGTCATTTCCCTGAGCCTGGTTAAGCAGACCTGATGTGTGTAGAAACCCGAGGATCACAGGTTAAGTCCTCCTCAAAGCCCAGTGAAGGATGGGTTAAGTCTTAATCAAGGGAACTGTCAAGGTAATGGTGAATAATAGGCCAAACAGAGGGCCTGTGACACTCGCCACTCCGGCTACCGCCAACACTTCTGACCCTGTGTCACTGTGGTGGAGTCAGCAGATTGTTAATGGCCCAGGGATTACTATATCTGATTGGTTTGTTTTGTTACAAGAAAACTTCTGAAGCTTCTATCTACTTTATACTCTTTATTTCAGGGCTCGACTTTTGGGCGTCGCCTGATTATTTGTAGTAAGGTATCAGCATTGAGGGATTTAACAGGAGGTGAAGTCATCAGTCAAATAATTCCATGTATATAAATTTCCCCATTTCTGATTGAACCTGGCTGTTACATGTTGCTCCATACTCAGGTTCTGTCATAAGCTTCTGGCATGAAATTCAGTCATGTTAATTTTCAAACTTTCGGTTTCGACAGGATCAGAGTTCATTCCACTTGAACAGTACAATGTGAGATGGACATCACATTTCAAAGAAGTGCCTTGATCTCTGTCTGTTCTGCAAAAGAGCAGTTTTTTTCTGAAAAAGAACTGCAATATTTTTTGCATTTTTTAGACATGAATTGTAATGTTTGTTACTTTATTGTGTGTTTCAGATGTAGTGTCCAGATGTAGTGCTGAAGATGTCCCCAGAGGGTCAGATGGGGGTTCTCTGGTGGCTAAGGGTGCTGCTATTGCTCCCTGGTCTGGTAGCCCCGGCGTCTAGTTGTCCAGGGAAATGCCGTTGCATGCAGGACTACTATGTCTACTGCGATTCCAAAAACATCACCCATGCTCACCTGTCTGATCTCATTCGCTCCATGCCAAAGGAGGCCCGGTACCTGGATCTGAGTCACAACCACCTGGACATAGTGCCCGGGCTCATCTTCCAGCGATTACCCAGCCTAGTTCAACTTAACCTTGCCCATAATGTCATCGCTAACCTCAGCATTGGCTCTTTCGAAGGACTCGACAACTTGCATCGCCTGGACTTGCAAGCCAACCAGATTGGCAGAGTGTCACGTAACACCCTGGCCAGTTTAGGCAACCTAGAGGAACTGCATCTGGAGAGCAATGGTATTCGCACTATCTCAGAAAGCGCTCTCTCTAACTTGGTGAATCTCAAGACACTGTATCTCCAGAATAACAGCCTGCGTGAGTTGTGCCATGGAGCATTCACACAGCTCAAGGCCATTGAGGTGCTGGACCTGTCTGGTAACAGCATATCCTGCCTAGGAGAGTTGACATTCTCTGGCTTGACCAGGCTGCGTCAGTTAAGACTGGGGCATAATAGCATTGGGCGTGTGGCTCCAATGACTTTCTCAGGACTTGTCTCTCTACAAGTTGTGGACTTGGATGCGAACAACATTGAACACATCACGGCTCAATCCTTTGACAAATCCAAACAACAACTATTGGAATTGTCACTGAAAAAAAACAAAATCGTGTCTTTGTCTGAAGAAAACTTCAGTGGCATGAGGCGGTTGAGGAAGCTTTACCTGGACTCCAACCAGATAGGGTTGATTGGTTCGGGAGCATTTTCCAGTTTACTGGAATTGAGGAATCTGTCCTTACCAGGAAACCAGCTCTCGCAGCTGAAGAGGTCCACGTTTGCTGGGGCCAATCAGTTGTCACAGCTCCACCTCGAGAACAACAAGATCTCGGGGATATCCACAGGTTCTTTCGATCCATTCCGGGAAGCTCTGTATGTTCTGAGCTTGGCTGGGAACTTGTTGAGAAGTGTTAAGCTTGGTATGTTCAGACGGATGAGATATCTGCAATATCTAAACCTAGCTCAGAATTCCATTGCCAGCATTGACCAAAAGTCATTTGAGGAACTTTCAAGTCTGTTAGAACTTGACCTCTCACATAACAAACTAACTTCATTTGATGTGGGAATCATAAAAAAACTTACTTCATTACAGCAGCTTCATCTTCATGGGAACCCATTAAGTGAATTAAGGGGTCTAAAATTTGACAAGTTTGCTAGCATAGAATATGTGACCCTGAATTTGACAGTGTCAAACATCACAGAGAGGAGTGCCATGGTGTCTTGGCCATATAAGGACGGTGACCAGATCTATTGGTCACTCAGTGTCCAGTGTCTCGGGGAGCCACTCTCAGACTGTCCGTATGGCCAGCAGCCCGAATACCTAGCACCGTACAAAACAGAGGTGAACATTGACAGCATGAGCCCGTCGTCATCCTACTATGTGTGTGTCATTCCATCATTTGTGTTTTCTCACGCAAATGTGCAGCAGTGTTCAGAAGTCAGGACTAAAGCATCATACAGTGCCACTAAGGAGAGTAGTTCTCTACCCTCCTCCTCTGCCCCCAAGTGCTCCCCCCACATCCCCCATACTCTCCCTCTCTGGACATTGTTCTTTGTGAGCTACCACTGGAGGGATTATCTGCCCTGATAGTTCATCATGCACATACAGTACTTTATGTCATAAGCCTGTTGTGATACACACACATTATATCAGAAATCAGTGATCTTTCATAGTTTTTATGCCCAGTTTGAAAGCATATATATCCTGTACATACATATGTACATAAACATTTTAATTTCATACATACATATATATGTATATATATATATATATACATATACTGACGTGTATACATGTTGGTTGCTACCATGTTAATTGAATGTTGTTATTCAGTGTTAAAGGTCAAGTTGTGCAGGTAGTTGTGCAAAACGTACTAAGAAGAAGAAAAGAACTGTGTAATGCATTGTTGCCAAACTTATAATTGAGAAAATGTTTTTGGAGATGAATTAATATATGTTTTCCTTTGGGAAAATCGTTTAAACATTACACTGAGCCCCTTATTACTTTTGAAGTGAATTTATTTGATCAAAATCAGACACATGTATGTAGTGTGAAACTGTTGAAAATTGTGATTTTGGCAGCAGCTGCCTTATGTTGAGAGGAAAGTAGGCAGACCCTGGGGGATTTCCACCACCATTTGCAGGTTGGAAGGGCTAAATGTAGAGGTCTACTGCAGAGTTTGGGAGCAGTGCTGAATTTCATGAAAGTTAATGAAACAATAACTATTAAGACCCATACACCTGACCACTGTCATTAAAGTGAAAAATTAAGATTGCCAGTATGATTGATGTGGTGGAATGTGTGGTGGTCATTGGCATAGAGGCATATAGGTGTGGTGTGACTGTTAGAAGGGAAGTAACTCTAGGGACACTGGAATGTGGAAGACTTCCGTCCCTCTTGTCAAATGCACGGAAAATAAAATATACCAGTACCAATATATATGTTGCTATTAGTTAATTTCGCCATTGATCACCTGGGTTGACCTTTCCTGAATAATGGCCTAATTCACAGGCTCTGAAAGATTCATTAATAATTAGGCACATTATTTCATGTGGGTTGTTAATTGTTTCAGCGGTACAAACTCTGTAACGGTATTGTAATATATTGCATCTTACAGTCTTGTGATATTTACTGAGTACCACACAAATAAATGTCACAGATTCTCTGAAGATATTGGAGGTTTACAGATATTGGATTTAATATGCTTGTTGAAAATGGTAAACAAAGTTACATATATGGTTGTCAATGATTCATGTAATCAGACTTTATGCAAAATGATGTGATCGTTTTTGTTACCGTAATTTTATAAAATATAAGATTGAGATTCTCAAACAAGTTCTTTGTTCATTGTCATTGAACCTTTTGTTCTGTAGAGTTTTCATGTTCATAAACCTGACTGTACAAACATGACAAAGTGTAGCAGTTTGCAGCGTAAATAAATGAGGTAATAATTTTGTTCAAATTCAGTTGGATACACAAAAAACAAAATGATTGATAAAATGGTATCTTTAGTATAAACCTTTAAATGATCATCTTAAGCCTATCTGATGCAGCCACATGGATGCATTAGAGTTCAGACCTCTGGAAGGAGCAGATCATCCAATATTGCAGGGTTGACTCGCTTTGAATCCTTGAACAAACTAGGTGATGCCTAGGATGGAGAATGTTTAAGATTCCCAAGCCTTCATTGTTCACCTGGTGTTGATTACAATAAATGGCGTGTCCACAGCGTTCACCAGGTGTTGATGGCATTAAATGGTCTGTCCACAGCCTTCACACAGTTGATTCATTTTGGTGGTCTTGAATGATGCAGTATTGAATAGTGTCCACGAAATCCTTACTGATGTGACTTTCCTGCAGGCAGTGAGAAAACTTCTTTAAAAAGTTCGGGGTAAGTCTGGCAGGCAGCAAGACTGAACAGTCTCTCAATGAAATGCATTTTGTCATACAGCAATGCTGGAAAATGTGAACCAGATGATTTTTCAGAAGTAATGCTGGAATTTTTGGGTGTCACCAATTCATTACATTCTATCTTCAGCAGAGATCCTATAATGTATAGTACATGTAACCGAACAGTTTACAGGAATAAAAAAACTTGAGTGCTTCCTCCATTTATTTATCCTTTAAGATTAACTTATTTGTAAGAAGTTCGGTGTGAAATTATATAGTGCATATATGTGGATATTATATACATACATATACAGATATATAGTAGAGAGAAAAACGCACATTTTAACATGTATGCATTGACATAAAGGTCCACATGCAAAATGCGTACAGAATGGTACAACAGGAATCCCCTGATATATACATATCTGCTCCAAGAACAAGGCAATAAAATTAAAGATGTGTCATAATTAGGTCTGTGTGTGCTTGATATGTAACACTGATTCGGACCGCAAATGACCTGATACTGGGGAATATTAAGCTTTAATTTGTGGTTTAAAGAGTGATAAAAAATTATTTAATAGAGTATGGTAGAGGATGAACTGTTCCTTAGTTTAGGACCTTTTCTACAGATGGTGTAAAGGGACATATGTCGTAAGAAGGTTCCTTTTCGATTTACTTGTTTGCTATCTTTATACTTTGGAAATTTTTGGATGTAGGATTTAAAAGCTATTGGCACTGAATTGATTTTCACCGTATAAATATGACAGAAGCATGCACATATAATTTAGCTTTGAGGGGAGGCAGTGAAGTGCCGAAGAGCTTGTTTTGTCTCAGAAACGTTGTTAGTGACAAAGTACAAGGTGCATAATATTAATATTAAGTGCATTCAAAATGTATGATAAGATAAACTCCGTTAGGTAAAATACCTCTTTCGTGGAGATCGAATCTAAACAACAAAGAAATGACATTACAAAAAATATGGTAAAAATGCTCAGAGTATATGTATAAGGTAACAACTTAAAATTTAAGATATTTTGCGCCATAATGAATTGGCATATGATAAATATTGAAATATCATGGAATGGCAAAATCTGTTTAATATGTTGAATAACCCCGATATTTCGAGACACTTAGCAGCATGTCGTTAAAAATGAACTCTAGAACACTGATGTTAGGTATGTGGTATTAGGTCGTTAAAAATGTTTGTCGTTAAAATTGAACTTTAGAAATCTGATGTTAGGTATGTGGTATTAGGTGGCTAAAAATGTTTGTCGTTAAAAATGAACTCTAGAACACTGATGTTAAGTATGTGGTATTAAGTCGTTAAAAATGTTTGTCGTTAAAATTGAGCTCTAGAACACTGATGTTAGGTATGTGGTTTTCATCGTTAAGAATTATTTTGTAAGCGCCTTTCGAGAGGGTTAACAATCATTACTTTTGCGGAGATTATCAAGTATTTAATATGAGCTTATTCGTATAGAATAAATTTTGCACTTTTGTTAATTCACGTGTTGGTCATAATATTTATGGCTTCGTTTATGTATGTATTTTCTGACGAATAAAAATAGTGGGCCTCCACAAGATGCGCAAAAGCAAAAGTTCAGTAGGGTAGAAGGAAAAAAAATTTTTAAAATCTTGTTAACTAACAGTTTGATATGCAGGTGAAGGACCTAGAATAGAGCCCTGTGATAAACCATGCATAAATTTAGAAGGTGCAGAAAGCATTTATTATAAAGAAAGTATTTGATAGGAAAAGCAGCTTCGAAACCAGAACAGAGATAAGTTTCGCAAGGCACGGAAGTGTAATTTTTGTGAAAGGAAAGCGTGGTCAACGGTGTCAAACGCTTTTGACAGATCTACGAACATAACGACATTGAATTGTTTATTTTCCTCGCCGCGATCAGTTTATTGTAAAGAGAACAGTTTGAAATTACGGCAGATGGATTGCTTTTAAATCCATACAGAGTATATATCTGGAATTATGTTATTCGTATTAAGATTTTCTGTTATCATATTGGCTGCTATTTTCTCTATAATTTTGCTTAGCGAAGGCAGAACAGAAATTTTCCAGTCATTTATAACATTACTTTCGTCAACTTTAATTGAATATTGGGTAATTCGAGCTTTTTTTCAATGATGTTGGGACAATTCCCGATCTGAAAGAATGAACGGTATTTACAACATGCGCAACAGGTTCAGTTATATAATAATAGCAACAAAGTTTAGGACCAAGAATTGGGAGAGTTACAAAATCTTGCTTACAAACAGACGACTCGAAATCATCGAGCTGTTTTTAATTCATCAGCCTGAGGGATAAGAGATATGTGGTCAAACTGTGCAAAACAACTGACAAGTTTTATCATTTTTTTGTGACATTTGTAAGGTTTCTTGATGAGTAGGTTATGTTTTTGCCAATAACAAATCACAATAAGGTCACCATGGGAATATTAAGGCAAAGTAAATGATCTAAAATGTTTTGACACCGACAGAATATGAAGGGAAGTTTTCCAGTGTATTAGTTGTTAAAACATACTGTAAAATGGACCGTTACTAGAAGAACTATGTCCCAGAATTGAATACAAAGTGTTCGCCGTGGCAAACACGTACCTTTTCGTATATGAATAGGGCTAAGTTATAAGGGAGTTCTTGAAGTTAATTAAGCTTTAAACAATCCGTCGCTCCGACATTACAAGACGGATAGTTTCAATTTCGACTTTTGTGAATTATCCTCACTCGTATAGCAATGCAGCCCAAGTTCCTGCACATGCCTTGTATATATCTCGCCTTGTAATATTAGTCTGTTCCGGTGTGTTGTATGAAGATTTCAATCTACGTCACAAGTTTTTATTGCCCCGGGGCTAGGGGGTGTATATTTTTCGTGTCGAATAAGACCGCAACGTTGAACATATCAACAGTTGCGAAAGCTCAATGGAGATACATGGTTTGATAACCACAGCTAGCATGGCGTGTAAACTAATTCATCCACCCAGAACATTACTTACGTCTTTTGCTTACCCTTGAAAACTGTTGATTGTCCTTGTTGCAAGAATCTGTCCTAATTTCTTTACTGCGTTGAACGTTGTGTTGGAAATTACTCTTGCGATTATTGACCTTGAACACCCACTATAGTTGACGTCATGTATACGAATGTCAGAATCACATGCTTTCTGAGGTGATTTTCGTAGAGCCTTGTTAGAGAATGTTCACCAGATGCTTTCTGAGGTGATTTTCCTAGAGCCTTGATAGAGAATGTCCACCAGATGATTACTAAGGTGATTTTCCTGCATGGAGCATTAAAAGAGAATGTCCATCGTATGCTTAATGATGGAAACCAATGCTAGAAAATGTCCATCTGCTTCTGGGAGCGGTTTTCTTGAAGTGGGGTTGGAGAATGTCCATCGGGTACTTCAGAATGTGTGTATCACCTCAATCAATTTCGGAGATTGTCTGTCGGAAGCTTGATGATGCGATTTTCCTGAACCAAAGCTGGGGAATGTCAGTTAAAAGTTTCCTGGTCTGATTTTTCTGAACCAATGTTTGGACAATGTCGATTAAAAGCTTCCCGGTGTGATTTTGCTAAACCATGACCTGGAGAATATCGATTAGAAGTTTCCTGGTGTGATTTTTTTCTGAACCATTACCTGGAGAATGTCGATAAGTGTGATTTTTCTGAACCAATGGCTCGAGATTGTCCATTAGAAGTTCCATGGTGTGATTTTTATGAGCCAATAGCTCGAGAATGTCCACCAGATGCTCGCTTATGTGATTTTCCTGAACCAAAGCTGGAGAATGTCGATTAGAAGTTTATTGGTGTGATTTTTCTGCTGGATGTTTTTTTTCATGAACCAATGCTGGAGCATTTCCATCAGTACCGAGATCACCATTAGTGATGACATACCGAAAGACCGCCGAAAGCACCATCGTAACAACAGACCAAGACCTAATGACGGCCATCGGCGAAATTAGTAGCGAGGGACTCTTCAGGAACAACCAAACAAGACTCGGGGCAAAGAGTATCATCGGTGATAACAAAGCACGGATTACTGTCGAAAATACTTTCAAGAATGAATAGTAAAACGGAACCAAGTACTGAATCCATCATCAATGACAACAAAAACATGGTTTACAGGCGAAAAGAAAAAAATCAGTGATAAAAACACTTGTTGCCAAAAGTACCGTCAGTGACAAGAAAGTGAGTTCCGAGAGGTCGTTGCAGACGAAGTATCCACATTGATACTGGTTGAAAAGGATATCGGATTCTTCTGCGAGGGTCTGTATGCTGTGTTGAATCAAAGGTTGAATTGTTACGTCCTTCGATATGAGATATTGATACAAGTGCTTGTCTCCTCTAGATATGTACCAGCAGTTGCCAAGATATTGGTTTTAAGTATCAGTGACAACAGAAAATTAACAATAGTTTCAACAGCTCTATGCTTATGGCAATATTTACAGAAGATTTTACAAATATAATGATTTCTTAACCCAACAGCTGTTGTATGCACTGTTTGAACCAGTTCTAAACGTAAGTCTTTCACAAGCCCAAAATTCAATTGTTTTAGGTATTAAAAGACATGCTGAGGCTGCTTTTAAGGTACCAGTGAGCTGAGGGCTTTAGTGACGACTTCAGCAAATATTAACATCAAGTTAAACGGTGTTTAGTAAGACATCGGCAGATATTAACATCGAGTAGCACGGTGCGAGGGAATCAGTCCTGTTCTATGGATTGGCAACTAAATATCCAATCACAACGAATATTTACATCGTCACAGCTTTTACACTGTTTATGACAACACTCACTATTTGAACATAGTCAGTAGCTGCAATACCCTGATGACCGTCGATATGGTCACAGCGGCAGATGTTCCCAGTGACGCACTTTCCATATCGGTACGAGGCTAGTATATAAAGCTTGCCCAGTGGCAACTCTATCCAAAGTTCCTGACCGTGTGACAGCCATGAGAACCCTGGGTATTTTTCTGACAGTCTTGCTGGCCGTGTGTTTCACCAACGTAGATGGCACCTGTTGGAAGAAAACCCCTCAATTCTATACGAGATTGAAACATGGACTGGCTAATATGATTGAAAAATGTAAGTATAAGTTGAGCAATATATACTTCCTGTGGTCTTGCACTTCCTGAAGCTGCGTCGTGTGAGTTGTCCTTTTCACCATCCCTCTTCGTAAAGCCTCCTTTGTGCAGTTGCGATTAGTTAGGCGAAAACAGTTCAGAAATGTTATTTCATACAATTTGCAGAATTCAACACATCGTATGGCGTGAATGCGAGTTATTAAGTAGAGTTTGTCCAATGTTGGTTCGACTGGTCGAATTCCACGCGGTTTTGGATTCAACCTTCACGGCAGAGGCCACAGTTCATCACACCAGCTCTTCTTTGTGCTCTTTTAACATCTCTTTATAAAAAGAAAAAAAAATCCCGTAATGGTTGACATTTTCTGATTAGATCTCTCATAAACATTCCATTTATACAGCTCATCAAGTAGGCCTGAATCGTTCAAATGTATTTGCTGAACACAGTGGATCTGAGCATAGCTATAAAGTGATTTTGGGAAGCTAATATAACTTCTTGTGTAGTTTCGTTGTATGTTTCTATCATGTTTCTATCAGTAAGCATATGAGATATTTTCGTTAAATTCTAGGAGCAGTGTAGACGCCTTTGATGTAATAAACCCCCGTAATGTAATAATTATTACGCTTCGGGCAGCTACTGAAACCTGTAATGTAACATTATTACATTAAGGGAAGCAAGTGTTGCCTAGTGTAAAATATATTACATAACAGGCAGACAGTGCCAGGCGATTGTTACCCATAATGTAATAATTTATACACTACGGGTAGCATTAGCTACCCATTATTTTATAATATTACATTATGGGCAGCACTTGCTATCCATAATGTAATAATATTACAGTGTTAGCCGTAGTGTAATAACTGTTACATTACGGGATTTTATCACACTACGATACCTGAATTGACAGTCGGTAGTTCGGGGGCAAACAGACCAAGGCTGCGTCAGTGGTGGAAAACCCGCGTGGAGAATGGAAATGTGGATGGTGTGCCAGAAGATGCCGACGACGAGGCTTATCTGGGCGCTCTGAAATGCCGGATCTGGCTGTCGGTGTGTAACCTGGACACAGACCCCGACAGTAAGTGCCGTAGTGGGTTCATCCCTCAGAGTTAACCCCCCCTTAGCGCCTAGTCTTTAGTGCACGTTTTCCTATTAAGGAGTGGTTGTTGAAACATGAAAAGCTTCACAACTTCAGTACCAGACTTGATGAATTTCGCTGAAATTGTCTCAATTCAAACAACGGATAGACCATTTTGTACGGAAACATCTCTGTTCACTCAGCAAAACCGAGCGCAAGTATACAACTTGATTCGCGGCTTATTGTCATTTTGTCAGCATTCCACGATTGATATTGCGACATTTGATATTACATTAAACATTAAACAGTTTATATTATTTACGCATGCATTTTACTGTTATGGGTTTTCTTCATCCCATAAAAAGTACAAACGTATATGTAGAAATATTACTGGATATGAAATGAAAATAATAAAATAATTAGACCACTTAGAATCGCATGATTTTCGACAGAGAAATCAGAAAATATATGCTTTTTAAATCAGCTAAAATAAATAAAACGCAATTTCGAAAATCACATTGGTTCTGATACAGTAACGTTAACTTTGCCTTTTAAATATTTAGAACAGTCAATGCTGTCAAACAAAGACGGTTTAATGGTCGCCTTTCATAATGATCAATGCTAGTTTGCCTGGAGGGCTGAGACCCCACCGGGATACAGTAGAAATTACAGCTGAACAGCACTTGCTTGATGTAATCATGGAGCTCTGTGGTAAATCCATCTTTCGATACCGGAATAGTCCAGAAACATCTAAAAACTGTAAACGCTTTGTTCAAGGCCGGACCGAAGCATGAGATCAAACCCGGCCGGAGGATTTGTATATGGCCCCGCTCTCGCCGAACTTGTTGATAACATAAGTGATCGATGGCGCCGTTTGTTGGGTATTTGTTGAGGACCAAATATAATCCATTTAATTTCAGATGAAAACCAATGGCGACCGATCAAACGCCAACTTCGGTTATTACGACGCATGATTTGGAATTCAGGTACAGCTCCTTCATACCCTTTTCACATTCAATTCCCTTCACATGTAAATTACTCGTACCAGAATGTTCTGTTTGAACTGTTATATCTAACGTGTTCTTAAGTAAACTTTTGATTCGGATATATGTTTATTTGTAAACATATATAAACCTATATAGCTTCCTAGTATGTCGCCTTTATGGTTTCCTGCTTTTGTTGGAACGAATCAGATTCTTTGATGAGAGAATGAAAGTAAGCGATATATATGGCGAAACAGTTTTTGATGTAGATACAGCAGTTGTGGAAAAGGACACCTTATTTCTGTTGAGTGGAAAGCTGTAAATATGAGGTAAAAAAGACTATCGGTGCGTCGTATTGTGGAATAGTAAGTAAAATACATGGCTGCAGTTTGATGAATTGTGTTTAGGTTCTTATTTGATCATCATTCCTCCATCGTCCGGCGACAGTCTAAATATGGTGACGTTTATTGCACGTGAAACGTATTATTATACAGATCATGCGAAGCTCGGCCTTGTGAAACGCAGTTGGAATCGATGGTGGCGTGACACATTCAGGGAGACTCAAATCGCTGCAAAGACGGACCTGGACGGCATATGTGCGGATTGGAAGGAGAAGTGTAACGTTGATGACGGTGACCCCACAGATCCTGGATTGGAATCGGAGGAAGAAGAAGACGAAGAAGAAGAAAGTGGTATATATATTTTAGTTTTTAACATATGTCGACTTAATGCTTATTATTGTGTCGAAAGGTCTGGTTGGTTACCCCCAAGGCTTTTGGTCACTTTCAACATGATTTTATTGGGTCGCCATGCCAGGCTTGTGTAAATATGATGCCTTAACGATCCACCGTTCATGCTTCCTATGTAGGTGATGGATCACCTTACAGAGCTTGCCAATTAACTAGCCTTTAAAGACATTGGAAAGATAAGATTAGAAGACATCCAGTTAATGCATCTCGGTCAGAACTCTGAGCAACATTTTAGTGTTGAATGAAACACAATGTAGAATATTATCCCAAACGCATAAATTCGAAATGGGGGTCAAAAGTGGATGAATCTGCAGACCCAGCTAAAATTCTGTAGGTCTGAAAAAGGAACAGTACAGTATACATAATAACGTTATTATGCAATGAGGAATATTCCGTGGAAATCTAGTGATAATGTTATAGTTCCTGTTTAAACTTTAAACTAAGTCAAATATTCTTTGCAATTAATGAAAATGTAAATCCAAATATATGCAAAGTAATTTTCCGTATTAGAGGTGGATTGACTTTATTGAGTTAATGTGGTCAGAGGACGAGGCGTGACTTATACCCATGTCCGTTATGAAGTGTTTACAGAGTTTTCATGCCTGATTATGTATCTTTGTTGTTCTATTTTTGTACATCTTGTTTCTTTAGATGAGACTACCACAGAAACTCCTGTTCTTGTCTCCCTGGGTAGATGAGGACGGTGTTCAGACTGCAATGGACACTTGCAAAAGATTGATGTGTCTGCGGCCGCTACATCAGCTTCCGTTAACCATTGATTCCTTGAAAAATAAACAAGAGCTGATGACTTAATTGTATAGCATCAGATTATCCTTTTGTCTGTACTTCCTTCAGTGTATATCATTCGAGGATATCTGGGGAGGCGATGTGTCTTTTTTGTCTATTGTTTGCGGCGGTATCTATTGGTTTAGACGTGGCGGTGAATATTCTGGTGAATATATTTTGGTGGTGTTGGGCTGTGTGAGTTCAAGTCCAATTCATGCTGGCTTCCTCTCCGGCTGTACGTGGACGGGTCTGCCAGCAACCTGCGGATGGTTATGGGTTTCCCTCGTCTGTCCTGTCCTGTTTCCTCCGACCATAATGCTGGTTTCCGGTGTAGAAGTGAAATATTTTTGAGTACGGCGTAAAACTCCAATCAGATAAATAAATAAATACATTATTTGAGGGCTTGCTGATTTGCCTATGCCTGACTCTCGCTGTTAAAAGAAAAGACAACAAAAAATATAACCAAATTTATTTCAGAAGAGGGGTCCATACAAACCTAAATGGGCATAGGCAATTTTTTAGGACGTGCATGGTAACTCTTAAAACTTTTAATGTGGAAATTTTCCGAGGCCATGGGATACGCCTTTTTAGAGAAACTGGACACACGATGTCACACAATCCGTATCGTGCGCTTTTCAGTGTTAGAGGGGAGACACTGCTTTGTTGTGAGAAGTACGGTCACCTTTATTATTACAATCGAGGGCTGGGCATTGTGGCCTCCTCCTGGTTAAAGTTTTCAGGTACATCGGGTCAAGGCCTCGCTTTTACGGCTGGTACTTTTGTATCATCCGCCGTGAAACATGAACTTCGTCTAATAAGTGAATAATTCTTATGTACCATGTCAAACCCCATTCACACGCGATCTCGAACCATGGCTAGTACCGAACGTGTATACTGTGTAATGAAAACATATTGAGACGTAGTGTTATAAAAGTGTGGGAATAATAGCTTCGGAACACTGTGTAATACAAATGTGGGGACACAGGATAATGCAAATGTGGTGACACGATCTAATACAACCATAGGTACACAATGCAATACAAATATTGGGATACGATGTAATGCAAATGTGGTGACAGAGGATAATACAGATGTGTTTACACGGTAAAATAAAGCTGGGGGGACACGGTGTAAAACAGATGTGGGGACACGGAGGAATAAAAGTAATAGAACATGGCGACTGAGGGTAATACAAATATGGGATCGCGGAAGAATAAAAATATGGGGACACTGTGTAATACAAATGTGATGACACGGTGGAATGCAAATATAGGTGCACGGTGCAATACTGTTCAGTGGTTCAGATGATAACGTTGTTCACTATAGGCGTCGAAAGCTGTCGTGACCTGATCGGCGGATTGACTGTCACAGCCAACTTTAGGCGAGGGCCCAGGGGCGTCGTAGGCCTGGGAAGCACCCACATGCCCAGAGACGCATTCTGATCAATATTAAGCCACTGAAGTGAAGAACTGAAAATGTCTTGTATAGCTAGAGTTGACCTATTTTTAGCTTCTTCCTTTATGACATCCTGTTCAAAATTTTGAATGTCAAGTGTTTCGCTATATTAGCACATATATATTCTGAAATATTGATTCATATCAGTGATGACTGCACGGTATACAATAATAAAAGACAGAATATCTCTGAACTATGTTAAGTTTTGTCAGTAGAGTATCATAAGAAAAATAATGTGCATGGGAGGAGAAATATTCTTGTACTTTAATCACAGACATGGACTCAGAATGCAGAAAAAAACGCCATGGTAATTTAAATGGATGAGTATCATCACGATTTTAATGCTACTGGATGGTGTGATGGTAGGGGTTTGACGTCAACAATATTTCATACGTTACATGACGACAAAGAGTCATTTGTGTGTATATTTACTGCACCGCTCTTTTGTTACGTGCTGCCTCAACGAGAGGAATTGTCAGAGACAACCAGTCCATTATACTGATACTGGGGTGACCAGTCATTATTTCCCCATATTGGTGAGCGAGGAAGCAACAGCTTTTTGGTGCGACGTAGCCCTTCACTAAACCTGGAGTCCTCAGATTTGTGCTTGGAACGTATAACCATAGCAATATCCCTCACAACCCCGGATGGACTTTTGATATTGTATTTGTTTTTCTAGTGGTTAGAACGTCTGCCTCGAGGTCGGGAGATCCAGGTTCAAGCCCGGATCGGGTCACACCAAAGACTTTAAAAGTGGCACTTGTTGCTGCCTCGCTTGGCGCTCAACATTGAGAGGTTAGAGCAAGGAAACAGGACTGGTCGGCTCGGTGTCAGTATAATGTAACTGGGTGGGGTGTCATGTCTGGTACCTTCGGCATGGTGTTCCAGTGACGGCAACACTTTGGCGGCATGGACTCGCCCTGCCACAAGAAGGGCTCCTCGTCATCCTATGACTGAAACATTGCTAAGTACGACGTTAAACCCCAAGCACTCCTTCACTCTCTCTATTTGGTTTTATTTTGCTGTTGTTAGTTACATTTGTTTTAAATTTTAATAAACTTTGTATTCTGAGACCAATGAAATTAAACTTGAATCTTTTCCCTGGGGGAATTCCTAAATCAAAACGGATGGCTAACTTCTGAATCCTGAATCTTCTAAATCCTTCATCCATATACTTTCGGTACAAACGTGTCGTAAAAAAAAGCATACACTTACGTGTTCCAAAAAAATATTATGAAGGTAGCTGTTAAAGTGCAATACCAATTAAGGACCGGGTCCTCGGTGGCCGATTAGTCTAAGCGCTCGCGTAGACTAATCACTGTAGCAGAGGCCCGTAGACGTTATATAGGGTACATATAGTAAAGTGTAATTTGTTACACCTTTTCTGGATATGTGGGCCACTCTCTTTTCGAACATATGTATTATACACTAGACCTAGATTGTGGTGACATATAATGGATATCGTAATTAGCTTTTGCTTCAGAGACATGTATGTGTCGTGCTATATGTGATATATATGTATTCGCCTTGACTTGGATTTGCCTTACACTTAGATAGCGTAGACGCAGTGGGTTAGAGCATGCCAATTACAAACCAGAATGGATTTCAGGCTTACATACCAGAGATTCAGTGGACTCGAGCTTAACATTTACAAAACTGAGTGAATTTGAGTCTAGCATGTACAAAACCATAACAGATCTCAGAGTTACATTTACAAACCAGGAAGGAGTTTAAGCTTGTATTTATATATAACAGGTCCAGACCCACGAAGCTATTTCTGACGCTATTCAAAATTTGAAAGAAGACTTTAGAGGTTATTTTTTAGCCCTAAAAGTTAAGATTTTAAACACCCTATAAATGTGATCTGAAGACAGGTTTATCCACATTTCAACTTCCAGTAGTTAATGTTAAGGATTGTGACGAGGTTTTAAACTTTGAATTAAGTGAAAAATGACTTTGTGTAATGAGTCCCTGTTACTCCAGCTATAAACCAAAATACCTTAGGCTGTGGCTTATCGAGCGCATGCTCAAGAATCTCAGCCTCATACTTACCAACCAGAAGTAATTTTAGAATTTCACTCAAAGACCAGACTGTTTTTGCATTTTATTTTAACACTTATAAACCAGAATAAATTTTAAGGACAGTAGAACCGCTACTGAGTAAAATTAGACATTTTGCCTTGTGTAGCCCAAGACATTGATCGGATGTAGTATATATATATTTCGAAAGTTAGAGGACTGTTTGCTTTCAAAAATACTTGCAAAACTTACTTAACTTTTATATTAATAAAAGCAAAGAGGATTTTTTAAAATAAAAATCAGAGGTGTTTTCAACATGCCATTTTTTCGCCCAATTTCAAAGTTATTTAATCTAAAAACACGACCCCTAAGATTATTAGTATCCATCTTAGATTGTTCTGAGTGATCATTTAAAGTCAAAAGTTTCAAAAAATCTTGGAAACTTTGATATTCTTTATCTTTAAAATATAGTTAAAACCAGGAAGATATCAAAAATGTGTGAGGCTGTGTTTAGCTTGGATACTTAGCTACTTGTGTGCTAAATTCCATAGCTTTGTGTTGAGAAATAAGCGAGAAGTAAAAAATTCCACCACACAACTGTCTCAAAAACACAAAGGAAGAAAATGACCAAAACGTTTTGAGGAGCATAATGTGTGACAAATTTCGTCATTAGTTCGCTTGCAAATTAACTTGAATCAAAGAATTGTCCAACTTCTAGTTAAAATATGGAGATATCAAGCTACTTGTGTACAATTTTAAAATTATATTACTCCACGAAAACATGAACTGCTTTTTAGCTTGACAGTTATGAACAAAAACCCGCTGGTATGTGTTTAGAAAATCCTCGCCCGATGGTGCCTGTTGGGATGGTTAAAGCTGCTATTTTTGTTAACATGTACATATCTGAATTGGGTGAATTATTTTTTGAAATGGATCAGATATTATGTACAAACCTTTTCAGCCTATAGTATTTTAATCGTAGCTGGTGACCTAAATGCACGGACTGGTGAAAGACATGATTATGTCTTTAGTGACACTGCTATACAGCATGATGACGAGTTTTACATGCCCCACGACCCGCTGCTACGGGGATAACAAGGCAATGTAATAAACAAGTTTTGGTAACAGCCTGTTATGTAAAGGCTGCTGCTTTGCAAAACATGAATAGGCGGCTTCACGCTGGGGAACATACTAGACAGTCTACTTACATTGGGCCCACTGGTAGTTGCTTGGATAACTATATACATTTGAACTCGTATGTCTCATTTTCATGTTCAGGAATTGGTAGAATATTCTCCACATACCTTGTTTGCATTTCGTGTCGTACACTAACTCATTGAACTTGTAGTACTGTTATCACGGAAAATTTTGCATTTAAAGACGTAGAAATGAGTTGTTGGAACGTGGAAAGTGTGTTCAGAACGGACACAAATCTATAAATACTGCGGCGAAAGATCGCAGGTTGAAATCAAACAAATCTCATGGAAGGGATCATATATTGAATGCTCTGTTAAATGCAATATTGACCTTTTGTTTCCAATTATATAACCGCATTTAATGAAATTTTAAATTAGAGCTGTTTTGTTTTTTTTTCTTTTTTTTAGGTTGTGGTGCGAAGGCATAATTTTACTATGATATAAAAGGGAAGAGTAAAAAGGAAATTACGTGAGGTATTACACTAACGAGCTGCTTTTCGAAGTTATTCAAAAATGCTCTAAACAACAGATTAATGAAATGGTCAAGAGAATGGGATAAAATTTCAGATTCACGATTCGGATTCAAAGGAGATGTTGGGATTGTGGATGCAGTTTTTGCTTTAAATGGTTTAATTTCAGGCTATTTGTCCATTTCCATTTTGAAAAATCCTTTGATTGTGTAAACAGAAATGGTCTGTGGCGTATTAAATTGTTAAAAAGCGAGATGAGCGGAAAAATTGTTGGCTATGATAAATACCATTTGTGCAAAAGTTGAGTCATGTAATTGTCACTTGGTAGTAAAAATGAGGCCATTTAAATGTTTGCATGGATTACGTCAGGGTTAAGTGTTGTCTCCAATTCCGTTTTCCTTGATCATAGAAGACGTGGAGTCTTTTTTACTAACACTTTTATAACAATGGCATTTAATGAATGATTCAGTAGAACTAAGAAAACTCAACCGACTTATTTCAGAAGTTATACTTTTTGTACAAATTTACAGTTCGATTTAGATTTTTCATCTTTACGTGAAAGGAAAGATAAGAAAATGAAGAATCAAAAAATTATGGCCAAATTTCACTTCGAGGTATTCTAGTATCCGTAACCTCTGTCGTTAAACAAACAACATTATGCCAGAATCGACATTATGCATCCATTCCAAGATCTCCGTGGATTTAACACGCACAAACCGAAATGAATGTTAGGCTTTTCATTCAGAGACCATGCATGAATTCTATTATTTTTTTTTCGTCATGAAAAAGACAGGAAAAATTCTTTAATATAAAGCATAAGTACTATGCAACATATTTCGGAAAAATTGGAATGTTGTGATTTTTTTTTTGGTTTGTTTGTTTTTTAGAAGACAAAAGTAAGCTCAAAAGCAGTTAGGTTTCGCTATTTTCCGATGTTTTGTTGAAAGAATTACTGTCATAATAGAAATGTGATGACGTGAACCAAAATCATCTGTGACTATTTGTTGTCTAGCTGGAAAGTTCTAATATACTGCAAATTATCATGTTCATTCACGCGATCATATTTTTGGAAAAAAAAACAAAAAAAAAAACATACATATATGTATATATATGTATGTTTTTTGTTTTTTGTTTTTTTTTGTTGTTGTTGTTTTTTTTTTATTGTACAGTCATTGGAATAGTTCATGGCTTGTAGATCTTTGTTGCCTATAGTATAGAGGTACATGTATCATGCGCGGCTATCAATCCACGTGACACTACAGTTCAGGAGTCCGATTCTTATTAATTTTTTTTACAATTTTTAGTAACACGAGTTACGGAGAAAGTGAATAAGCTAGACAAGAGACTTATTTTATTTGTTTACATTTGGCATAGCTATATATTAGACATATATAATAAATATGCATGGATGATATGTGGAGTTTGCTTCCAATAAAAGCTCAATGTAGCCAAATCTAACAGGTGCCCAAGCTATCAGTCAACTTCAACATGCCACGTTTTAAGAGTCAGCGTATCGAAAAGTTACATTGTAAGGACAGGCGCCTGCATATATTTATCAGTTCACTTTTATAAATGTCCGACGAAGACCTCTTCATATATTTACAATATCCAATGTAATGTGTATTAAGTTCGACTTTGTAGATCTGATGGAAAGAGATATTAGCGGACAAATCATGATTTTAATAAATTAATATTTTGGTCACGAAAGAAAAGACATAGAGAATGCTCATGTTTAATAACGAATACACATTTTGATTTTTTATTTTTTTTAAATAAAAACTTCAACCGCATACCGGGGAAACCCTCGCATCATTCTTCCGGTAGCTATATCACTGTGAGCAGGTTGATAATCGGCCTGTGCAATAGGCGGACGATTTCCCATCTTGTCGATGGGGAGCCTTTATTTTAGGCTTTGGCGATCAAACCACACCCTGATGGCTCTGTGTTGAACACAAACCAAAATGAATTTAAGAATTTCACCAAAAGATCCTTATGTAAATTTTAATTTAACACTTACGAAGCAGAATAAATTTTAATACCAGTGGTTTAAGGGTGAAACACTTATAAACCAGAATCACTCTTACAGTGTCTCACAGAGTTTCAGTGGACCAAAGTGTATAACACTTACAAACCAGAATCATTCTTACAGTGTTTCACACAGTTTCAGTGGGTCCAAGTGTATAACACTTAACTACCAAAATGGATTTGAAGCTCACATTTGTTGACCATGCATGGAGTTTTTAGACTACAATTGTATATACCAGTTGATTCCAAAACTTACAAGCCAGAGGGAGCTCCGAGGCACATGGAGTCAGTTTCTCCAATGCTGTCACTGCAAGTTCAAATCCAGTTCGTGCTAGCTTCCAGCCGCAATTGACAACGTGTGGTAGCAACCTGCATATGGCCGTGGGTTCTCCGTGCTCTATCATGTTCTTGTTAACTTAATAAGTTTTAGATGTTTACTTTTGGTTGTCAGTGGCCATTTTTTTTTTTTTTTTCGTCAGAGACATCCACCACAATTGTAACGTACCGGACCTTGAGCTTCCTTTACAAACCTGTCAAACTCGACCTTATTACCGGATGTGAAGTATCGGATGTCGCCACAGTAGGAGGTGGGACAAACCGCCCTAGTCTTGGTCCAGTGCTTTAGAGAGGATTTGAGTTCTCCTGTTACAGACGACACCGGGAATGTCTGACGTGTATTTATTACGTCAGGCCATATTCTCGCATGCGCTTAGAGTTTTTCGTGGCTAAAACGAAAGTACCTTTAAATGTCACATACACAGATGATGCAAGACTTGCTTTCTGGTCACATAGGTAGCAGTCTGTCACTTGTTCAAACGAAATGGTCTCGATTTGTGCATAATGTAAGCAAACAAAGCAGGACAGAAAGGTCTGTTTCCACCATACTTACCCACCATGCCCTACATGGTTAAGCAGAAGCCTTTAAAGGTGTAGGTCAACTAATAGAGCTTTGCCCAGGTATATGATTTCTTCCGGGCAAGTAAAAGTTTTAGGGATTTCTTCAAGCATGTCTAGATGATATACACGATCAACCGAGAAAGAATATACCACCCGCTCTTTTCAAAACGAAAATCTTGCGATTTAGTAATTATGTCATAGTGTGTGAGGTGATAGGAAGTGAGGTTGTTAAAGGCTTTATCAGTAATCTGTTGGATTCATCACTTGCCTGGTACGCACCAAAACACCAAAATGTCAAGGTCGACGTATCGTCAGAAGGGAGGTTAGTCATTTATTCACTAGAAAGTCTTCATACACGAATGCCCGTACGCCCATATGTAAGAGGATTCGTGTCAATAGGTAGAGTTTACTGGTCAATAGATTCGTGACACTTATGTATATATATACATAGTGTTCCTATGTTTAAGATAGACCGTCTGTTTTCAGAACCACAACAATGGGGTATACCGTGATCGGTTTGCGCCACAAGTCACACCTCGTTCAAAAATGGATAGGTTTTGGTACTGGATGCTGAAATCTTGACATATTGGTCTTCAGATAACATTTTTGATGTGGTCAAAATTATAATCTTTAAGGCTCAAAAACAAGGTCTTAAATTGCAATTCAATTTTTGACTTATGTTATGAAAGGCTTTGTGGAATCGCCCCCCCCCCCTGCAGAGACTGTAAATAATATAAGAAGTCTACACTATATTTCCTGATGATACTCTACCGAATATATACCCTGCCAGGTTTCTGTTCCTGTAAGAGAGCATACACTTTTCAAGTTTGGCTGTATTGCTCGGGGGTATCTCTGTGGTTATTCCTCGTTCGATGTTGCGACGGCGCTTGTCATTTAGCCTTTTCGTGATGATATGTGAGTGTTGTCTGATGGATGGTGTTTCTTAATGAATCGTTTTGTGGTAATAATTTAGCAGTATTTGATGAATGGACGGCGTTTGTCATTCAATCGTTTCCTAGTAATCAGGAAACTTTATCCTTTGGAAGGCGATGCCCATATGCTGTTTTTGTGTTAGCAAATAAGTGGCATCCGATTGATTGTGCTGGTCTGTTTATGATAAGCTGCAAGCTGTTGTCTGATGAGAGGAAGGTGCTTCTTCAGTTATGTAGTTTCTTTTTGTGGTAAAACGTAAACGGCTTCTGATTAATGGTATTCTCGTTTTTTTCTGTTTATGGTAATCTGCGATACTTATGCTTCTCATTTAGTAAGCTATACCGGAAGGTTGATAGTGCTTCTCATATCGTCTGTTGGTAACAATCCGTAAGTGGTGTCCAAAGGATATGATGGTGCTTTTCCCATAGTGTGTTTGTTACACACTACAAGCGGTGTAGGAAGGATTATAGTGCTTCCCAATTAGGTCTATTCTGTTTTTTTACTCCCCGTCAACGGTTTTCGAGGGATGTCATTTTGCTTCTAATTTGAACTGTTTATTATACTCTGCAAGTAATGTCACAAGGATAATGGTGTTTTTTTATCCTGCCAACAGTGTCCGGAGAATGATTATGCTTCTCATTTATCCTTCTCATTTGTTTCCGCAGGATGATGGTGCTTCTCTTTTGGCTCGTTACACTCCGCAAGGGGTGCCCAAAGAATGATGGCGCTTCTCATTAAGCCTTTGAAACACTCCGAAAGACCACCGTCCGACATTCATCGGACTAACCGGAATCCCAATTTTCTGTGTGTCTTCTAGCCTTGGGAAGAAGTGTTAGGCATATATGTGGCTTAGATATCCCTAGTTCATCCGGGATCACCCCTTTCCTATCATTCATTGTTCTGAAGCGCTGAAAAGAGCTATATTCCATACAGGTCACCTTAAGTTTGTTGCTTGGGAAGGCAATATGAATTACGTCTTACGACAACAAGACCACTCATTCTCTGCGAGGCAATGGCGGGGCTAAGAAGTTTTCTGGTTCTCCTCGCTGTGTGTGTCGTTGGGGCTCTCTGTTTGATGCCAGGTGGGTCGACTAACTACAAACTCATACGAAGTGTCTGATTTTATAACATCAAGATGTATTCATAAAGACTCTTAATTGATTGACTCTTAATCTCTCTTCAAATAGTTGTGCATTTTCATAGGTCTACGTCAAATATATATCGTAGCGTATATGCCTAAGATCTATGTAGGCCAAGGCCTGCATGCGACTGTAGAAGTGTACTAGCCCAGTCAAAATATGAGATTACCCAACACAAATTGCAAAAGATTTATAGGACAAGTCATATTATATGTACAAATATCAATATCCAAACAATTTAAATCTATGCAAATTATTTCCATGTTTGGCTTGTTAAAAGTGCGGTACATATAATGTTTATACCTTCACTATGGCATATTTTGGCCTTAGCACTGTATTAAAGGCTTTCACTGTCTTTTTCATACCGTATACTAATCCTTGCACTCGGAGATTTAGACCTCTATGTGTATTTACTTCTGGTGAGGAATTCTAAAAACATAACCATTGTAAATATGCAATTAGTCAAAATGCTAAAAATAATGAATCTCCTATTTCAAGCGCATTATTTAATGCGTATCACAGTCATTTCATGCAAAATCTAAGCACTAAAGACCTTGTAGAGTTAAAACTGCAACTAATCTGGAAACCTGAAATGAACCATACAAGTGATTTCACCCTGTCTGATGCCGTAGATTTCAGGCAAGCACTTTTAAATTTGTTGCTGTTTCAATTCTATTTCACCAATGTTGCTGACAGTTTCATTAAAGTTGTCTAATACGCAGTTAGGGCTTTTTGAACCATCGCGAAGAAGGCTATTGTATTTTTGTCGCTCATGTATTATACTACATGGGGCCTACGTTTATATTTTCTGTTATGATATATGTTCATATAACACGCGATAAATGTTTATATACTGTATGATATATGTTTATATAATTCCCGATTTGTATATTCCATGATATATGTTTGTATATCCCATGACATATGCCTACATTCACCTGCCCTCTGTTTTCAGATGATCCTTGTCGTACTAACACTCCTGCCGTGATCAGCGACCCGTACGGGTATCGTGCGGCCGGGCGGCACCACAACGTTACCCTTTGTGACGCCAGCTTGCCGTATCAGCTGGTATCGTGTGGACAGTCTGGCGGGTGACAGGATGACCACGCGCTGTGTACCGTCAGGCCAGTGCGGAACTATCAATCCAGTCTGGCTGAACGGTGCGTTCCACTTGCTCCAGCACTAGCGCCGTGGATTTCTGGCTTTTAGTCTTATAACCTTCTCCGAAGAGATTATACCCGTATCATACCTCTTTCTGTCTGTCTGTCCGTCTGCCAGCAACCTAACTAAAAGACTGCAAAAATGTGGACGAATGTACACCTTGATCACATTACCTTGTGGTGATGATCCGGTTGTGGAAATTTTTTTGAAAGGGAAAACATCATGGCCGGATCGATAGGACACAAATGCATACTTTTCTGTTACATAGAAATATTTCCTAACAGAGCACCTATAGAAATGGTGCTTTGCAGAGCACCTAGCAGTAGTGCCCAAAGCAGAGTTTTGTGTATGACTTGGAACTCATCTTGTGTATTTTTTACTCGTTTTGTCATTATTATTATTGTTGTTATTATTATTATTATTGTTATTATTGTTGTTGTTGTTATTATTATTATTATTATTATTATTATTATTATTATTATTATTATTATTATTATTATTATTATTATTATTATTATTTTCTCATCTTGCCCCATGCACGTGATTTATTCAGTTGCCTTCTCAATACCCCAGGAACTATTCCTCAACCGTTTGAAGGCGTCGTGTCACGTGATGTCTGTCTAACCTTCGCCGGTCTCTGTTGTTACGAAAGAAAACCAATCAAAATACGTAACTGCGGACAGTATGTACTGTATAAGCTTCCATCTACTGGGTTTTGTGCAAGCGCTTATTGTTTCGGTAAGTGTTTTTGTAAATAACTAAACAAATGGTTTTTCACGATTTGGACGTATGGATTTTACTTGCAATTTATTTGACGTCACTGGTCTAGAATTACTCAAAATGTTGTGTTGTCGTCAACTTTAACAAACAGTAACGTGAAAATAATGCCAAGGCCCAGGCCTCAGGGATACTGAGTGCCTCTAACAACGAGACTACTTCCCGGTTCCTATAGAATGAAAGAATGATTTTGAAGGACTTAAACGGTGATGTGGACATTCCCTGTATCACAGTATTTATTAGAAATATATGTTTTTGTTGACTTCTGAAATTTTTTATTTTCAAGATGGATAATTCATTATTATGATACAGGAAACACCACAGCGCCTGAATGAGTCGACAAAACAGCACACAGCTATGGATGTGGAGAAACGGCACAGTCTTTCCTCGGAGTCGACGAAACACCACCCAGACCTGGATGTGGAAAAACACCTCAGCATTTCCATGGAGTTTTCGAAACACCACAGCGTTTCCATGGAGTCGGCGAAATACCACCCATTTCTGGCCGTGGAGAGACACCACAGTCTTTCCTTGGAATCGGCAAAACGCCACCCAACCCAGGATGTGGAGAAACACCTCAGTCTTTCCTTGGAATCTACAAAACACCACCCAACCCTGGGTGTGGAGAAACATCACTCCTTGGAGTCGGCCAAACATTGCTGCGCCTCGCAGAAATTCGCCACCTAGCACCGCTGACACTGGAAAAGTCACCAGCTGGTACTTTGTGTCTGACGGCGACCCGGAAGTCCTGACGATGGCTGATAGACTGAGGGGCATAGAGACCTGGGTTCTCGTGGGGGTGATATGCTGTGCCATCCTGGTGGCCTCGCTCATTGGTGTAATCCTCTGGCAACGTCGTACCAGGTAAGTCCTCCTCATATATGCACTGTGCTCCTAGCTACATGTAGGTCACCCCTATATGTTCTGCCGGGAAGTCCTCCACATAGATGTGTTGTACGTCCTGGCTACATGTAGGTCTCTGTTACGTTCGGCTGATTAACCCGTCTCATAGATATGCTGTAGGTCCCAGCTAGGTCTCTGTTATGTTCTGTTGGTATGCCCTCATCACAGATATACTCAGCGTCCTAGGTACGCATCTGTTATGTTCTGCAAGTCTTACATGTAGGTATGCTACAGGTCCCATCCATGTGGCTCATGTTTTCTGCAGGTAAATCTTCCCCATTAGATGTGTTCGACCTGAATTCTCCTCATGGGTAGTCTATATCTGCTATGTTTGAGCCAAAACAAATTAAGAAGGATATGAACGGATGTCCAGCTATCAAACTGGGCTCCCTATTCTCAAGCTGTCCACAGTCAACTAGAGATGCGTTTGATACAGCCAAATTTGCAATAAGTACAATGCACCAGCTTTTTGTGGTAAGCTTAGAGAGTACATTACTTTTTTTAACGATATCTCGGTAGAAACTACACTTCTCTTCCAGTTTTTGTCGGAAGAGTAAAGATCAATATGTAGTTCATTAGAGGGACTGACCAAAGAGAAGAAAGACATCATGACAGTGCTATAACCATTACATGTGTACTGGCCAAAAAGGCCAGACCAGATGTCCCCAAAATAGAAAAATTACGGTATATGACCAAAATGCAAGGTATGAATGGCATAACAGCTCTGAAATGGACTCAGGCTTGAGAGGTTTGAATCAGAGTTGTGTATACCTAAAAGAATCGTTGAGTTGGGACCCATTTGTACATCTCACCATGCAGGGACTATATTACGTACATCCGCAAATTATGAATTATATTATGATAAAAATTATTAATTATATTATGAAGATCCGCCAGTTTATACCAAGTTCGGAGGTTTCACTTTCGTCTTTTGGAGCTGCTATAAAATGAACTAATTTATCATGATTGTGATATTCTGGTAATTTGCATACGTTCGGCTGGGACCTGTTTTACAACAAGGGAGTATGTTACGCCAAATGTAACTGTCACGACGACGCATGCTTCAGAAATACCTCGGCGTGGTAGATACGTTTGACATAGCATTACACCCTCTCCGTAAAACTGGCCCCTGTGTGGTAGTCCCTGCATAATTGTATTTTTTACAGGCTTATGACCAAATCTCCAGAGAAATATACAGCTTCAAAAGGGTGATCCATTCCTTTGAGTCTCGTGTTCATTGTTTGACCGAGACCAGCTGCACCACCTACCATTAGTTGATCAGGAAGAGGCCGAGGTTGTGACGTCAGCTGATCATACAGTCACGTTTCATCACAGTAGTCCATCCTAATGTAACAGTTTTAATCTCACCATCAGTTAATCTTGTGGCGTTCTTGTAGTGGATCAGTTATGTTCCACTTTTCTCGCGCGCCGGATTTCATTTTCCTTTTACCATCTAAACCGTATCACTTCTGTCAGAAATTTAGGTTTTCTTTTAACATATTTTTGGCGATTAATTTTGACCTTCTTTTAAAGCTCATTATCACAAATATTATGTCTTCTTACTCTTTCATTTAGATATTTTGGTAAGAGTGCAGAAAATCTTTTCTATCGTCTTTTCACATTCCATCAAAACTTACTTTTTGTACTGCAATATTCTAAACTTACCTAATTAAACGTGTTCAGTGCATCTTGTTTAACGCAGCGTGCAGTTCGTGTTCTGACATCGGATCAGGTGTTCGATAGCCTCATTTCGTTATCTGATACAGATTTCACGCAAAATCTGTCGAAGAAAACTTAAAGGACTGCGAAAATGTTCACATTGGAGTAAAGCGAGCGGAGCGGGGTAACACTTATCTGTGATCTGTTTCATTCTTCCCGGCTTAGCTTTCAGAAATAAATGTGCAAGCTCAGCTGGCAACATGGCCAACCAAAATCAGAGCTAGGTGGCACTATACTCTCTCCACGACAGATCATTCCAACCCAACGCCTGGTGGAGATCAACGGCTTTATAAACTTGTACATGTATTAGGACAGCAAGATAACACCGCACCTCCTCTGGATTCAATAACCGTTTAACTTAAGGCTGCTGGCGAGGGTGTTAACACTCCGCCGTATTGATAGATCATTCCAACCCAACGCCTGGTGGAGATCAACGGCTTTATAGACTTGTACATGTATTAGGGCAGTAAGATAACACCGCACCTCCTCTGGATTCAATAACTGTTTAACTTAAGGCTGCTGGCGAGGGTATCAACACTCCGCCTTATTGATAGTCACGCCACACGATCCCGAGAAATAAATTTGGAAACTCGGCAAGGTTTTGCGTCTTAACTTCGAGGATCAGTGTCATAGAGAAAGATATTTAAGCATGTAGGCGTCTTCATGAGGTTTGAACGAACGGCTGCAGAGTAGTTTAAAGTTGGAAGTGGAATATAATCAGTACTACCATGTAAAGCTTCTACACAGCACACTTTATTCATTTATTTGATTGGATTTGATGCCATACTCAAGAAAATTTCACATATCCGACGCCGGCCAGCATTATCGTGTGAGGAAACCTAGCATACCCCGGGAGACACCCACGATCTGTTCTGGCTTGAGGAGCATTGCTCCCTGTATATTATTAACAGGAAACATGATGCATATTCGCCGTAAAGTCTACCGTTCAGCTGGATTTACCTTCATCGTTTTTGTAGGCCGCTTAGTGGAGTGGTCTAGACCGTTGATATATATATTGCTGGCGATTTGGTGCCTGACTCTGAGGTCGCTGGTTCAGAACTGGATTGGTGTCAGCCAATTTTCAGCACTAGAACCTTGTGCTATACCCAGGAAGTGCTACATGAAAAACGACAAAACTGTTTCAGGCACAGTCTAGCCAGTCCACGACTACATGACAATTCAACATATGATTAACCATCCTCTTCAACTACCAAACTAGGTCTTACTCCGTTTTGCTTTAGCCGTATCTCTTTGTCCACGTGAAGCATTCCAGACACAGTAGCTTACGTCTCTATGAAGAAACAAGCAGACAATTCCAAACTTGTTAGTGTATACTGACAAAGTTTATTTCGTCTCTGCAAAGTACTCCCTTCTCTGTGGATTTAGCACTAACACATTTGAGTATAGAAATGAGGGCATGTAGAGTAGTTTTGACATATTAACTCACCTCATTCCTGTTACTAAAATTAATATAAAAAAGTAACACAAAGGACAAAGAAAACAATTTGGAAAGCTGCCAACCTGTGACGTGTGTACACACCATTACCTGGTCTGAATAACATTCGGATTGGCTAAAAGCCAAGAGATTATCATACTGTACAAAGTCTTAGTTCCTGTATCACAGTAGAGCAAGGCAAATCCGGTTATAAGACTGGACAGTTTAACAAGGCTAAGAGCTGAGCATACAAACTTGTCTGAACACCTGTACTTGTACACTTTAATACATAATACACAGTAAACTACCATCCCAGCAAGACTCAGGTCGCATGTTCAGGTACAGAAATATTGGGAATTTGGTGAATGATCCAGCAATTCTGCTCAACTTCGGTAACCATTGTACCCCCACGACAACTCTCTCCTGACCCCCCCCCCCCCAAACACCTTGGCATGTGTCCACTCTAGACCATGAAAATTATCATATACCCAACCTCACAACCTTCTGACTTTGCCAAGACATATTGTGCTAGTATCATGACAAGTCTTCAACCCAGGTACGGTAACAGACCTGAGGCTGCTACTTGGTTTCCCTCGACTTGTCTAGCTTTATTCCGCCAAGACAACCACTTTGTCTCCTTTGATCTGTACTAAAAAGACCTTTTTGTGTATGTTTAGGACCTAATAACGTGTGTGCCACCTGAAATATCTCACACCAGTTACACAACAGATGATAAATTTCGTTTGTTGTCAAAAAATGAATCATATTTATTCATGTATCATTTTTTTTTTGGTAAAATGGCAACATGCATGTACTCAGATGCCAGATCTTATGCCCACAGTGATTGCAGCTTCACAGAGTGAAGCCATAACATTCTACAGCTGGTGCATATGCTACAATCTGTTACATGCCTCAAACCAACAAATGCAGCAACACCCCATAAAATAGTAAGGTAAAATCTGACAATTCCAAATGCTCCTTCTTTCAAAAAGAGTTTCTGATGATCTTCTGATGAACCTATATGCACCAATCCCCAGAGTGATGTTCATATCCTTGCATCAATTAATGTCAGTCCTCCATCCAGGTACATTCACATGCAGCGGATGTTTGGACATGTAAGTAATGGCATCAACAGAGTGTTATTATTGTCCTTGTATACAGCTAATAAAAATGCATCTTTGCCTGACATGAATTTATACCTTCAGTTAACAAGAGTCATGCTAGTTAGCGCTACAACGCTTACAAGATGTTGGCAGCAAGAGCTAGTGTACATGTAGTACAACCATCCACACATTCACGGGGATATCATGGCTTGATATTTTCCTATGTCAAATTTCCATACCTGCCATAGTAAAACAGGAATCCAATCAGCATCCCTGTGAATAAATCTGATATTTACAGGTAAAACAGGAAACCAGAATATTGCCCAACTCAATAACATAATTATGAATCAACATATAAAGTGGTAACAATATGCAAATTGATAATTTGTATAAAATATTTTGAATAACAAAATGATAAGCCTTTAAGGTCTATTTAATCCCCAACACTGTACACACACTCTCATGCTTTTGCTTAATCACCCCTCCCCAACTCCCCTCTCTCTCCCCAAATCACTGTTCTCCTGCCATGTGTAACCCTCATCACTGTCAACACCACAGGAACTTCATGAGCATATTAAATCCTGATAGACATACACAGTGTTCGAACAGTTCAGACGTTTGATAAGAATCAGCTGCTTAAAAAGGGATCCTAAAAGAACAACGCTGATTAAAATATATTGCTATAAAAATAAAGCCGACGATTCAGCCTTTTTTTTTTTTGGAAATTGTGCTCTATAAAATTCAAAGGAGCAGTTCATCATGGCCAAATTTTTTTTTTCACTATTTACACGTTTTGTGGCAATCTCTAAAATAATTTGTAGCACATCATTTGTTTGATTCCGATTTTAAGACCATTTATACTTGAAAACAGTGAGATCATATTAAACAAACTGTACTCTTCATTCACCAAACAATATACAATATTTACAGTCCATTAAGCCTATTGTCAATGGAATCCCATATCAGCTGACCAAATACCACCAATAAACACATATATATCCTTAAACTGGAACAAAAAATGAAAAAAAAATGTCAACACATCATAAAGTTAGACACTACAGACATGTACATGTTTTCTTTAAACATTTGAACAATCCACAAAATCGCAAAATATACTGCTTCAAACCCCTCCAAATTACAACCGTAGTAACAAACCAGGAAGCAGATCATATGAGCAGTGTGAAAGAGATTTTATATTTACGCCATACTTAATGGTTTTAGTAAGGCTATGTGCAAAACTATACATATTTAATATAACAGAGGACTACAAGCAAGCACACAACAGCAAAATAAAAATCAAACAACACAAGTAAACATATGGAATGTAAAAATGATTCAGTTAACAAATCGATTGATATCAGATCTGCATGTAGAGAATACATATATGAGAGTAGAATGAGCGAAGACTGGTGAGCTGTGTGTTGTTAGGCCAGCACCAGTGGCTCATCATCAGAGAAACCAGTGATCATTGGTGAGTCTTCATCCTCTCCTGAAAACCAAGAAAATCAGATGAGTACAAAACACTCTTAACCATGCAATCAAATAATATGAGTAGAAAACTCTCTTCACCAGCCAAATCAAATCAGATGAGTACAAAACACTCTTAACCATGCAATCAAATAATATGAGTAGAAAACTCTCTTTACCAGCCAAATCAAATCAGATGAGTACAAAACACTCTTAACCATGCAATCAAATAATATGAGTAGAAAACTCTCTTTACCAGCCAAATCAAATCAGATGAGTATAAAACACTCTTAACCATGCAATCAAATAATATGAGTAGAAAACTCTCTTTGCCAGCCAAATCAAATCAGATGAGTACAAAACACTCTTAACCAGCCAAATCAAATCAAATGGGTATAAAACACTATTAAGAAAATGAGTTTGTCACATAAATAAGTTCATCCTATTCAACTCATTTCTTTCTTGTTTATTTATTTAATTGGTGTTCAACATTGTCTTCAAGACATTTTTAACTGCTAGCATTTCTTCCTTATGTCTGTTTTCACCAGATATAGTATACAATACCTGAAACCAACATAATGAATATCTTGCACAAAATGTCAGTGCAAGACTTTGAGTTTGTCGGACGTCCTTTTTTCCTTTGTGATGTGTGTCACAATGACATCACACCCCTGTATTGGTGCTGTTGGCAGTGAACATGGCATGCACGATACAATTCAAAGCCCTGCTTTATACACAAGACTGGTATTCTATCTGGAAAAAACTCTGCAGGGACGAAGTCATTAATTTGCGTGTTGAGAGGAGTATATGGAGATATAGATATATGGTGAACAAATTTAAGTCTCAGCCCCTTATAGCCTTCTCAGCAGATGGATAACTTATGCCAGTACAGACAGGTATATTGGCAAGGCTCACCCAGATCATCTGAGGTGAAGGTCGTTGTTCCTGAGCGTGTGTCGTAGTGGCTTCTGGCAAAGGAGAGGAAGCTGCGCTGCAGGCGGTGATGTCGTACCACGTATACGAGGAGAATGATCACTAAGATGACCACTACAGCACATACTGGGGCCACAATAGATATCAGTTTCGAGTTTGAATTGTCATCTGTGAAACAAACCAGAATCATGGCAATAAAAGGAAAGCAAAGAAAGAAAGTAAAGAAACAGCTGGCAACTGGGAGCATTCCTCACAGAAGATTGTATGTCAATGTCAGCTTAAATGAAGTGGCTATGTGTATTCTAACTATAAGCTTTGATAAGGGATACATGCAACCTGGCACAGTCCAACAACTGCCTATAAATACAGATTAAGTGTACCAGCGAAGTGAGTGAACCACTGTCTGACTTTGGCTCTCGATGGCTCGATGCAAGACATGCTGTCTTCCTCAACACTCATAGTCATAGTAAACCGGAACAAATATCACATGACCCCCAGCCAATCACCTATTTCAGATTTAACAAATTGACTGAGTTACTCTCAGGTAAAGGTTTCATTCATTTCTTCATTCACACAAGCCAGGAAAGAAAACCAGAAATTCAGGAAAAAAAACATTTGCCCCCTCTACCTTCAATAGGTCAACCAGTTCTTTAGGCATCAAAAGATGATCAGATGATTGGACATGGTGCAAAAGATGATAAGTTCCTCAGCTAGATGAAATTGAGCTTTACACTGATGTTGACTAAATTAGGCATAAACTTAGAAACCTACACCTAGACAAGACGAAGGAAGCCAGGTAGCTGCACTGTGGAGCTCAAAAACACAGGGTTATCAAAGAAGTCCTAGACTTAGCTGATTATAACTACCATGCCAAACCATGCTAAATAGATAGCTAGCCATGGTAAAAACCATCAAGTTTACTGACTATTGCTTTGTTGAACAGGGTCCTGGTGTTGATGAGTTTTAAAGGCCATGTCTTCAGGACTTATTTAACAGAAAACAAGGTTAAAGGATGGCAGACAGACAGACGGATGGACGACAGACATCTTGCTAGGACATAAACCTCTTCTGGTCTTCAACTAGTAGAGCTAAAACAACAAGCTAAGACAAGTATTGTACGTTTCCTTGGCTGAACCGTTTTCAAATATGAACTGACAACCAACTATGGTACATTTATCAAGCAAATCCAGTTTGAAGGCAGACAGAGGCCTAAACAATCATGCACACATCCACAGGACATTATCTTCACCGAGTGACCACTTCCCTATGAGTTCCTAGCACGCACAGGTAGCTGAGCGACCTACCTGCTGTAGACGGCAGGGTCGTCTGGTCGAGAATCTGCCACTCATTGCTACTTTCTCCCCTGCGCCCGTTCACGTACAGCTGAATCCTGAAGGTGTACGAGGTATTGACGTGCATCCAGGACATAGGGAACTCGATGCTATGTCCACGGGTCGTCTTGTAATCCTTAAACTCTGCCTGGTTCTCCTGATACTGCAGCATGTACTCGTGGTTCTGACAACAACACCAACACCACCAGCAATGATATCATTATGTCTCGCAAACCAAAAGCCATCCAAATTAATTTATTTGGTTTACTTGACTGTTGTTTAATGCCTTTCTCAAGAATTTTTCAGGCGTGCAATGGACTTGATAAGCTAATTACATGATTACATTTTGTTGTTCCACTTCTTAGCAAGTTACATATGAATTAAACAAGTTATAAGTTATTATAACAAGTTACAAGAATTTAACAATATCAGATATGTAAAAATTGTACACTAATTTTTTTCTTTGAGGAGAGGGGGGAAGAGCTGGAGGGTGTTCTAAAATATTCTTCGCTGGTCTGTTACATTATGTGTCCCAATGAACAAACTGTCTACACAATATCCAATACACTGTATCTCAACAAAAGTCTGACCCATAAAAATTCACTTTTCAATGCAAATAAAGTTCTTAAATGATACTTTTGATGCCATCACTTAAGTTTCTGACAAAAACACAAATCAAACTTCTAAAGAAAAAAAAAATCATTTGTGGCCTTATAAAGGGGATAATCAAACAAGAAGTGTCACTTAAACAAAGCTAACCTTTATGCAAAATATAGCGTTTATAACCTATTACACAGGTCATCATCATCAAATAATACCATAAAATGAAAACACTTACTTTGGGCAGATCCTCATCAGGTTCTTTCCAGGTGAACTTTAAAGTATTATTGATCTTTCCATCCAGTTTGAAATCCCTTGGTGCTGCGTACCCCTCTACAGCAAGAACAATTTATAGATGTAGCGGGAACAACAGAAATTTAAGGTACAGACATATGGTTGGACTGACAAAAATAATAAGGCCTGTGTATACAGAGAATATGAAAACTTTTAACTCATCTCTCATAATCAAATTATCTTATGTTTCTGCCCTTAAAAATTAGTGAATAGTATTCTCAGAGGTGTTATGCATTACAGACATACAATTGTTAGAAATGTTACACTATATTATAGAGAAAGTTTCATAAAAATGGAATAAAGAAAACTGACTGATGGTAAATATGACAGTCTCGGAAAACGCAGCATTGTCCACCGTGGTGCGCACCCTGACTCTGTACTTGGCACCCCTGGTGCCATTACACAGCGTCTTGGAGAGATAGCTTGCATTAGTCTCTGGCACCTGAGTGTTTGAAGGTGGCAGAGCATGGCCTCCTAGCAACTCCACTAACTCAATGATGTAACCCTGTTAAGTAGACAGTAGCCAGAATAAGATCCATGGCATCAAGATAGCAAGTATTCTCATAATTGACCAATTCTTTCACTCCAAGAAAGACCATTTTGGAGTCACATGTCATAAAGAGATACTTGTGGTGCTCAAAACTCTTCCAGCCTAACATCAAATTTCTGGTATCAACAGAACTGTCAGAATCATGCAAAACATGCAACTTAAAGTGAAAGACAGCACATGTTCTATGTTGTGTTGGTCAAAAAGGTTGACCAATATTATGTTTATTTCAGTAAGGTAATTTATTTTTAACTACTATGATCCTGCTCCGTCAGACTGCTTGAAACACAGCCATTCTGTGTACGCTGTGACGTAATTTTTCCAAGCACAGAACAGTTCTGTCACCTGAGACTGTAGTTAGCTGCTAGGGTTGCAGCTGAATCTGAAGTATATATGTCAATTTACAACATGAAATGATCAAGAAACTTACTCCCACAACAACACAATGGTCTGGCAATACTTTGTAGTGTTGTTCACACATGTACTTGTTGTAATTAAAACATACAACATTAAAACCGTGTGCTCTTAATATGTTATTACATGTTATTGACAGGCAAACTCAGAACATTTAAGTCACAGCTAATAAACAGCTGATATCTACTAGTCCTCTGATTGGTCAATCTCTCAATGATTGGTTAATCTCTCAAACGCCTAAAAGAATGGGTGCCTTAAGATCTCCAATCGGTAGCACAAAACTCCAGACTTCAAATGAAGATATTCAGAAACAAATTCGTACAACTTCAAACAGGTTTTTTACACTGAAGGGAAAATTTTATAATTTTTTTAATGATTGACAAAAATGACTTCCTCAATCTTATACTTTAGAAAGATTAAGATAATAAAACAGAGCAGTTTCTAGCGAAGTGGATTAAGAATTCAACTCATAAAATTATTTATGTTTAATTACCGTTGTTTCCCTCGCTACTAAACTTTACCACATATACAACACTGAACATTCATAGGCCCTCTCAAATTTTACCACATATTTAACATGGAACAGACACTGGCTCTCCCAAACCGTAAAACATATTCAATATGGAACAGGCATGGGCTCTTCCAACTCTTACCACATATTCAACATGGAACAGACATGGGCTCTCCCAAATTTTATCACATATTTAACACTGAACAGGCATGGGCTCTCCAAAATCTTACACATATTCAACACTGAACATGCATGGGCTCTCCGAAATCTTACACATATTCAACACTGAACATGCATGGGTTCTCCCAAATCTTACCAAATATTCAACATTGGACAGGCATGGGCTCTTCCAACTCTTACCACATATTCAACATGGAACAGGCATGGGCTCTCCCAAACCTTACCATATATTCAACACTGAACAGACACGGCCTCTCCCAAATCTTGCCACATATTCAACAATAAACAGGCATGGGTTCTCCGAAATCTTACCACAGATTCAACATTGAACAGGCATGGGCTCATCCAAGTCACATTGAAGCAGGTCACGTTTTTAGGCACGCCTTTGATTTGCAGATATTTTGGAGGAGCTTTTCGGTCTGAAAACACAATGTACAAGTAAAGGTAAAGAGTCTATGAGTCTACAAACACAGCAAATGCATGTAAATGTTAGTTTGCAACATCTTGTACATAAACTGCCAGTGTTTTCATAGGTGTTTGAGATAACAGACACAGGACATTGCTTATTCCCAATGCCACATTATCTCTAAGATATAAAGAGAGGTGTTTAGACAAACATTCCAGAGAACGAGCCTAATTCCTCAATCTTTTTGCGTGTGAAAGAGCAACTTTCAGTGCAATTTATACAATTTTTTATTATTTATTTATTTATTTAATCGGTGCTTTATGCTGCACTCAAAAATATTTCACTTATACAAAGGTAATCAGCATTATGGTGGGTGGAAACCGGGCAGAGTCTGGAAAACTCACAACCATCTGCAGGTTGCTGGCAGACCTTCCCATGTCAGCTGGAGAGCAGGACAGCATGAGCTGGACTTGAACTCACAGTGACCACATTGGTGGGAGGCACTTGATCATTACGCTGCCTTGGCGCGCTAACCCCTTCCTCCATGAAGGCCCCACCTTTGGACTTTGAAAACAAAGCTAATTGGTTGGATTGGCTAATTCAGGACTAGACAAGGAGTAGAATTTTGTCAGTCAGCACGGCATGTTCCCCACAATATTACTGAATAAACATCCTACTAACACACGAAATGGGTGGAAAACTACAGCACCTTTTCCTCTGTTCTTTGTCCTTGGAGACATATTTAAAACAACATAACTGGCCCATATTACTCTTCATAAATTAACTTCACCTGCGTCTGTGTTGTGTAAGGAGACGGCACTCAAAGCACTCTTGGGAGGTCCACTGACTGCCACCGCAAAAATATAAGTCTCACAGGCCAAGAGTTTTCTGATAATCACAGATTTGTCATTTGACTTCACTTTGTACCCATCTACAGCAAAGGTATCCTGTGTGTGTTCCTTGTAGTCATAGAAAACAGTGAAGTTCTGAAACAGATGTATAATGCAGGTAAAGTAAAAAAAATCAACTGGAAAATGCCATGAAAACTAAATACATGAAGTTGCAGAAAATCCCTCACTTCTGCAAACTTTTGATTACATTATTACCCCAGGCACAGTTTTGCATATGCTGTGCTCACAAGGGCTAAAGTGGTAAAGATATGTATGAACTGAGAACTGCAGAAAATACCGGTAGGTCCAAGGATACTGGATTCCATACAGGTATAAAGTTTCAAGGATTTTGCATTAGTATGTTTGGAGATGGAATACTTCCAGGTGAAATGAACAATCAAGTCTAACTCTCATAGTTTCAGCTGCAACCTTATGTTTAGAGGTTTGTTAGGTAACTGCTGAAGGTTTGGGGATTTACTCTGGCCACTTCAGCTTCCTCCACCCACAAACATGACTTGCCATACAAGAAAAAACTTAACAAGTAACAATGGTGGGCATAGTAGATCATGAGCCAAACATGAACTGATGACATAGGATGTCAAGTCAAAGTATATGTATAAACTACAATCTAATTCACATGCATTGACCATCAACATTTCACTGAATTTGAGTCAAAAATTCTGGAGATATGATGCAAGTTAGCAAAATCTGAAAGTGAATGAGGACACTGTAGGTGAAAGAAAAACTGTCTGAGGCGGGGATAAAACAATACGTTCACATTTCATAAAGCTACATGAATCAATCCTCCAGACAATGCAGTTCTACTGATGAAAAAAAAAACAATGTACATGACTGCAACATTATCTTTCAGTCAGGGGGGTCAAAAGCTCTACTTATTAAACTTGAACCACCTGAGCTGATAAAGAGGTTGGACTTTTAAATTACTTTTGGCATTTCAGAAAGTTTTCCATGACCCAATTCTCAAGGAGCTAAACTCTCGAACTTACATGTTTGCCATGGTACTTCCAGCTGATATTCATGCTGGTGGGGCCTACAGAGTCAACAGAAATAATCTCCGGGGGCTTCAGAGGACTGCCTGTAACAATACAATGACCAAAACAGATAAAGATATGCAGAATGTGAATTGTATTAAGAGATATACATTTAGCTGGCTACAACAACAACATTAAGTTGGTCTGTGACTGGAGAATGATGTGTGACATCCAGAATAAATCTCAGTGGGGGAATATGTTTAGTTGGGATTTAAAGACTCAGTACTTTCTCAAGTAAACCAATTTTCCCTGTTTCCTTTCACAGCTTGTGTTTATGGCCCTAGTGTGACATACTGAGAACCCGTCAACATGTCTACCTGTACACATGTGTACCTGTGCATACCTGAGGTCATTGGATTTACCGTGGAGGTTGTACCATTCTGAGTGGCATTGTTCGGCTGGATGACAATCGTGTATCTGTGCCCAGGTGACAATCCTGAAACTGCAAGGCAAAGAGGACGGTAAGAGAGATGCTCAACAAATGTAGGAATACATTCTAAAACTTATGCTGACTCCATCAGACAGTTAATATGAATAGAAGAAAACCTTCCAGACACAAGTTCTGAAAGACTCTTCCTGCTGCACTGCAGTTTTAAAAGACACTTTTACATTTGGAGTTAAAAAAAAAATAAACCCTTTGTCATCAATTTACACTGGCTTCAACATTGAGCAGCCTGTTAGTGTTTTTCTTGCACTTCATGTTGTGAATGGTCCATTTTGAGAAATTTGACCGAAAGACAAAACCATCGCATGAAGTGAAGGCTGTAGGCAATATGATGCTGGGCAGCGTACAATTACATATCAGCTATACAGCTCATGTCTGAACTTTCCACTGTCAGCTGACATCTTTCAAATACGGCACCTACATCTTATCCACTACAAAAAACTGCTAATGATGACCGGTGTAAATCTTTGTGATGTACTTACTTTTGATGGGAGGTTTTTTCACAGTGGTATGAATTTGCTGACTCCAGATGTTTTTATATCGCACGTTGTAGCCGGACACTGTTTTGGGTTGGGTCCAGTCCAAGGTAATGCTTGTATCTGTCACCTTACCCACATTCACATGTACTGGATCCAGATAACCAGAGCCAAACAGGATACTTTTCTTATTCTTATCACAAGATTTCGCATCACCAGCATTGTTAGTTGGTGTTACCTACCACGAAAAAAAAAGTTTTGGAATGGTGGTGATTTCAAGGACACTTTGTAACTTTTACGAAGTACTTGAACTCATGCCTCTCGTCAGAATACTCCAGGCCTATCACAAAGTCCCACTAGAAAAAGGTTCCCCTCTCCAGCCTTATGATAGTCCATCTGTTCACTCATCAGGCAACCATCACCCCATCACATGACCTCTGATACAGCCAAATCAACCCAACCTCAATCACCACTGACCCCTATGGTCCATGGAGTATCTGCTGTTCATGATGTATTGTCACCTCCAGGAAGGACGGCCTAATCAGTGTGAAGCTTCTTGTTGATCCACCAACTAGCTTAGCAAAGTGCAAAAGCACAGAAACTCCGAATAAAGAAAAGTAATGCATGGTTATCGACGTTCTCGACTAAGTTTTACTTGTCATCTTCAGGAGAAGATGACAAGTAAAACTTAGTCGAAATATCGAGAGTGTCAAGATGACAAGTAAAACTTATTCGAAATATCGAGAGTGTCAAGATGACAAGTAAAACATGACAAGTAAAACTTAGTCGAAATATCGAGAGTGTCAAGATGACAAGTAAAACTTAGTCGAAATATCGAGAGTGTCAAGATGACAAGTAAAACTTAGTCGAAATATCGAGAGTGTCAAGATGACAAGTAAAACTTAGTCGAAACATCGAGAACGTTAACCATGAGTTACATTTCTTTATTCAGAGTATCTATGCTTTTGCACAGCGTGAAGCTTTATTCTCCGATCATTACTTCCATCAACATTCATTCAACAAATAAATGACCTTAATTTAGTGTTGGACAAAGGTAGGGGTCTAAAACTTTAACCAAGTCTGGAAAATTCTTTTTGACAGACGAGATAAAAACCTATAGTCCCATCTGGTACTGGTAGGGCAATAAAAATACTGTGCATATGACTAAAATACTCCTTGAGCATGAGCTAAAGATACAATTCAATTTTCTCCTTCAAGATTTAATCACAAATGCCCCACTAGGGTTCAATGCACACAAATAACCTGTCATGAAAGAAATCCTGATCACAAAGAAAGAATTCGAATGCCAAAGACCTTTAGTCATAGTGAAACCCAAAAATTCAACAGTATCTATGCTATGAAAGCGATTGATTAGTGTACAGGAAGTGGTTGCCACACACACACAGTTATTTATTTACTGGTATTTTATGGCAGACTCCAGAATATTTTACTTACACAACAGCAGTCAGCATTATGGTGGGAGCATACGTTAATTTATTCTTGAGATATTTATCCATGGAATGAAGTTACAATTCAGGATAAAGTGTAGAGAATAGTTATACATACCCATACATAGTACTTTAAATTTCTGGTCAAAGAGTCCAGTTTAAAGGAGTATGACTGACCCCTCAACTGAGCTGCTGGAAAGTTTTCCCTATACAGAGGTCTGTATATTACACTGCTTTTCTGCTGAGCCTCCTGATAAAATATCTGTAACATTGAGAACAGAACATGAGGTTGGTTTCACTCGTTCCCAGCTTTTGTCCTTGCATCATCAGCCTGATGACTTCTTCTGTAAGAGATGTAAGGTTTAGTACATCAGGCAAAAATATCCAAAACATTTAGCAGGAAACCCACTGGCATTTGTTGTTGTCATACAGGTTCAATAAGAATCAGGACAAAAAACATTGAACACTGAGTTGCCCATGTAATTCATGAACATCATGCAACACAACATGAAATTTATTTTCAGGCAGTATTCCTGTTAGGCAACAAAAATTTGTCCAAAAAACATTACTGCCATGCCTGTATCTTGTCAACGCTGTTTAAAGATTTTATGCATTAATTTTTATATACTATGAGTTGTCAAACTTTTCTTGATAATGGTTTAAAATGAGAACAAACATCTAACTACCTGACAACACAATGCTTGGCCTAGTCCCTTTCCTTGCCACACTACTTTACTGAGTAAAAACAAGTTTCATAGCTTTGGTGCCTTGGTTAGCCTCGCTCTTCATACACACTAGTGGCAAACATTTGTGGGTTTACTGGATCCCCACTCGTTACCCACACATCAGCTGAGAAGGTACACATACAACAGCCATTAACATCAAACTGTGTGTAGGACAAGAATTCAGACTGAGCTTAGGCAAAGAATGATCTGTTATAACACTGACTACAGTTTTTTTTTGTTTTTTTTTTCATGACTCATTTTGGCACACATGACAGGTGTTACCCAACGGTACCTTGTACATAAGAAGAGGTCCATTCTTCTTGGCCGGTTCTTTCCAGACGACTTGCAGAGCCAGATCATCATTAGATTTGATTTGGTGAATGTATAAGTCGTTTGGACATTCAGGAACTGTCAACATACAAAACCAATTATTTTTCACTGAAATTCCCTGGCTTGCCTTGTAAACAAAAGATCTAACATGGCATTACTATGACATTTTAACTAGATAATTCTCACAACCAAATTGTTTAAGTGGATAATCCTTACAAGCAAAGTGTTTACCTGGATAATCCTCACAACCAAAGTTTTTAACTGGATAATCCTCACAACCAAAGTGTTTACCTGGATAATCCTCACAACAAGTGTTTACATAACATGTCTTACAATTGTTTTTTCTAAATATATCCTAGTTTGTTGAATACTACAAAACAACGACAAATATTTTCTCATCAATGTTACAAGTGACATGGACTTCTCCCCTCTTGAATTCAGAGTATATCTGGAAGCGGAGGTAACCTAGTAAACACCTGATACAATCTCAATCAAGCCCACCAGATTTCATGACCATCCGATTAAAAACAGTAGAAGGAGATGTGTTCACACGACATGCTTACAAGCAGATATGCTGATCACTACATCCTCTTGCAATGTAACACGGGGAGACAAAAGTACTCAGCGCTTCTCTGGTCAGGATGCAGGATGGAGATCACACTGAGATCAATTGTCATGTACACCTGACTGGATATAAGGCCCTATTTACCTGCTTCTCTGGGTCAGGATGTAGGATGAAGGTCAGGCTGAGGCATTGTCATGTACACCTGACTGGATATAAGGCCCTATTTACCTGCTTCTCTGGGTCAGGATGTAGGATGAAGGTCAGACTGAGGCATTGTCATGTACACCTGACTGGCCATAGGCCCTATTTACCTGCTTCTCTGGTCAGGATGTATGATGGACACCACATTGAGTCACTGTCATGTACACCTGACTGGCCTTAAGCCCTACTCACCAGCTTCTCTGGTCAGGATGTAGGATGGAGATCACAATGAGGCACTGTCATGTACACCTGACTGGCCTTAAGCTCTGTTTACCTGCTTCTCTGGTCAGGATGTAGGATGGAGATCACAATGAGGCACTGTCATGTACACCTGACTGGCCTTAAGCTCTATTTACATGCTTCTCTGGTCAAGATGTAGGACTGAGGCATTGTCATGTACACCTGACTGGTCATAGGCCCTACTTACCTGCTTCTCTGGTTAGAATGTAGAATGGAGATCACAATGAGGCATTGTCATGTACACCTGATTGGCCTTAAGCCCTATTTACCTGCTTCTCTGGTCAGGAAGTAGGATGGATATCACACTGAGGCATTCTCATGTACACCTGACTGGCCATAGGCCCTATTTACCTGCTTCTCTGGTATGAATGTAGACTGGTGGTCCAGGGTAGTAGGTCACCTCAGCACCAGTTCGACTATTTTTCCCCTTCACATACACAAACATGCGGTATTGACTGTAGGGTGTCAGTTGAGTGATATTCAGTTCTGAGCCACTCGCAGTCAGATTCTTTTGTAATGGCATATTATTGTTTCTGAAAAGAAATACATTATAGTTCTCTGACATAATATATGAAAAAAAAAAACAAAAAACAACAAAACAGTATTCATCTGAGCATGCTTAAAGCAAGGGAGTTCCTTATATATATACTTGAAGTTCATATTTAGTCAGAAATTTGTCAAACTTCTTAATATGGTGGGAGAATGACATACCGGGGCCAACTGAGAACCGAACCAACTGAGAATTCTCAACACAAACAATTCAAACAATGATTGTTCCTTAACAGAACTTTTCACTTATATGGGGGCAGTCAATTTTATGGGAGGAGTAAACCAGAGTGCCCAGGGTAAACCACTGGAAAGTTACGGACAAACTTACCAATGCGTATCATACTGGTGGAAGACAAAGGATCTTCAATGAATGCAAGACAGTGCAAATGTGTTGCTGACTGATTACTGGTACTGAGGCCACTATACGAACAGTGGGAGTGGGGAAATCTACAAATTTCATGCCCCGAGCTGGGAACTGAACACACCACTCAAGTGCCTCACACACCCAACCCATTGGACTGCATGCCACTTATCACCACCAATGATCTTAACTGGCAATATTCTACATGTACAGTTAGGCATACATTATTGACCAGTTTGCTTATAGGAAGTCAGGTGAATACATTTCAAATCTGTCAACTTATTCACAGAAATTGTAATTCCTCTCTGAATATACACAATCTGCATGTATGCATGTATCAACCTGGTTTTCAAACTTTTATGAGGACCCACAAACAGAAGCAGCTCACAAAAACTAAAGAAATAAATCGTTAAAACAGATTAATGCACAGATACCCAATGACTAATCAGTATCAAGGAAAATTGCTAACAAGGTAAAATTTATGCCTGAACCTTTGAAATCAACTACCACACAAAATTTTACCAGAACCAGACCAAGTCTGATGCACTTATTGCACGGCAATTTTTAACTATGCCAAGAATGTACACGCATCTAGCTGCCAATTGAACTTGATCTGCATCTACACAAAAGGACCGTGCTCATAAAACCTTTTAAAACTTTTACAGGATGAAAGCCAAGGATTGTATGTAGCATTTAACCGCAACCTGGCCTGGCTTTTTAACTTCACCTGGTGTTCCACAGCTACAAACAAACTTCCATCAACCTCGAACAATATTTGCAAGACTTATGGCAGGGAGACAAAAGCATGATAGATGGACAAACAGACGGAGAGATAGATAACCATAAATTAATATATCTCATTCACTGAGAATGACTGTCATAACTGTATTCATAATAATGAGAATCAAGGAGATATAACATATCACACTTTTACAAACACTAAAACATGTCAACTGGATAAGCATCACTCACAGGTTAATGTACGCAACAATGCAGGAATGGGTTTCCGAGGCATTGGGGGTTTTCCACTGGAGGTGCAGAGACGTTGAGGTGACAGCTGAAGCCTTCAGATCTGTAACTCTCAGCTCTGTCCAACAGAGTCATTACACACATTAGTAATCAGTTCAAATTCACAGGAGTGGAAATCGTGTTTTTTTCCAGTTCTACACATTAACAGATTTACATCAAATCCAAAAACCAAACCAAAATGAAGGTTTATGTACTGTCCGAATAACCCTGATCCGATACCACACTATCCTTAACTCATATGGAAACCAATGTAATCTGAATCTAATATGGATAGTTCAGACACACTGCAGCAGTTGGAAATCAATTGTGGAACATGTCTAATTTACATGACAAACCCTGGTCAACCAGCGAATACTAAAAGGGGGTACACACGTTTCATACAACCACTTCCTTCATCACTTTCATCAATACACTGCCAACTGCCGTCACACATCTGGTAAGGCTCCACACAACTATCCCTATCGCTGCAGGGCACTTTCCACGGGAGGTCGCAATCTGAAAAGACATTATCCATATGGAAGTTGCAAAACCAATCCTGTTCTCTTTTTACTTTTTATCCAGAATAGAGAGAGTGAGGCCTCTGTAGTGAACAGAGATGAACACGTTCACACTAGTCATTAAACAACAGTAATTTGCTTTTATGATTCACTGATGACTGACAGTTTGATTTACTTAACGGTATGTACATATCTGGCAATACGTCCATTGGCTACTGAAGTGAACTCATTATTCGGAGCAATCCGACAGCAATCACATCGTCAATTGCCTTGGAAACCAGAATTAATCGTAAAATCCCCAGATTAAGTAACCATGGAGTTTACCCAAATATGAACCTGTATCACAAACATAAAAAAAACCTGAGGTGGTTTAATGTCTGTAGACGTAACACTCCTCTTATGCCATTTTCTATCTGTTATCACACTGGTGATGCAGTGCCTGTTTGCCTAGAGTGTTTCATACTTCCACACAGACTTTCACATACCTGCATGGATGGTGAAATTGCAGCGTTCATCTGAGCCATCCAGGCAATCATGGTGACCGTTACACACCAACTCCTGCTTAATACACTGCCTCACAGATTCGCAGGAGAAAGTATTTTCATCACAGCTTTCTGAAGAGAAAAAAGCCATGACATTGAACACTCAATCTTCTTAATTTTACACCAACTAATTTTTGGGACATCTGGAGATATTCTCTGTTTAGCCAGGATTGCTTGTAACAGGAATACATGTTTTCTCCTTTCTCACATGGATGCTCCATCCAATGAATAACATGTACATATTTTCACTTCTGACACCCCCAATTCCCAACAAAAATGAAAGGGAGGGAATTTTTGCTTTCAATACTACTAATACTGTCCTAGAAATGAGAAGAATTACAGTAGTTAATGCAGGTGAACACAAGGGAATAGGAAAGAAATTCAGTACTCCATACAGGTGTACATGTAGTTGCATACAACTTACAAACATGTTGGAAATGTCTGTCTTCCATCATCTCAATTTAATATTCCATTTTTTTCCCTAGAACAGGGTAGATGTAACAATACTTTTGTTGCTGACATATACTTTTCTAATAGTTTATCATCCCTCCTTAATAAATAACGCTTCCATTACCTTTCTAAAAATCATAACTTTTGGAATCAGGTAAAATGAGAAATTTGGTCATGGACAAAACTGTATGTCAAATACAGTAACTCACTACAAACACCAGACACCAGTGACTCGCAGCTGGGACTGGTCACAAAGCTACACTCCTGGAATGCACCTGGTGAATGCTGGACAAAAAGACCGGTGAGGACAACTGATATACTTACTGCCAATACAGTCCTGTTCGTCCTCGCCATTTCTGCAGTCTGCATAGCCGTCACAGACCCAGCGGGTTTGCAGACATTTCCCATCATTACAGGTGAACTCATGAGACTGGCATTGAGGTTGGGTTGTGGTAGGTATCCCGGGTGTGGTCACTGCAAGCAGAGTAACAGGGGAGGGGACATCACACAATCCAGTAATGTATCAGGCAAGCCCAGTAACAGGTGAGGGGACATCACACAACCCAATAATGTATCAGGCAAGCATAGGAACAGGTGAGGGGACATCACACAACCCAATAATGTATCAGGCAAGCCCAGTAACAGGTGAGGGGACATCACACAACCCAGTCATGGATCAGGCAAGTCCAACAACAGGTGAGGGGACATCAGACAACCCAATAATGTATCAGGCAAGCATAGGACCAGGTGAGGGGACATCACACAACCCAGTAATGTATCAGGCAAGTCCAACAACAGGGGAGGGGACATCAGACAACCCAGTCATGGATCAGGCAAGTCCAACAACAGGTGAGGGGACATCACACAACCCAGTCATGGATCAGGCAAGCCCAGTAACAGGTGAGGGGACATCACACCACCCAATAATGGATCAGGCAAGCCCAGCAACAGGGGAGGGGACATCACACAACCCAGTAATGTATCAGGCAAGCCCAGTAACAGGTGAGGGGACATCACACAACCCAGTCATGGATCAGGCAAGCCCAGTAACAGGGGAGGGGACATCACACAACCCAGTAATGTATCAGGCAAGCCCAGTAACAGGTGAGGGGACATCACACAACCCAGTCATGGATCAGGCAGGCCCAGTAACAGGTGAGGGGACATCACACAACCCAGTAATGTATCAGGCAAGTCCAACAACAGGGGAGGGGACATCACACATCCCAGTAATGTATCAGACAAGCCCAGTAACAGGTGAGGGGACATCACACAACCCAGTAATGTATCAGGCAAGCCCAGCAACAGGGGAGGGGACATCACACAACCCAATAATGTATCAGGCAAGTCCAACAACAGGGGAGGGGACATCACACAACCCAATAATGTATCAGGCAAGCCCAGCAACAGGGGAGGGGACATCAGACAACCCAATAATGTATCAGGCAAGTCCAACAACAGGGGAGGACAACCCAGTCATGGATCAGTGGTTTTAGCCAACACACTTCTGCGAGTACTTCACACTACATTCATTGTGAAACAATTTCATTACTAAAGCAGTTTTCAGATTACCTAATTATACTCAGTGTTGGAGCTATTGCTGAACCTATTCATATAGGTACATGTATTTAAAACATGAGTTGAAGTCTCCATGCATCACATGCAACATACAATTACACATAAATAGATATGACAAATTGTACGTAACAATCTGATCCTAAGTCACGGAAAAGACCAAACAAACAACTGGTTAATGTTACATATCATAAGAAGCTTACCATTGAAACCACAGCCCACTTCATCTGAGTAATCCCCACAGTCATTCACACCATCACAGCGCACAGACCACCACAGGCAATGGCCATTCTCACACTGGAAATGCCAGCTGCGACAGGAATGCGGGCCCGACGGGGCTCTGGTAGAGGTCACTGGGCTTGCTGTTGCTACAGAAACATATCCAGGTAGATGTATGACTTGTATAAATACTGATACAATGCTTTCACAGAGTCTGTATGAAAGACAGTAAGCTAAAGGTATTTCACTGTAACAATTAAACTTAAATTTTCTTGTGTTCAAAATATTGAACTTTTGCAGGATTGTGTCAATAGCAACAATGATAAAGGCGAATAATCCACTGTGAATTTACTATGAATGTTGCCAATGCAAAAAGTGGAATTCTTTCTTTCTTAAAGGTAGCAAAGCAGACACTGCAGCCCTAAATGTTACTCATGCTTTACACATTGTAGGTATTCTTCTTTACAAACTTCTAAAAGAATCTATTTATGTACTGAAGCAACCCTTACCAGTCTTTCATGCTACATGTACTGAATTGCAATCTGTGAAAGTCATTTAAGCATTAGAGAGATTCAGCATTGTCACATTTACACATATGGATATGACTGCATCTTGACTTAAGTGGTCTCTGTGATGTATATATACTATCACATCACTGCATTTGCAACAGTCATCAGTTACCATACAGAGTCAGCACAGATAGTGCAGACTGTGAGCTGCTTTTTACGTTATTCTGTCATGATTGGTACAGAAGTTATTCTCATACCTTGGCTTCGGTTTATGTCACTAAAATTTCTGATTAAAAAATAACAAAATGAAAGTACAGTTTACAGAAAACCAAAACTGGCACCTGTACCATACACTTCCGGGAGTTACAATGGAAACAGCAAAATAGCAGTTTTTTGATGGGTTTTTCAGTTGTTGTTATCTTATCATAGGTGCAGTAAGTGTGTAGGTAACTTTGCAAAACCTCTCTGTTTACAAAAGAAGAGCGGACCTGGTGTTTTTTTGCAACTGTTCGGTTCATCGCTGCCGTCCCCGCAGTCATCTTGGCCATCACAAAAGAAACTCTGCATGACACACTTGCCGTTGTGGCAGGCAAACTGACGGGGGTTACAGGTACGGTTGTGACAATTTATTTCATCGGTGCCATTAGGACAGTCAATGCCTCCATCGCAGATCCAAGCTGGAGAGATACACGTATTCTCAGCATCTTTACATGGCACCTGCTCAGGGCTGCATGTTGCTGAAACCAGTGATGAAACATAAGTCAATGCCTGAAAGAATATCGTATACCTGTCATATACCCAAGTTTTGTTAACATTTTGTACAAAGAAAAAATCTTGCAATGTAACATAGATGAAATATTCCTAATTCATACTGAAAGTTGGTCTACATATTACATGTATGAAGACTGACAAACTGCTAATTTGTCTGGAAAAAAAACAGCAAAACATTGAGGTCAGTGTGAGTAATTTTTAAAGATCAGTCGGGGGCATATACCACAATGCCATATCTAATTTCAGTCAAAATTTGAAATGATTTTAGAGCTGATTTTTGGGCCCCAGAAATTACTATTATCTTAGATTAGCCCAAATAATTATCTTCCACAAAATATCAGCCTTGTCTTGGCACATGTTACTTTTCAATCTGCATGATATTTTCTGAAAGACAATATTTGAACTATTCTTGGCAAATTGAGAATATATGGTTTCGGTAGAGAATATAGCCTTCTTGTCAAAACTATTCAGTTTGGACTCTTTTGAGCGAGGGTTGGCTTCATCGCGTGGGTGCCATGAACTGACTTGCTGCTGTGCAGTTATCCTCATCTGAGCCGTCATGACAGTCATTGTCCAAGTCACATTTCCAGTGAATGGGTATACAGCGCCCGTTGGCACATGAGAACTGCTGGTCACCACAAGCTGGATAACCTGAAACACAAGGATACTAACAATTCACTTAAATCTTGTTTCCCTCCCCTCTTAGTACGTGCTAATAATCGGTACGTCAGGTTTAGGGGATTTGGGATTCAGTGAATCTGTTATATGTTTAGTACCTACACGGTTTAAAATTTTAAAAGGGTTATTTACTGAAATGAAATAATCAAATTATAAGCCAGTTTATAAAAAACATATGACTAAGATTTTTGTTATGTTCTTGTTTTTCCTTTTTCTTCTTATAATTTATTTCCTTAAAAAAATCTAGACAAAACAATGAAGACGCATGCAGAAGATTATCGCGTCAATTCTTGCTGTCTCCAACAATGAAATCGACAGTGGTGACTATCAGGGGATCAAAGCTGGTGTAAACATACTACAGCCTTTTTCATCAGATCCATCGTGGCAGTCATCATCATGATCACATCTCCAGTTCTTAGATATACAATGTCGGTTGTCACAGGTGAACATTTCTGAGCCACAGTCATGGTAACCTAAAACACCACACAAAACAGTTGTAGCAACCTAAAAACACCTCATGTCATAGCCGTAGTAACCTAAAAGCATGGCATGATAACAATCATAATAACTTGAAAACACTGTATCAAAAATCAGAAAACCTAAAAACACCACAAGAAAACAGTCATGGTGACCTAAAACATCACATGAAAACAGTCATGGTAACCTAAAATATCACATGAAAATAGTCATGGTAATTTAAAAACACCACATGAAAAAATGATCTTAAATTTCTTGTGTATGGATGGTGTGCACAGGGAAGAAAACTTTCCAACATTCTTTCTGAAGTTTCCATGTATTTTTCCTATTTCTGATCAGTGAATATATCACCATCCTTTTAAGGCAAGATGAAGGTGTGCATTAGTAGCTGGCAGTAATCTGGTGTTCAGTTTAGGTGTTGTTTTGCTCTTATGAAAGAAAAGGCCTGTACCCTGGTCAATGTAAAAGTTTCGTTTTCACAAGCTTCTATCACTGTATAATATCATGTACTTATGTATTCAGAGACCAATAATTTTTTCCACTTGAGAGAATTTTAACTTGCCCACATACCAAACTTGCATGTGTCAGTAAGCTACTTAGCTAATGGTAGGTACAAGTTTCTCAAGTATAAAAGCCCTACTAAAGGTAAGTATTTCCAAAGCCTATCAAGTGACGAGCTGTGTCACTTAGCCTGTTTGCCCCTTTACCTACCAGATGGCACTAGTCTTAAAATTGGCACTTTCTATGTAAAACACAAGCAACATCTGGTAGTTGGGGGTGCAAACTAGTGACATGACAAGGCTCATTACTTGGCAGGCTCTGGTATTTCAGTACAAAATACTGTTATCACCAAGAGTTTTCCGCCCAGCCAGACAAAAGGACGACCATACAATAATGCGACTGTCTTTAAGGACAGGCATGTAAAATCACAGAAAGTAGGCAGCTGAATGGCACACACCAAGGCTAAATTCCAGACATCAGGTAACATCAACCCAAAACAAAGTTCTGTGATTGCAGATATTTACATGTTTAAGTACAAACCTAATCCAACATGAGATGATTAAAATATAATTCCTGGCTGCATACTGACACCCATAGATTCACACAAACATAAAGTTAGGCTAACGATCTACAGTGACACGAGAAGTGGTATGTTTTGAAGCTTACCGCAGTCTTGTTCATCAGTCCCATCTCCACAGTCATCATCATGATCACACTTCCACGTCAGCGGCACACACTTATGATTGGCACACGTCAGCTCATGGGGTGCACACGTATGGTTAACTCCTACAAAACAATCACACATCACACCCATATTTAACCGATCTGAGTGTTATTTTATACCATACTAGATTTCATGGGTGGACGAACAGACCTTTGTTGGTTACTGAACAACTTTCCACCTGTGGCTGTACAGATGTGCACACCGTACTAGTGGACGGAATTATTCTTCAATGAACAATAAACTGTGTTATCACCAAGCCCCACAAAAAGCAAGGAATCCATAAAATCCATGCCTAAGACCAGGATTGACCCCACACCCAATTTATTGTATCTCTGCTTTTACGTCGAGGCCTGAAATATGACTTGCAGGTGTAGAGTCTCTAAGTACTAAGTGTTCTGATAACAGAGTGCAGACATGATGCAAACCATCACACCTGACAAACTTCCAGTTATAAATCAACATTTGAGTGTCTTGTATCAGAGAAATCAACACCAGTGAAGGGCAGGTAGTGTGACAGGTAGTGTGACAGGCAGCGAGTCTTCTTCACCATCAAGTATACAACTTAGCACTTCAACAAGCCGTCTCGTTGTCACACTGGCTGAGAGAACTTCAAACCAACCCCTCACAGTTGGGAGCCATAATGAAAAGTCTCATAACCTACTCTTGGTCCTGAAATGTAACAGAGTTCTAGCATCGAAAACATCTTGAAAACTTTGACATTTTCATTGTCGTTTGCAGGCTCTACTTAAATCCTCATAATACAACTGTTTAAGGGCATGCAAAATTTTCATTTTAGTACATTTTGAATGCACATTGGTTCAGGTGACATGATCAGGGGCTTCATCAAGAGAAGTTTTCACTGATCTTGAGTTCCAAGATCTGCGGTGATTTTGTTGAGTTCTGGTGAAGAGCTATGGGGTTGCGATTAGTGTCAGAATTTTAAAATAATAATATCCTAAGACCATCTACATCGATGGACTACACATAATTTCGTCAGTGCGACAATGGGATGATGCATGACACCATTGTGCTTTAAGCACATGGCCACCTGCAGACAACTAAAGTAAGAGACCTGCCCGGCGCTGGTTGTCACTGACAATACAGAGAAACTTGATAATTGCACATAGGCCTAGGTTTTATAGACTTGAAAGTATTGTAAGGAACTAACCAATAATAAAGGATAAGTGTTATAACTGCAGTACAATAAACTTTAATACTGTGGTCCACCCAACAACAGCAAATAAAAACCATATGGCAATGTGCATATGTCATTCTGGAAGAATGATAATGAAAAGTTACCGATCCCCAGACACTGGTAGCACGACTGGGCATTCATGGACGTTGTCTGAAAGTTTTAAACAAACTACCAGTAAAACCCTGCTAGAAATGTATGACCTTACAGACTGACTCACCCGATGCCATACAGGAACCATTGATGAAATGCTCATTTTGTGGGCAAACACAATTCTCGTTAAGGCCAGTCACTGGCTTCAATCTCATCATCTCATCTCCACACCTGCAGGTATAGATTGCAGATTTGTCCTGGCCTGCTGGCCGAGCCAGGCACAGTTGTCTGCAGCCAGCGTTGCCCTGCGAACACGGGTTTGTTCCTGTCCAATGACAAAATCATTACTGTGGGTGTTGTCCAGATATCAGGGACAAACTCCACATTATCTTTTCTGACATAGGTAAAATATGAACAAATATATCAAAATTTCAATTTTCAGTACCAAAAACTAACCATTGTGTTCAGGTCTTAAATTTTAATTTAAGTCAAAAATAGCTTTGTGGTACCTAAACCGATATCATATCTTGGACCAGTTACTTTGTCCCCTATGTGGCACAAAACTTCTTATCATAAGCCCTTTCCAAAACTTAAATAAAACAGCACAAAATGAGCTTGATTGTAGTATGCAGGAAAAAAATGTGGCACCCTTATCCTTATGTATATTCACTTCTACCTACACCATTCAAAGAGTAGTTACTTACCTTGCTGTGAATTCTTGTTCAAGACTTTGATGTCCATGATGCTGTTGACCCTCAAGAACACAGACCTGCCAGCACCGGTCCTCTTATCAGCTGACACTATGGCACGGAAGGACCAGTCAGACCAGTATAGTAGGCCCTGGCACAAGAGAACATCCATGAAAATACCCAGTGCCTAAGCCACACGCAGGATTTATTTTACAGTTTTCTACTTGAACTGTTTTTCACACCTTACTATTTCAGTCAGAAAATGGAAAGCCCCCAAACCTCAGCTGGTGGTAAGAGGGGGGTGGGGAGACAACAGGTAGAAGTAATTGTTTATTTATATATTGTTGTTGAACTCAACAGAAGTATCTACGACAAACTCTGAGTGTGTATCATCCATCTTTGGCAGATGTTTTCTGCCCTCTGCACATGTAGTAACCTCACCAAAATACAGCATTCACATGTAAGATCACAGCACCTAGTTCTCATTTTCAGGTCGTGGTTTAATTAGGAAATGTCATTTGATTTCAGGTGACCCTGTCGATTTTGTAAAGATCTGCAATAATTCATACCCGTTATAGCAGCTGTCTTTGATTCATATATTATAAGTTTTAGGGCATAAAAACTATCACAGGAAGTCATAAAAAAAATTGTGAATATTTACTTCCATGGATATGTTGAATTCATGAATGAAATTCAGAATTGTGCAATTTTAAACAAGGCTATTTTGTCACCAGGAAAACTTAAGGAAACAAAATGTTGATGTAAATGCTATACTTACTATATGAATAAAGTAGCCAAGGTTATCTCAGTGAAAAATGAGACCAACGCTAACAATGACGAAAAGTCCACACAAGCAACAGCAATGGTTAACTCACCTTATACACTGCTATGGAGTATGGATGGGGCACGGATGAACTGCCATTCACAAGAACCACCCTGTTCTGACCGTTGAGGTCAGAGCGCATGATACGGTCCAAGTGGGCATCAGTCCAGTACAGGTAACCTAACTGATGATCAATGGCTAGCCCGTTAGGCCAGTAGACATTCGAAGTGCCATTGACAATGGTTTGAATTGTAGTGGGATCACCATCCATGGAGGCTTTCATGATACGAGGATTAGTCCTTGACCAGTCTGTCCAGTACATGTATCTGCCACAAAAAATACAATGACAGACACAGTGTAAATTTAGACAAAATATTTATACTCTACCACTGAAGAGTAAACTAAGAGCTTTTTAGTAAGGACAAGCAGGTCTTGCATACATAATAGATTCTGACTGGCTAGTGTGAGAAGACAGGCGAGTCCAGGCTACGCCTAACCTAAGCTGAATTTTAGGCATGGCAGATTTATTTAGTCACTTACCCATTCTGAGGATCCAGAGCAATGGCCCGAGGCTTATCTAAATATTGTGTTCCATTGATAAGAACCCGGCGGAATCTGCCATCCTTCTTTGCTACTTCGATCTTCTTGAGTGCAGCATCCACCCAGTACAGGTTGCTGCCCATCCAGTCATAGGCCAGTCCCTCCACAGTGTCCAGTCGGCCTTGGACAATAGTTGTTATCTCCCTCTCGTCCTTCAGGCAGAGGCGCTGGAATCAATCAATAGCAGTCTAAGGTGTGGACTCAGGAATTGATTTAATGGGCTACTCCAGTTTGAAAGCCTGCGCTTTTTGGACAAATTAAAGGTTAAATGACACAGTTCAATATAATCTGGATTGGTTCTCAAAACTATAACCAAACTGAAAGGTATCTATATAATAAAAAATAATGCCTCTTCTGCCAGCAAATACCTTACTTGTAAACAGCCAGCTAAATTTCAAACTTTATGTCATCAAGCTGAAACTTTTATTACATGGAGGTGTTAGAAATCTTCTCAGATTGACATCAGCAATAATATGGATTATCTCACCTTAATCACATCAATGGAGATGTCTGCCCAGAAGAGGCAGTTTTCTTTATAGTCAAACTCCAGCGCCACAGCATTTCGCAGGAAGCGCTCCACCAGCACCGTGTCATGCATTGTACCACCCAGCTCCACACGGTGGATCTGGTGACGATTACTGTACAGCAGAAACTCAGACTTCTCTGAAAACCATAATGAATGTAAACCAGCGCCCAGACTTCTGAGAACAAATTACCTAGGTTGTCAAACATCAGCCTCATTCATGTCCCTTGTTTACAAACCACTGAATATTAACATAATGTCAGACTTTGACCTGGTATTTCTGGTTGGCTGCTGTGGAAACAAGAAATTTTACTGAATGGGTCCCAGTTTTATATCAAAGTATATCAAATTATAAACCTCACTTGTATAACAAAATTGGAATCCCTGGGTGAAATGGGATTTATGTGTTATCATCAATCAAACTCGATTTTCAAATCTGCCGGTTGCCATGGAAACCAAAAATTTGAATGATATAGCCCCGATTTAAACATCAAACTTACAATGCCAAGTATGAAATCTATGTGTCAAGCAGTTTGACTTTTATTGTGATCATGTCATGTAAACATGTAGACTGGCAAACAGATGAACATCCTGATGATATAAATCCCTTTCGATACCTGAGGGGGCAAATAAATCTAAAGTCAACCTATTCAGCTTATTTAACAAAAATACAAAGATCACATACAAAACATTATGCTCTGACACAGTCAAATTCAAACTTACAACACAACTGAGCGAAAGAAAGCCCAGAAGACATCTGTGCAAGTTATTACATTAAGAGAATGGAGTCTGAACATTACCTTCCACAGGACAAGAGTACATGAGAGCATCATATCTGTATTGTTCTCCTCCCTGACAGGTGTCCCCCGGCACCCGGCGATATCTGAGAGGTTCAAGCACACACAATACACAATAAGATAACACACAATCTTCAGCAAACGTCACAAATAATACATCCTCAGACAAAAAACCCTCAACAATTATTAAATACATGAAACACCAGAAATGAAATCACATGTGAACAAGTAAAAACTCATTTAAGAAAATCTAAGCAAATTTCATATAAACTTAACCAAGGATACTTACACTTTCACAAAAACAACAAAACTTAATTAACTTTCATAGAGAAGATATCAGTTTTGCCAGGTTAATTTGAAAAGAATTTAACCCGCCATTTAAACTGGTGTGCCTGACTTGAGTGAAATTAATAGCTAGCTACGTAAATGTCTTTCAGAATACCAGCAAACTGGGATGTGATGAAAGCAGACATAAATCTGTAGCAAAACAGGTAAACCAACATTCCAAATACAGATCTCATGCCTTTTCAACATTCATTTCATTGGTATAAATGCATGTTACACCAAACTGAATTATCTACAGCACACTAAAAATTCTGGTTAGCCTAAACTAGTCTTTTGGCAATATGTCAATCTATGGTTGTGAGTTTCTTGTACTGGCAATAACCACCCTCACCAGCATCTCCCTTGCCTTACCCTTTAGTGTAACGGTAAAAGGTGCCAGGAGGACAGTTGGCAGGCTGTTCATGGATGAGGGTTTGGTTTGCTTCTGGGTCAGGCACACAGCCAGTACTTCTGAAGGAGGGGCTTTCTTCCATGAAGCCAAGGTCACTGTGCACAACAAAAATGATTACAACCAGGTGGGGAACATGGCAACTCCGTCAAAGGCAGGTAGAGTTTCATTGTAAAGAAAAACGTTAAAATCTTCGCACATCAATTTCTCCTTAACTGACATGAACACAAGTGTAAGTCACTAAAAAGTTCAAACAGGTGTCTACATCATTGGCTGAAAAAAGACCAAGGCAACTATTGATTTGTTTGACTGATGTTCTTGGCTGTACTGAATTTTTTTAATCTTGCCACGCTTATGGGAGTCGAAAACCAGGTGCCCTGAATAAATTACCCCTTTTTTGCCAAAAACCTGACTACTATCAATGGACATAACTTGGGTGTCAAAAATGCACCTGAAAATAGGTTTTCGTCATCAAAACCATATCAGAAACCAGCTGCTCACCATTCATAGTCTTGCCTGGTGCAGGAACAATTTCTCACTTCGGTCACCTGCTGAAAATCAGGGCCACTGTAGCAGTCAGCATGAGGCGTGCGGCGATTGAACACAGTTTTTCTGCCCAGTAAACAGCCGCTGAAGTGCTGGTCATCTGACAGAGACCATTCCTTGTAATCATCGTCTGAGTTACACTTTGCGGCTGAAACAGTGACAGTAAGTCACATTCAATTTATCATAGACATCTCATCCAATATCAACAATAAGACTAGTATCATTCCCGTTAAAAACACTGTGTTCCAGATTGTTATATAGGTTCAATGAAAAGTCTTCGGGTTCAAAAAACTTAAGTCACTTCCTGCTACGAACCTGTCATAGCTGCACTGGTGTAAATTTCTGTTTGGCTGCATATCTTACAGTTTTGCCTACAGCTTTATTACAACACACACAAAAAATACGTTTAAATTTTATGGAACCATTTGTAAATTTGCACTCACCAAATATACTGGATACATTCACCTGGAGAACCAACCAATTGTGAGCTCCAGTATGCGAGCCAAAGATGGAAAACACTGTTGTTTTCTCCCCTGGTTCTGTTAACAGTCCATACACTCGGATCTTATGTGGAGCAAACTGGTAGGCATGCCAGGTCTCACCAATGTCTTTCGAGTACCTGGTGGGGTAAAGAAAGTCACAAATGTGTTCTGAAGTAAACTGGAATCATGAAGACAATCGAGAACAATCAAAAGTCAAGAAAATCTCATAAATATCCTGTTTTCAGGCATACAGGCATTATCTTAACACTGAACAACATGACAGGTAATCTACTTGTATAAATCAATTCTAAGGACTTCTCCGTTCGTCACAATAGTATAATAAACCCCTGACATAATAGGCTAATATATTTTCTCTATCTGTAGATAAATCAACAGACCAGTTTTCTTTAGGGTTACAAATGACAATGCTCCATATACACACACACACGTACTGTAATACTCACAAAATCTCATTTGTTAAACTGAACTGAGTCACAGCCACAATCACGCCCCCAAAATCACCAAAGGCATAAAAGTAGTTTCCTTTTTGGACCTGAAATAAGACATGACACACAGTCAAGATTTTCAGCACACATACTCAGCTGGAACATCAGAGAACTTCTGCACTCTACATGTCCAATACTCAGTCACTGACAGATACCTAACACGCATATTTTTAAAGAACAGAAAATAACGTAAAATTTCACCAAAAAGTGCAGTTTTGAGGCAAATACATGTATTATTTCATCACTTTTCGCAGGCTTACATATTTTCTGGTAGAATATCATCCTACCTTCCAAATAAACTTCGAAACACCTTCAAGAATCAATGAAAATCATACACAGAAAATACCAGGTATGACCTACAGCAGGTTATCATGAGCAGAACACTGTAATTCTTTAACTTTTTGGAATGTTTACAAAATGTTCATTCAAACCTATTACTTTGAGTACACTGATACAATTATATTTTTTGTCAAACCCGCCATGAAATTGGTCAACCCTACTTTTGTCTAAAATCAAATTGGAAAGTTTCTTAAACTTCACTTTCCATATGGGGAAATGCTGAGGAATTAGGGTGATGTGATGGTATAGAGACTCAAGTGGCTGGGGTCGCTCACCTCCCTCCAGCGGAGCCCTGCATCCCTCGACAAGTAGACATTAGGTCGACGCTTCAAGTTCTTCCCCATGGTACCCGAGGCCAGGATGAGGCCTGGGGCAGACTTCTTTGACAGGATGGGCACAGTCTTACTGCCAGGGTAAAGTTTGCTGAACTCTTGACTCAGGTGGAGGCTACAGCCTTTGTTCTGCAAAATACGAACAAACACGATGAAGTACATTCACACAGAACACAAATTTCTACCATTAGTACCTGTATCATGTAAACACAAAACTGAACAACATGCCATCCAGTCCATACTGATAGACTGACTCATGATTGAAGACCATCTAGTCAGACAGTTAGGAGCAATTGAACACATGCACATGGCAAATAAGTGACTGGCAGGATACTAATAAAGAAAAATATGATAACAAGCTCATTTACTGAAGGGTAAACAGATGCCTGGCCTACTGTGTTCAGAATATCATCTCCTCTCATGGATGTCTACATAATATTACCATTTAATTTTTGCTTCAAAATTAATAATTATGAATACCATCATTTGATTTGAATTATTTCAATAATGAACAAAAAATAATAGGGTTATCTTCACAAAGCTACCTACAATAACCATTTAAAAAAACATCAGTAATCTGCTTACTCAAGGACAGCATGACCATTATACAATTATTTCACAGCACAATTACAACCTTTACAAAAAAAAAACCTCACACTGAATATAAGCTTACAAGCTGGTAAAATAATATCTACATGTATACTCTAAAATATATACAAATATGGAGAATAGTAGAGGCAGAAAACATGTCTTTGTGTGCTGAAAGCTCAAACACATATTTACAAAAGGAGCGCATTCAGTCTGCTGCCAACACATATATGTCTCATTCGGTCAGAACCACAAGAAGACAAATGACATAGTAAATGTACATAAAATGAGACCTCGTGCAAAAGGGGCTGACAATCTAGTTCATAAAATAAGCACAATTTCACATCCTGTCTTTCACCAGAAGTTTAGCCTTCTTTAGTGACATATTTTGTTTGATTCTCATTGATTCATCCACCTTACATGGTTACTGAAGAGATTTTCTTTTCGTGAAGTCTGACTGATTTTTTATCAGAAAAATTTAGGTCTTGCAATCAAAACTATCCTGTTAAAGCCTTTATGTCCATCTGAGAGTGCATTTGTACAGGCCAAAGTTTAGGTGACATGCAGTATTTGAGTTCCACACTAGAACAACAACAACAGCAGAGTAGGATGTGTTGATCGCTCAATCACACACACATACAAACAGAAAGCAAGGGTTGACAATACATCAATCTAAATGAAGCTCCACTGGACACAGCAGACGCATCACAGACAGAAGGAGGACGTCTACTGCAGAATTCCTCTCAATGCTGCATCAAAATGCTGCCACATCAGTGTAATCAGTGTTATCAACATGACTGGAATTACTTGTTAAAAATAAAATGCCATTCCTGTAGATGCAAAAATTTCTGATCAATTCTGTTCTTTCAGTAATATCAAGTTCTTCACCTGTGATAATATTACCTAATACCGAAATCAACATTTATTAATGTTGACAGGGATGAGATTCTCAGGATGAGGGGTGATGAAGAGCTCCATGTATACATCACAGCAGAGCCACACAGAGGCTAGTAATGGGGTAGACACAGATGAACAGGGGCAATGAATCAGACATCACAAATAACAGGCACACACATGGGAACAGCGTAAAGTATACAAATATACACATTTAGGAGACAGAATGAACATGCTGCTAGGATGAGCGTTACCTTCAATAACCCATACTTATACTTCTTATAGCCAAGGGGCTGGAATGAGAGGTAGACAATGAGGATAATGGGGACGACCATACATCACCACTGGACAACATAGTATGGTGTCAGTATGAAACCCACTATCCACTGACACCAACCCTGAACACAATGTGCAGTCAACCTACACCTCATTTATAACTGTATGTACTGTTTACATCATGGAGGCCAATAGGACTGCCCCAAAACACTTGCACATATCTTTATAATACAAAATCACTGCTTATGTGAATACACTCTGATTCTGGTTTCACTACAATTCTTCACATTTGTGAAACTTTCTATACAAAGCCAGTGGTTCCAACGCACATTAACAATTAAGTCTGGCTAAAATCTGAACACTGATTTTAATGATTTTTTTATGAAAGTGACATCACACTAGGTTTTGCAACATTGTGTACAGAGTTATAAGGCCGAAATTATTCCTGAATAAACACAAGTGAGGAAATGTAAAGAAAGGAGGAAGAATCACAGTAACTGGAAATACCCTGAAACTGACTTTTAAACCATCATAAAGACAAACAAAAGCCAGTGGTAACCAGCTCAAAATAACTGAAGACTGTACATTTGATGCCTGCTGAAGAACTCACAGCTGTTAATGATGATCAAGTATCCGGCTAAAAGACATTATTCCTGTCCCCATGACCACTTACTCACCCATATCACCAAATGTATTACATTACAGTACTGGTAATCATATTCCAGTTGCCTATCTTTCCTTTTCTACCACCTTGTTTTCCTTGATGAAAACCTCAGAAAGAAAATATTCCACTACTGGATAAAATGACAACAGGGAAAAACCTTGCCTTTTCCTTCTATAATCTGCTGAGGGAATCTTCATTTTCTCTAAAGGGTACATCATTTGTACTTTAAGACGATCATGTTATTACGAAAACAGTGGAACTTTTAATAATTTTATGGTGACTGTTTTCAAGGTTTTGTGGACTTACTATGAAGTTACACTCAGTAATTAAGCAAACACTTAAAATGGCTTGTGAGCAATGACTGGGTATCCTTCTTCCACGATACCTTGACATGATACATTTGTGTATGACCCAGATGCAGAATGGGAATGATGGCCAGAGTTGGATGTGATGAGTGCTATATATAGAGGATAAAGCTGCTGTGATGTATACAAAACCTGGAATATAACACTGAAACATTACTAAAAAAGTTTCAAAGCTGTGTCAGGAATGTCTTATATAATCCACCTAAATCCAACCCAACCACTTGTACATATATCAATACCTCAGGGAATACAAGATGCCTCATGATGATTTGAATATCCTCACATCTGGCTCTGGTTTGTTAAAAGCCCTATAGATAATATCAAATAAGATGCTTACATAATTCCAACATTAGTGTGAACTACAGGCTACATCTGAAAGTCTGAATGGTACAAACCTGATCACAATTTGTTGGATCTCCTTCAGAGTCCTTCTCCGGGGCCAATAAGGGCTGCCACAGACCTCCCTTGTCAAAGGTGATATAGCTGACCTGGTTCTCCAGGCTTAGTGAGTTGTTCTTCAGCTGGGAGGCTATGTACACACCGCGCAGACCATCCACTTTGTGAATGTCAGCAAAGGACTCATCCTTATACAACCTGTTTTCAGGTAATACAACATATATTAAAGCTTGTCGTCACTGACTGATGGAAAAGTCATAAAGACTGGTCACCGGAAAATGAAAACACCCACACACATATCATAATGATTCTCAGAAAAGAAAAACAACTCTTTGTTCCTGCAAATTTCCTGACCTTAGAGCATCCAGAGCAGTTGCAAAGCATTGAGTTTGATTATTCCACCAAAGGCGTATAACCCAGTAAAATATTGCTTGAGAATTACTTTACCTTACTACATGTATTAAAGGAGAAGAAAACATAAAAATGGTGCCAAAATCAGATGAAAGAATATCAAAACTTAAATGCAAACATGGTCTTTTCTAATGTATTTTTTTTTTTCATTACAAAAGGGTATTTGAAAACAGTTTTGTATGGTGGGTATTTGGGGCCAACTTCTGCTATTTATTGTTGTTGTATGTTCTAAATAATGATGTAATGCATGTCTAATAAATTTAGTTGAATGAAAATTTGTTTTTTATGTCCAAACATATGCATTTATCCTGAATTATGATAATATATATGAACATATGAAAAATATAAATATGATCCAAATCCTGGTAGAAAACATTTGTTAGCTTAAAATTACAAATTCTAGTGCCAGAATATTTATTAAACATGTGTTACATCTTCATTTACAACATTACTACACAATGACCATAAATTGGTCCAAAACACCCACCATACAAAAATTACTTTCAAGTGTCTTTTTCTCCTCAAAGAAATATAAATAACAATATTGAAGACTACATTTACAACTAACTTTTCGCACTCTTTGATTTGAACTTCATGTCATTTCCATGTTTTCTCCACCATTAACATTGAAGGTGAACATGCAGACTTTTCTCTATTGGACAACTGGATAAATACACTAATGGACCAATGTATATGGACATAAATGCACTCGTACTTACCGCAGCCAGGTGTCATTATTGGATCCATTGGGGTTGAAGTAAATAACGTTTGTGAGTGAGAGAGAGTAATGGAGTCCTTTCTGGTCTGAGATGTACAGGTGAGAGGAAGTGTGGTTATGATTGACACATACGAATACCTGGTCCTCCGAAGCATCGGCAACATAGTAGTCCTGAAACCAGAGAGCAAATCACAACAGTCACGTCATGTATCAACGTAATACTACATGTAAATTATTAGTATTCCAACACCACACTGATGGCAGTAAGATTTGTGTCCAGGAAACAGGTGTGACAGGAGTTAACCACAGACCACTGCCTGGTACCCAATTAACAAACCTTCTGATTTAAAAGCACGGTCGAACTAGCAAGAGTTGGATTGCCAAAGGCCTGACAGCCACATTGAACAAGCAAAGTATACTACATACATTTATTTAATTTTAATTGGTTTCAAACCATAATACATGTATAGTTTTGCATCTCAATATGGCTCAGAACCACGTCACAATAAAAGGAAGGAACAAGGGAATGAATTCAATGACCGGTGTACTGTGTTAAGGTTGTTACTCACCAGTTCCTGTAAGGCCCCAGGGAAGACAGCCCGCTGGAAGCTTCCCCTGTTCCTGGATACCCATAACTGTAGGGCTAATGGGTGCCTGTAGCCAAACAGGTGCTACAAACAGACAAATGGTGACACTAGTACACTAACATATCATAACCATATCAAAAATAAAATTTTTGACCAATAACTTCTAAATTTAGAGCAATCAGGACATTTCAAACTAGAAAATAATACGTGTCCACAACTCTTAAGCTGAGATACCAGATTTAATCGGTGCTGCGATTTACACATTTAAGAAAATAGCACCAAAATGCTCTCTTTTTTGATATGAAGATGAGTGTGCTTGTAACATGAACATTTCTTCGTGCTTTCCTGCTGCTTAATTGGTAAGCAAAGAAAATCAACAATTCTAAGCTTAAAAGCCCATAAAAAGAATATTCATGAATAACATTTCAAACAGAATTTCTGAAACAATATTGAAGTTCAAAGAATCTGTATTTTTAATGTGTCTGTTGTTCATGCTTGTGATTATATACTTTTTGTAACGAATAAGTGTTGACTAAACACATTATAACATAAATACATACAAGTGCTGTGATGTTGTCTCGCGCACAACACATTTAATTTCCAGTATAACTCGTGAGCATAGATCAAGTAAAACTTCAGCCCATTGGTCAAGAAACTGGAAACAACCATTCTGAATCATTATCTTGCGTGTGATACGATTCATCCTGAAACACAACTACCCTAACAAATCAGTCGTCATTTAACACATTTTCGTACTTACCACTCTCTTTGTGGCAAACATATAGTTGTCTCGAACTTCAAAATCTACAACTCCTCGGATAAGAACTCGACTGGTTTGGAAGAAATTTGTACTCTTCAAGACGACATTGTTGTTGGTCCACTCATGTCGTTCTACATACAGAGTGTTGGGGTCATCCCACGGTTCAATACCCCTAAGAAAAGAAGAGAGAATCTTACTGCAATGAGCTGTATTTATAATATGCTTTTACAAAAGCATGATACATTAGATGTCTTATCCCACAGAATATCAACTCTAATTCAATTATGATCTGACACTCATGATTAAACAGCAGAATCATTTTCCTAACATGGCAGTTAAGGCGTTAAGATGAGTGGTAGCAACATTTCTGATAAATTTTTACGCGCTGCCAGACAGATGAACTAATCAAACATCAAAATGCCATTGTTTTTTTTAACAAATGATTTCTGAACACAGAAAATTGCACCATACAGTAAAAGCAACTGTCATAAACTAGCTGTTGTTTGTTCCTTTTCATTATTTACTTATCTTTATTATTCTTTATCATTAATTACTGGTTTCTCATGAATCTCATACCGTATGCTATCCAAATCGCATCGTCACTAACGACAACTGACACAGATGACACTTCACTGAAGTGCACAAGGGGAGATAAATACACATGAACGAATAATAACACCCCACGACTGTAAGCCTTTTGTGTGTGATTTTGCACTTTATTATTTACATCAGCCACACAGCATATATAAAGAAGTCTGTGAGCACCTACATCTAAAAATGTTGCTTCACTTGTTCAAAGACACAAAATAATGACACACGAAAATTCTTCAACCTTTCAATCATCTCTTCTACCAATACTTTGAAACATTCTGACAGAACTATGTGATGTAGAGAAATGATTTGCGCAGTTTTTTGAAGCTCGTATCTTTAGTAACAGAAACAAATCATTTTTAGCATCATTTTCATTGTACCACTGTATGCACTAATTCCACTGACAAAGTGCTTTAGTGGTTGAAAGGTTGAAGATTAACAGTAGTCAGAGTATAAATAATAAATATTACATCGTGAAGGTTGAATACCATAAATATTATTCTCATGACAGGTGAAACTGATACCCTACTTGATGCTTTGTGTCTTGTGGGTTATCATTTCCACCTCTCTCTTGAACAATATTTATAATATCTCATTTATAAGAAGCTCATGCTTATCATGTGATGCCACTTCTACCATTCTAAATGTGTGGTTTCTGTATGAGGGGTAATGATGTTATACATGTACATATAAAACAGAACACTTGGTTCAGAAGATAATTTTCTCACAAGTAGATGACTCATATAGTGTGTACTTACCAGAAAAATGACTTCACAGAAGACTGCATGACTCTCCAGCTTGCTCCAAAATCATGAGAGATATACAACTGAAATCATGAGAGATATACAAGTGATATCATGAGAGGTATACAACTGAAATCATGATATGCAACTGAAATCATGAGATATATACAACTGAAATCATGAGAGATACACAACTGAAACCATGAGATATATACAACTGAAACCATGAGAGATACACAACTGAAATCATGAGAGATATACCAGTGATATCATGAGAGAGATGCAAATGAAATAACCAGAGATATGTAACTAAGATCATAAGAGATATACAATTGAAATGATGAGAGATATATAATTGAAATTACAAGAGATATGCAACTGAAATCATGAGATATATACCACTAAAATTATGGGATATACACAATTAAAATCATGAGAGCTATACAACTGAAATAATGAGTGGTTAAAAGTCTAAGAAATTAACACCTCATCTGATTTGAATTTGGCATCATCAGTTTTAATTTAATAATGTCACAATGTGTCTTAATGTTATAAAAATTTCACTGTTATACAATCTCTGGAAAAGAATTAAGACACCCAATCAACCATGCTTGTTACAATGATACTAGCCTAAGTTATAAAGGGAGATAACCTTACCTTTTTGTCTGAACTCTGGTCATCCATTGCCAGGATAATGTTTGGATCTGTGGAATGTAAAGCTACTGTCCTTGGTTTAAAACTGAGTTCGTGCGATAAGAATCTCAGGCCAAAATTTCTTGATGTATAGATACGGTTAGCTTGGATATCTGTGAAGACATACTGAAACAATAAGAATGAAAAAATTAAAACACATCAATCTACAGAAACAGAAAAACAAGGGCTGAGAACTGTTTGGAGGGGGGGAGGGGTTGGGTTTGGAGTAAAGAAACCTCATGAAACACTTCAAGCACCATGACTTAAACAGCAGACACAAATACAAGTAGCTATGCTCATACATGTAGTTGTACGCTACAATTTACAGGCCCAAGAACATGATTCTGATCAACAATATGTACACTATATTCATGTTTTCCATATATGTAGTATCATTACTTATACTTACATGGCTGTTGTATATGGGGCTGTTATAGTATCTATGCAAGGATACATTGCCAAGCTCACTCTGCATGTTTTGAAAGGTGTGACCATAATCCTGGGAGACAAACAGACTGCTGGATCCGCCATCGCCGTTATACCTGGCCAAGGCGAGAATTACGTTACTTCCTTCCCCGGCCCAGTGGACAATCAGCTGGGTATGGCTGTCATTCAGTTGGCACTGTCAACAAACAACACAGTGGCCCCACCAATCAACAAAAGTAAAGTTGCACATTGGTTTGTTATCAAATTATGAATACAAAAAGTTTCCATATTAAGAGTGACAAGCATTCTGGAAGTACTGTTTTCGTAATACATGTCCAGTCCACTTATAATCTGAACCATTAGAAATAATTATAGGTGTGTTGAAATTACAGCACTGTCCTCAATGATAGAAGTGTTGTATCATATATATATATATCATTGAGGATGACCGGTGGTTACAAACACAGGTTCCTTTTAGCAAGTGATTCTTGAATTTAAAAGGGCTGCTTATAAAACTGAAACTTGATCTGTAACTTTATATCATACTGAAGCTACCATATTTTGATAAAAAAAAAAATGGTTGGCAGTGGACAAAACTGCACATAACTTGAACCAGATTTCTACACCGTTAATGCCGATACCAAGTGTAAATTCACAAAGATGATTCAGTTTTTCTGAATGAAAGACTAAAAAATGGCTCAAGTCTAAAACAGGGACAAGCAGTCATAATTTCATGGAAAATGGACAGAACAATGCAAAACTCGTATGTTGTCTGTAACCTGCAAATAGTCCTGCTGCTTCTGCAATACTGAATCCTCCAAAAATCAGCATCATCGTACTTGTCACTTCTCACTATGTATACATGTAACTATGCAAAACTATGAAACCCTGATTTTCAAATAACAAATCAACCCTCCACTCAATTACAAGGGTGTAGAAAACTGAGGAAGGCTCACTTGTTTTTTTTCTTTTTCCTTTTTATTTCACTTTTTCTCCATGCCTGAAAAATCCTAAATTTACAAGTTGATACTGTACATGCATATACATGTCCACATATACTTAAAGCACTGCAGTTAGAGCGACTACAGATGAGTGACCTCCATTGTTGACACAATCTCTCTCCTTTCCAGCCACAACTGTTTTCCTGAAACCTGTTCTGAAATACACAGCTGTCCTATTTACACACAACCACTGAAAAGGACCTAAAATTTCGTCCAAAAAATGTATCTTAAGAGATTAATAAATGTCGTAAAATATTATATCTGGTGACGAAAGTCTCATATTTCCAGTAGGGTATCATCCAACCTTCCAAACAAACCTCAAAACAACTTTCTACAATTAACAGAACTCTCAGAAGAAGGGAAAGTAAGCAGTTTGGTCATGGACAAAATTTTAGGCCATTTAGGATATCACATATCCTGAGTAGTGATACCGAGAGCCTACAGCAAAACAGGTGTTTATATAACAACATTTACACCAGTACATACTTGGTCTACAATGTACACAAACCTACATGCCAGACTTGTAGGCTATTATATGTCCTAGTCTTGCATATAGCTACATTTATTCTGCCCACAACTTCACCAAGCCTTCATTTTTATAACAATACTTCATAGTTTGTTGTCTTTTATGCAATATAACCCAAAATTATCTTCCACAATACACTTACATTTAACAGTTCAGAACATTAATTACTGAATAATTGTTCAACTACTATTGTTTTATCTAATACATATAAAGGCCTTGCGGTAAGCTTTATAGTGACATTTTTCATTCCATCATATCCAAATTTAATGCTGTTGTCTTTAGTCTATTTGTCCAAAAAGAAGTTCAAAAAATAAGCAAAGAACACATATTAGCATCACCTATGGTAGGATGTTATACAAAGCATTATTTATGTTTGACTACAGTGACACACAGCACAAGCATTAGTCATGCAGGCTTATCAAAGTAACTCTAGTCACCAATGGGATCAATACACTGTTTGCAAAACAATGTCATACCACATGATCAAGGACAGCCATACATGTACATACAACCCTAAGTGGATGTTTGCATACCGTGTATGTATAAATTGTAACAAGCTACATTTAGCTACATCTTGTTTGGCTACATTTAGTCAGAAGCAGGTATCCACATGTCACCCATGTCACTGGGCATACATAAACACACAAGAGGATTTATCATAATCCTCTCCAATGTGGAACACATGCAGTAAAATTATTATTTATAGTCTTGCAACAGTTGTGCTTAACTCAAGGCATATATATATATATATATATATATATATATATGTTCACGTACATATTTAATACTCAAATCATTAATATATGCTTAAATATATCAAGCCTGAAATCCTTTTAAACCTTGCCAGAGAAATGTTTACATGTACCTGCTGGTCTAATTCAGATTACATAAATGATATGAATACATGCACCAAGCAAGCTTAAGGTGCAGGACATGATTTCCCTCTTCAGGACATTCAGGGAAAATAAATAAAAACAGAGGAGAAAGTTAACAAAAAGAATGTCAGCAAATCAAAACAAAGAGGAAAAGGTCATTATCTGTAAGTCTGCCCGATGTTCCCGTTACAACTGGACACAGAAATGTCTACATGTACACTGTTAGATGTGTACACATTACCACAGATCAACTCAACAGAGAAGAAAAGTAGAAAAACTGTGTGATATAGTTAAGTCTTGAATTCTGACTAAAGTCAGACTCGACTTGTGGAATTATCTCCTGTACTGCAGATTTCAGTAAGGAGCATCAGCAGAATCATAAGTCACATAGGTTAAGCCTCACTGCAGGTTAACATCAAATGACCCCTGCTTTTGTCGATGTAACACTTAACACAAAACTCTACTTCGTTGCCGCATAAGTTGAAAAAGAAGCTTTGCTGACATTCACAATGTACTTGTATGCCGTGCAAATTGTTCTGTTCTATAACATATTATAATATCCAGTTATTATCAACCGTAATTCTCAGAATATAGTCCAATATTGTTCACTTCGCTCCATTTTTCCATGTTATGTTTAACCTTGTCATTTGTTTCATGTAGTCCATATGGATGACATTCTGGGTAGAATTCTGATATTCATCACTAAGCCTGTCACCCGAACTTAACAAAGTTACCTGCAATTTCCAAACTCAAAGTTGATGGAAGTGTTCTCCGTAAGGTCTGTGCTTGAAGAATGAAGCTGTGCCTTCAGATACCAATGACAACATCAAAGTTTTCCAGATGTTTTCGATGCCATGACTCAGTTACATTTCAGAGCCAAAAGTAGATTAAATCACTTTTCAATATGGTTGTCAATGGTGAGTCGTTTGTTTAAAGGGACATTTTGTTATTAAAGAACAACATGAGTATTAGGCATTTTTCTGAAGAAGTAAAAATTACAAACATTTCCTTTAATCCCACCCCCAGCATTGTACATTAAGTGAATGTTTAAACGTGCAAAAAAAAAAACAACTGAAAACTGCAAAGAACATTTCAATGAGATGCTGTCCATTCAGAGGAACTGGAGCATGCGCACAGCGCTGGGTAAACTTCGTATGTAAACAAACGTGGCTGATGACACGTGTAAGAGAAGGACTTACGGCTCGCTCATAACAGGATCAACCCAAAAGAGGCATAAAAGAGAGCTCGACAGGTTGACAAGCAAGTCTAGAGTTGTAATTGGTGGTCAGTTGTCGCAAGACTACACCGCTTGATATGTGGGTACAAATGTTGTTGTTACAGCAGCGTTAAACGTTGAACATAGCCCGCAACCTGTATGTTGAATTTGAATAACAAGAGAATCTTGTCTGGGCTCATACAAGCTACATACTCAATGAATACTTTTTATATGAACGTGACTCATTTAGTTTATGAACGACCTTCAAAATTTCGCTAAGACTTCACAATCAGAATTTGTTTAAAAATCAAAAGTTGGGCGACCATGTCCCTTTAAATTCTAAGTTTTCACAGTTAATGTGACCACAAGACACCGAGTTTCAATTAGTTTCATCGATAAGGGTAGTGAATAAAGATAGTATTTAATATTCAACACGAAAATGACACAGAAATGGGCAAAATAGGTGAGTTGGAGTGCATCATGTGTCTATCGACTTCGGAAATATGCTGTGACTTTGCAGACTTCAGGTGCTGGACTCAGTGACACCATGAATATCAGAACTTTAAAATAACATACTGCATTCAGTTTTACAAACTAAACAAATTTATTCTTTAGGTCAACTAAGATAAGCATGTTATGGGGGGGGGGGGTATTTTAACATATATTTCCGCATGGGTTTGTGACCATACAGTTTATAATTTTAAGTGGAGCCTATATATCTACAGGTGCTCAGTGCAGCTATGATCAGTCCGAGATTGCTCTGATGTTGAGATTTGCATCAGAAATAACACACTCTCTCTCTCAGTGAGAGCATCATTTCTACTGCAAATCAGAACATCAGAGCAATCTTGAACTAAGCTGTGATGAGTTATCCATCTTAATAAGATTGGACAGTCTGGGCTAAAAGAAATCTATACATTTTTCTAGATGTACATATATATCATACGTGTTATTGAGCTTAATCAGCACTCCATGTTCCTCCTCTAAACATATCTTGCAGCATCTGTAACATTCGTCCATCTAGACAGACTCAGGGTGTTATTTCAAAATTCTGACATTCATCGCAACCATGAGTGCATCACCCATACTCAAAAAAATCGTCGCAGATCTCCGAACTCCAAGTTGACGTAACTGCTTTCGATGAGGTCCACGCTTGTGTCACGCAAACTTACCTATATTCAAACTGAATTGACAGACGCAAAAAGTTTCATGCCATTCTCAGTTGTATTATGAAGATTTGTATTGTAACCTACAAACAGCAATCAAAATATCTCAGTCTTCAATGTGTTTTCCAAACCAGAGCTCTGTTACATTTCAGGATCAAGAGTAGGTTACAAGGTGTTTCAAAATGGCTGCCAACAGTGAGCCATTTGGTAAGTTTGAAGCGGTCACATTAGCTGCCAGTTAATTACTTTTCGTCCGTAAAGGTTGTGAATTAAGAAGACAGATTAGAGATTCAACTGGATAATGGCATAGAAATGGGGAAAAAGGTGAGTTGGAATACCACTTGTGTCCATCAACTCCGAGTTCAGAGATTTGCGGTGATTTTTTTGAGTATGAGTGATCGACTCTGGGTTGCAAGGAATATCAGAATTTTAAAATATCACCCTGAATCCATCTTGCTGGACTACTTTAACATCTATTTCCTTCATTAGTCTGTCACAGATTAAAGTTCCGTGATGGATTTTGAAACCATTCCAACATAATACGTCTTTATGTATTTGTGATGGTTTGTGGTGTTACTCCCCACCTTAGTGACATTTATCCCAGACCCTTTCGCCGGTGTCCCATCTGCGTGTCGCTTCAACCTCTTCCCAAATGGGGCGTCTCTGATATGATTTGCTAAGCCTTCCACTTCCTCAACCAGAGTGCCATCTGCGAAGTCGTTGACATCGATTACAAAAGGGCTGCGAGTCAAGTCGACATTCCCAAAATCTTTCCCAAAATGAAGTGTTGAAGGTTTTTGTCCATATCTGATGGCTCGAGAGATTCTTAAGGTGCTCAGACTGAGCACAACAACGAAGAAAGCCACTACAGGGCAACGGAACAACAACCTGTGTCCTGTGTCCGCAGCCATCTTTGAAGACCGGCTCACAAATCAATAAATCCCATCCATCCGCGCCGTAACAGAGTTCTTCCAGAACACTTGTGTTATCTACCTACAAGTAGATGGTTTGCTGCAAAGTATAAGAAATCAATACCCAAACGGTACGTGTTTAATGCTTTAACCTACAAACGTCAATAGCAATGGTTTTAAGCAAGACATATTCATGCGCGGGCACAATCACATAGGTAATGTGTAAGGTTGTGCCAGGTACCCGATCACATGAGGCTTAGGTAATTCATTCTCAGCCTGTGATCGCCAAACTTGCGCACGGGGACCGTGTATAGATTACTCGAAGGGATTGTACGGGCCCTATTTATAAACCAGGTCCACCACAACAGACAGAATATAGCCATGCGATATATGTCTAAGGGAAAGACAGAAAGTGATCACAGCACTTGTACATCTATTAATATGATGTCCCGCCTACTTAGAAGCTATGCAAGCGCATCATTATATGAAATATCTCGTTATCAACATATCACCATCTCGCTATCGCCACTACACGGGCACACGCGCGGAACGTGTGCACGTGCGTCTGGCTACCATACACGCGTGAAGTGCGGAAAGCTTAGTTACATATGAGGGTCCGCGGATGATCCCAGTTAAACAGAAATTACGTGTACATGATTTTAAATTTATACACACAATTATGCCACACATTGCAATCAAATAAACAAATAAATAAATGCTATATATATTTTTTAGAAAGTGATATAATGCCACAGCAGATAGCCGTTTGTGACGTCACCGTTATCTAATGTGCACATGCAATACTGAAATACATGTACTCAACACTGCTCTTCTTATTTGGTTATTCATTTATTTGCTTGGTGTTTTACGCCATACTCAAGAATATTTTACTTATACAACGGCGATCAGCATTATGGTGGGAGGAAGCCAGACAAAGCCCAGGGGAAACCACGACCACTCGCAGTTTGCTGGCGAACCATTCCATAGCAAATGTTGTGAGCGAGTATGAAACTGATGGCTTGAACATCTGTTGATAAAATCGAAGGAGAGACTTGCACAGATTTCCTAGTTGTAGTTGGATGTTCATTTCCTAGCAAGACGTGTAGGTGTGGAGATTCAAATATAAAGCATGTATGGTAATAGCAGCTGATAACGAGAGACAAATGTTACCACAAAAAGGACTGGCTTTTGGCCTGTCACACTTTTCTTGGTGAGCCTCTGGCGGTTAATTATATTCAGCGCTGCTTGTAAAAATCTGAGCATCACATACATGTACATGTGAGAAAATCTGCAGCCTTGCATGGTTACACGAACTTACTCGATCTGGTACTCAGGTGTCTACTACCCATGCAAGGGACATCCATCAAACATACGTGAATTACTAAGAGCAGCATTTATTCTGGTAAATCAATCGCATTTTTATCACAGAATTTCAAAAGAAAATTAGTCTTCAAGTATGATGTTCCCTTAGTAGACCTATGCTTCATGGTGACGAAAGATAGAATACAACAATAGCATCCCTTTAATGTATATGGGTAAAAAAAAATACAGGAAATCACACACACAGAATGTTAAATTTATGAAACATGCCAATTACAAATATTGGCATTTCCATCTAATAATAAGCACAAAATAAGTTCCATGACAACATATGTAACATATTGGGATTCCATTATTTTTATTTTTTTTACTAACTTCAAGAAAATATTCGGAAGTTGTTCACAATATGGAATCAAAAGTGATCATCTAACGTCCTTCATAAATGCTCTAACAAGCACTGTATACTGATTCTTCCATGCCCGTTTTCTTGGAGGCATACTCTGGGGTTAGTGCAGCTCTAGCCGGCTTACCCATAGATTATTATCTGTAGAGGCTATAGATAATAATCTATGGGTAAGCCCCATCGGGGGAGGGTTAGTAGTAAATAACACATGTATTGACATGTTGTATTTTTAAGGTTAAAGGATGTGCAGTCTGTATTGTAATCTTTAAGGAGCGTATACCGGTATATATATCTTACCCCAACTTGATCAGAACAGTCACCTGGGGCATACTGGTATGAACGGCATTTTACCGTACTGATAAGTATAGATGTTCACGTGCAGACCATTTTCTAGGTTTCAGACAGGCGTGTATATCTATACCCGGACATTCTCCGATATATGGCAGGTGTATATGGTATAGTTATATCATATGTCGGCCATGTGTTGATAACTGCCTGAAGACGGCCTCTTTTCGGAGACTTCGTTATTAGAGTGATTGGATGTTGATTAACTGGTTCATCTCGCAACAGATCTACGCATACACGCATTAAACCAAAACACCAACACGTGCGTATCGACTGTGTTTTATAAAAGCCACATTTCCATTGGTTGCGGCAGTTCGCTTTCTAGTACGAATACTTTGGATTGGCTTACAGCAGTCCTGAAGTTCTCACGCCCCGCCCCTTACACCCGGCTGTGGTGGACAACATCAGCACAACGTCAGAAGGACACGTTTCTCGGTCACGTTGTCGCAGCACGATGGCGGCTTGGAGAGGACGGAGTTGTATTGATGTAGCAGCAAAATACAAGTGTTTCTTAAGAGGTTACGCCAAATCCGATGGTTCTGTAAACAGACCAGTAGTTACATTGAATTGTCTTCATCTACCGGAATCCTTAGTTGATGCGAAAACATACTCGTCAGTATCAGGGCACAGCTCGCAGGCTGCAGGATCCAGACTGCTGGTTGACTTTGCCCAACGAGCTCGGTGTCTGCAGAGTGCTCCCGATTCCTCAGACACTAACAGCAGACAGGTCCGCTACAAGCCTGTGTGGGCAGGCCTCGGGGTTGTATGCACTCTTGGTAGGTATAGCAAATCGTATGGTTAGATTTTCATAAAATGTACATGTGTGTAGATATATATATTAATCTTCAGCCAAATGAATGAGACGTTGCTACCGATACAACGTTACATAGGTAGCTTAAGACTCGAACACTCTCACACTGTGGAGAATTTGCGATAAGCAAAAATGCCTAGCGATTAGCAAGTAGTTAATAATGAGGCCGCTGCCTAAAACAGGCGATGTGAGCTTAAGTGTTTTAAGCGCGACAAGCGATTGTTTCGGCTGATCATTTCTGATCGAGAAACATACAGATTTCAAAGGGTAGGCAGTGTCTAAATACAGATAGGAAAATACCCCTTGTTTTTCAAGTGGACCTCTGTTGTATTGGTAGCATACAACGCCTAATTCATTAGGCTAAGTAATCTTCAAAGGGCCAGTGTATAGTGACTATATATATATACCCACTCCTAGCACCCCCCCCCCCCAAACCTTCCGGAAAAACTAAAGATATATTCTAGCTCACTTGTGCAATGTACAGACATAACTTAATTTAGCTCTGTAGGGCTGTGATAATGTACATAAGACAACACAGTCGTCTTCCATAAGCCTAGTCCATGTAGATGGATTGAGGGTGATATTTTGAAATTCTGACATTCATCGTCCTTCACCCTTACTCAAAAAAATTGCCGCAGATCTCCGAACTCGATTTCGATGGACACATATGGCACTGCAATACACCTTTCTTGCCCATTTCCATGCCATTTTTCGGTTGAATCTCGAACCTGTCTTCCTAATTGGCTACTTTTACTGATGAAACTAATTAACTTGCAGTTTTGAGGTCACATTAGCTGTGAGAACTTCAAACATACAAACGGTTCACTGTTGGCAGCCATTTGGAAAAATCTTGTAACCCACTCTTGGTCCTGAAATGCAAAAGAGTTTTGGTTTGGAAAACATTATGGGTTGCTAAACAAATCTTCATAATACAACAGAGAAGAGCATAAAAGTTTTCGTTTTAAGGTAATGTTCAGAGAGTGGTGGTACAAGTACCTTAAAATGTGCTGCATGTATTGAGCTCAGTTTTTATATTTTGCTAACTTACACCATAGCACGAAGGAATGTGTCATTGCACTCTAAACGCTGCATCATGATTTGCCTATATGACCCTGGCATGTTCGTCTTGGACTTCTTGACGTCAAAGTGGCCGTAGCTCTTACATCATAGGGCACAATATAGAAGACACATATCACATATGTAATCGAGATAGATTGTTGTATAACGACATACTTAAGAATTTTTCATTTGTACTAAGGCCATCAGTTTTGTGGGTGGAGGAAACTGGAATGCCCAGGGTTAAACCATCAAGTTTTTTTTATTAAGTGATGCGCAGATACACATCTGTACACCGTCGGCCGAAGACAAGTGGTCATCAGTGAAGGTTACACCATGCAAATGGCCACATTGAGCATCCTTGGCAGCTTATTATTATTAAGGTCCCACAAATAGTAAGAGCGAAGGAATCTACAAATTCCCAGGCCAAGGCAGGTTTGAACCCAGTTCATCAGTGTCCCAGAGATTGAAAGGCCGACACCCCTAAGCAGCTCTTAGACCACAGCCCACTGACTCCCACAATCAACCCAGAGGGAGTTCTGATAGGTAAATGTGGCACAAACACAAATCTGATATCTGGAACCTAGACCAAAATCATGTGGAAGATGAACAATCTTTATTAAAAACTCTTACATTTTTTTAAACATTAATGACTGGACCACCCATGACGTCAGTACATCCTAAAAAGGAAAAGAGGTGAATGATGTTACATTAGATAATGCTAAGGTTTTACTTATATTAAAAGTAACTAATAAATTACTTTCCCAAAGAAGACTTCTATGATCTTACGCAATAACAGGGGAAGCTTCAAATGGTTTTTGAAAACAAGATAACTGAAAGCTTTGGACTTCACCTAAGTTGAAGACTTGGCTTACTTTGTTGATTATGCAGTGTTACTTATTTGTAGTGCATTTTGTACTTTGAGTTGGGAGTACACAATAAGCAGGTAATCAGATGTAGGTGAGAAGTCATGTAAAGGTTACAGGCTTGAGCTGAGGTTGATCCGGCACCAGCTGACTGTGACTAGATCAGAGTGGATTGAACTACTTCTCTAGTAACTGTTACTACACGTAGTACCAAGTATCAGTGTGTCAGTTGCAGTTGTGCCAACACCAGTAAGCCGTATCCAAAGAGTTTAGGAGGCAGTGGAGCATGATGGAGCTGGTGTGGGGGACTGTAGTTAGTGCAGTTTTATATATACCCTGATTCCTTAAGCTTTTATAAAAGAATGCTCAACTTTCAGTACAATTTATGCACCCTCTAAACTTGGTTTTAGAGACAACAGTATATAGGTTGGTTTAGTCAATTTCAGAGCTTCACGAAAAGCATAATTTTATCAATCTACACAAAGCAATTACGAAGAACACCTTGCTAACACGCAAAACAATTGAAGAATTCCAGTTCTTAAAGTGAAAGACAGCGCATGTTGTAAGATAAGATTTCCGAAAAGGTTATACAATGTTATGCTTATTTTGGTTAAGTAATTTTTTCTAACAGCTACTACAACAGTGGAAACAGACATTTCATTGTTCTTCGTCTACTAGCATGAAACGCACCCATTCTGTGTGGGTTTTGATGTAATTGTTCCAAGCATGTAACACTCTTGTCACCTGATACAATAGGAAACTGCAAGGGTTGTGTTTGTAACTTAAGCATATATGGCAATTTATAACATGATATGACCAAGAAACTCACTTCCACCCACAACACAATGGTCTGGAAATACGTTGCAGTGTTGTTCAAACATGTACTTGTTATAATTTAGACTTAAAACATGAAAACAGTGTGCTGTCCCAATGTTATTACATGTTACACTGACAGACAACTCAGGACATTTTGTCACAACTTATAATGTCCTAGCTCTCAGATTGGTCAGTCTCCCATGAGCTTAAAAGCATGGGTGCCTTCAGACCCCTGTTCAGCAGCACAATACCCCAAACTTCAGATGAAGATAATTTGGCACTAACTGATACATCCGAGGTATATTGTCGTATATAATTCAGCAACGAATTCATATAATTTCAAACGGGTTTTTACATTCAGAAGATAATTTGATAATCTTTTTAATGAACAGTGCCACAGTCATGAGATGTCCTTTTAATATGAACTTAATTTACATATGTCACAAGTCTTCAATACATTAAGGAAGATAGTCTGCTTCATGCTAAATGTATTTATGTAGCTTAATTTTGGGGCACTGGTCTAGCCTTTGAAGGCTCTCACAGAAAGTAAGGCTTCAAAACTGGTCTTCGACAGGAAATTTTGTAGCTCTCCCTGCTCTTGCAGCTTGTGGGCCTGGATAAGAATAAGTGTTCAACAGCCCTCTTGTGGTTGTTTGTGGTCTAACATTTGTTGAAGACCACCTGTCTTTCATCCATATGGTGTGCATGTAGGCATATGTTGTGTGAAAGTTCACCAGTAACTTGCCAGAGATCAGTGGTTTATCTAGGACTCCCTGGTTTCCTCCAACCATAATCCTTCTTTACAGCATTAAACAACAGTCAGACAAATTAACAAAGATACTTTAATGCATACGTGTTTTTTTTGCCGCAGTTATAAATTGAAAGATAAATATGTTGGTGTATAAACATGTAGGCATCGCTGACTTAAATCATGCCCAAGACTTTAGACTTAGTGACTGTGCAACCACCTCACCTGGTGCTGAACAAGAGAGCAATTGGCAGAGTACTGGTGAGGCCAGTTTCAATATAATGTATACGGACTTGGTGTTGATAGTGTCTGATGTCTTTTATGATACTATGTCAACATTGGGTCCTGCCTGCCAGAAACAGACGTTGTAACATGACCAGAAGTTTGTTGAAAGTAACAGGTGTGTTTCAAGTGCGCTATTATGTCAATCCCAAATTGTAACATGAAGGTATAGATTCACTGTGGCATACCCTGTAACCAACCTAGGATTCTTCATTATTCTTACCTTATTTGTAATATATTTTGATTTATTACACAGACATTTGTGAATTTCCTGCGTCATTATGTTTTTAACACCACCATAACCACAATGTAGGTTATAAACGGGGTCGCCTATTTGAAGGTGACCTACATCAAGTTGACAGCAGTGTTGAACTGTGGAATATGTAGGACACACTGACTGTCAGCATGTCTCCGACTGTAATCCAAACAGCCAGGCTGGTAGATAACCTACATGTATATCCCCTACCCTTCACACTTCGGGAAATGTAAACCTTATCTTAAAATAATCCAGTGTAAGTGTTTGATAAATGTTGAGTACCACACACTTGTAATACATGAAGCTGGGGTCAATGAAGAGATGCAGGAAGCAGGTGAAGAGCACATGTTTATTGCCCAAGTCACTTCATGATAGAAACTCACAGACCTTTTCTCCATGTCCCCCCACATTCAGATGGGTGGGTTACAAATCTTTTCTCCATCCACATCCACATTCAGATGGGTGGGCTACAGTACCTTTATGCTTGTATGCCAACATTCTTTTCTCCATGCACACCCACATTCAGATGAGTGGTTTACAGATCTTGTCTCGATGCACACCCACATTCAGATGGGTGGGTACAGCTGCACATGATACAATTTTACACATTTATTTCTTTATTATTTGTTTATTTCATAACACCTTACTTGAGAAGTTTTCATTTCTACAGTGTGGCCAAATTTTGGGGGTAGAAGAAACTAGGGATGCCCGGGTGACACACATGGATAATTTAAATTCTCTGTGTTACCTGTATCCATTGATAACTAAAGGAAGAGACCCAACCTGTACATGTCTTGAATGTAAGTGAACATGAAGTAAACAACTGTACCCACCCATCTGAATGTGGCTGTGTATGGAGAAAAAGATTTGTATCCACTTACCTGAATGTTGGTGCACAAGCGTATGAGATCTGTAACCCACCCGTGTGAATGTTGGTGTACAAGCGTATGAGATCTGTAACCCACCCGTGTGAATGTTGGTGTACAAGCATATGAGATCTGTAACCCACCCGTGTGAATGTTGGTGCACAAGCGTATGAGATCTGTAACCCACCCATGTGAATGTTGGTGTACAAGCATATGAGATCTGTAACCCACCCATGTGAATGTTGGTGTACAAGCATATGAGATTTGTAACCCACCCGTGTGAATGTTGGTGCACAAGCATATGAGATCTGTAACCCACCCATGTGAATGTTGGTGTACAGTCGTAAAAGATCTGTAACCTACCTGTTTAGATCGCACACTCAGGTTCGCTAAAGCAATACACTTGACTATCATCACACATGGATAAGAAATGATAAATTTGTTGGCATAATGGTAAAGACATGAGAAGTAAGTAGGTAAATGAATGCAGATGAAATTTAAAATTACTCCATAACTTGCCCATCTGAATGTACACCGAATTGAGTAGACTGAATTGTGAGCCACCCACCAAGATGGATAGAGGTGTGTATTGTCTGTTGTCTGCCCACTTGGATAGGCCTTTGATAAGCATTGACGCTATTACATTATGTTTTTGATACTAAAACCTGTGTCTCCTGGGCTGAGTTGCATGCGTGCTAGTGCAGCACAGTCAGGTGAGATCCTCTCACCAATGCAGTAAGTGTGAGTTCAAGTCAAGCTAATGCTGGCTTCCTTTCCAGTTGTCAAGGGTTCCTCCCTGTCTCTGCCCAGTTTCCTCTCACCACACTGCTGGTTGCTTTCGCAGGAGTGAAATATTTCTGAATAGGGCATAAAACACCGATCACATAAAAAAATTGTTAAAAACTGTTTAAATAATTGTATCCTGCCACTGAATCTATCCATGGTCTGGTGTATTGTTAATTAGTAACAACTGGCTCAGGAGGGTTATTGTACTAACCACTGATAACATTTTTTATTTAATAGGTGCCCTCCTGTACTGGAAGCTAGAGACATCCACCCCGCATGCTGCAGCCTCCGAGGAGAAGCCTGGTGTCCTAAGAAAGGATTTGCCCACATTCTCTCAGGATGAAGTGGCTCTGCATAAGTCAATGGAGAAAAGAATATGGGTGACGTACAAGAATGGGGTGTATGATATTACAGATTATGTCCCCAAACACCCAGGTGGGACGAAGATCTTACTTGGGGCTGGGGGTTCAATAGAGCCGTTCTGGAAGATGTATGCTGCTCATGAAAACCCAGCCATGTATGCATTACTGGAGAAATTTCGCATTGGTAATATTGTGGAAAGCTCAAAGCCCGTGGATATGAAGGATCCGTTCCGCAATGATCCGGTCAGGCATCCGGCTCTGCGACCGAACTCTGTGAAACCGTTCAATGCTGAACCACCAGGCCCCCTGCTGGTGGATAATTTTACAACACCCAATGAGCTGTTTTTTGTGAGAAACCATCTTCCAGTACCCAAAATTGATATTCAGAATTACAAATTAAAGCTAGGAACAGAGGCCGGCCGAAAAGAAATGTCTTATTCGCTAAAGGACTTGAAGTCCAAGTTTCCAAAACACGAGCGTGCTGTAACTTTACAGTGTGCAGGGAACCGTAGAATCGAGATGTCCGAGAAGAAGAATGTGCGTGGTCTTAGCTGGCAGTCTACTGCCGTCAGTACGGCAGTCTGGTCGGGCGTCCGGCTGTCAGACTTTCTAAAGCATGCTGGCATTGACATTGACAAGTGTGACTACAGTCATATTCAGTTTGAAGGCTGGGATAAAGACCCAGAGGGTTCGGCTTACGGTGCCTCCATCCCAATAGCTCTGGCACAGAGTAGGAAAGATGACATCATCATTGCCTACGAGATGAATGGAGCGGACATCCCAGAGGACCACGGCTACCCGGTACGAGTGATTATCCCCGGGGTGGTTGGGGCACGCCAGGTGAAGTGGCTCAGAAAGATTCTTTTGAGCAAAAAAGAAAGTGACAGTCACTGGCAACAGAAGGACTACAAAGGCTTTAATCCATCAGTAGATTGGGACACAGTTGATTTCAGCAAATCAGCCGCCATACAAGATCTGCCAGTGGTCTCAACTATATGTGAACCAGAACCTGGCGGCATTTTGGAAGAAGACAGCGATGAGGTTGTGGTGAAAGGTTACGCGTTCAGTGGAGGCGGCCGCGGAATAATCCGCGTGGACGTGTCGGCTGATGGTGGCAAGACTTGGAAAACTGCAGAGCTTCTAGATGGTTCCGAACAGAACCCGTACCGTGCCTGGGCCTGGACTCTCTGGGAGGCTGTCGTACCATTACCTAAGAACCATAAGGGCAAGGTAGAACTAATATCCAAAGCAGTGGATTCTTCTTACAATGTGCAACCAGACAGCGTGGAGGGCATTTGGAATCTAAGGGGGCTGCTGAACAATGCCTGGCACAGAGTTCCAGTGTCTGTGGCAAAGTAATTGGGTAGAAACCCAAAGAAACCAACCTGAAAGTGCCACCGTACTATTTATTTCCATTGTTTCACGGTCATAATTTGAATGCCCCAGTTGCTTCTGTATCTTAATTCATTTTGTTAAGCAACGTAAAAGCACCTGAGTTAGAAGCTGAAGAAGCATATGTAAACCTGTTGTTTTCTTGCTCCGCTGTCTGCCCTATGCGGTCATATCCATTACTTGTGCACAAGACTTGCTTGTGTCATGGCAGCTAAATGCATCAAATGACTCTGATGATTTCGGTATCATTGTCTTAATTTGTTACATTCTGGGGACTTTCCTGTACATGCATTCTTGTGTAATTGCATTGTGTATAACAAGGAGCCTGTTTTGGTTGCTGCTGTCTGTCATTTTACATTGTTCCTGAATGTACATGTAATTGTGGCATGTTTGTTTTAATGGAAACTGGTCATGTACTAACTTGTCCCACAGGTGTACGAAATACCATTAAAAGTCCACACGTATTATTGTTTTTCAGGCTTGTGTTTGGTTATTATATCTGATGACAACACAGCATTTTGAGTAATTCTAGACCAGTGCCTGTCTAATAAATTGTAATTAACTGTCTTTATTTTCCAAAAACACAGTGATGTTAAATAAACATTACTGTGTATTTGGAAAATAAAAACAGTTAATTACATCACTGTATTTTTTAACTAATTCTTCTAAAGCTGCATGTGGAGGTAGGGGGCATGAAAGTTGAAATTATGTACATGTAAGGATTTACAGAGAAAGCTAGAGTAAATTCCTAACTGAGGAAAATTAACAAGAGGTTCGATTTCACCTTGCTATGTGCAACTATTTGATACCCTAGTTGATGCCTCCATGTTGTGTTCTTTTATATATTTTATATATGTTGTGTTGTCTTCATGCCTGACAGTACAGATTCATTTGCATTCACGTCTGGCTGGCTGTATCACAGTTGTAGATTTTAATATTTAAAAGGGCTTCATTATTTGTTCCCCATTTTTGAAAATCTCCTCAAAGTCTCAACTAATAATATGTGTATATTTCCAATCTTTAACTCTTACATTTGAGATTTAAGTTGGGTACTTTTGCATGGCCATGCATTGAAGGCTTTCCGCAGATAGTTCATCCCAGACAACCTGTTTGCTCCCCACCCTGCTTTAGAAAAGGCCCACAGTATGATCATGTTTTCCTTCTTTGCTGCAGGAATTATGTATAAGTGGTAAAATTTATTTATTTATTTATTTGATTGGTGTTTTATGCCATACGCAAGAATATTTCACTTACACGACGGCGGCCAGCATTATGGTGGGAGGAAACCGGGCAGAGCCCGGGGGAAACCCACGACCATCCGCAGGTTGCTGGCAGACCTTCCCATGTACAGCCGTAGAAGAAGCCAGCATGAGGTGGTCTTGAACTCAAAGTGACCGCATTGGTGGGAGGCTTCGGTCAACTGAGCCACGGAGGCCCCCATAAGTGCTAAAAGCCTGTATCCCGCTGACATTTGATCCCTTCATCAGCTTTAGTAGAGTAGTGTATATAACATAATATGTTTATTCCCAAGACTCTGAAGTAATTATCTCTGCAGCATATGATATGCTGCCCTATATTGTAAAGGGTATCCATTCTACGCATTTGAAATATTATGTATTTGATTGGAGTTTTCCACCATAGACCCACTCGGGAATATATAGCTCACGTTTACTATCAATGAGTGAAAAAACAAGCAGATCCTGTAATGTATGGATAGAGTGGATCTGCTCTCAATCAGCCTGGTGAACTGTAAAGTGACTTTGAATACAAGGAAAACATTTATTTTAAGAAACAAACGCTGCGTTGTGATCATGCAGAGGGGAAAAAGGCACATGGTGTTGGTTTGGTGGTTAACATTACACATGTATGTACTCAAGAAATACGAGAGATTTTAATGATTGATAGATGATCGTACTTGCATACTCATTGGATTTTTGCCTCCCATCATCGTTCTCAACTGGGAATCAAGGATGGGAGATTCGGTATCAGTCCCAGGTTGGATCATAACAAAGACTTCACATATGGTACATGTACTTGTTGCTTCCTCGCTTAGCGCTCAGCACTGAGAGGTTACAGAGGAAGAAAACAGGATTGGTCGGTCAAGTGTTAGTATAATGTAACTTTACCCACCTAATGCCAGGGCAAATTCTGACAATGCGACTGGGTGGGGGTGTCATGACTGATGACTTCGGCATGATGTCACAGTGGGAGCAGCACTTGTCAACATGAACTTGTGCTGTCACAAGGAGACACAGAAAAAATATATACATTCTAATGTCATCATCGTACAGCTGAATAATTGTTGAGTGTGACGTAAAACCCAAGCATGTATACATACATACAGGGAGTCGGATTTTACGAAACATGAAGTTTCCACTCATTAATGTCTTTCCAGTCTGGAAATGATCTACATTTATTCGACTGCATTACATCATCATTCATTGTGACCCAGCAACATTGTAAATATTGCGAAAACTGCAGAAGCATCCTTTTTTTTAGGCTTACCACATCCGGTTGTTACCCATATTGCCTTTTCGACAGCTTTTCCATGCGTCCTGCAGACTCCCCCTGCTGGCTTCCGTGATTGGCTGGGCCATTGCCCAGGGTGATGACTTAGGTGCTTGTTTGATCGCTGAAGATATGTGGCATGAAAAGCACGACAGACCATGTGAAATGTTTCATTAGCTTCATCCGTTTGATGTCTGTCCGCTTGACTTGAGTGTCAAAGCAACCCTCTGACATGTTTAACGGATTATCATGAGACCTATCTGTAGCCTTTATCTACATGAGTTACTGGTGTTTAATATGTCCCGTTCTGTGAATTATTTTAAGTTACTGCCATTGAAAGAACCCATAGGTGATAGAACCGTGTGAATGCTATATATTTACTATATTTTACGTGAGGTCCCTGGGAAGGACCACCAGCAACTTGAGGATGGTCTTGGGTTTGGCTCCAGTTCTTCACGACTCCGCCCACCCTATTATGCTGGCTGCCTTGAGCGGTGCAGTGGAGCTTAAAACACCAATGAAATAAATAAATAAATAATCTGAACGTAACCTAAAATTAGTTACAGCTTGTCAGCACAATTCCTCATGCAATTTTCAGTCAATGAACTTGGACTTCATAGGCGTGTTGTGGTCCGCAAATGTTTTGTAACTGTACAGCCTTACATATATATACTGATAGTGGTTTTGTTTTTTGTTGTTTGTTTTTTTGTTTTTTTTTTTGGTTGAAAACGTTGATGAGTTAATTGAGGACAAGTTATGTGCATGAGGTTATTTGGTTACATGACTTGAATGACTTTGCAACTTATCGCCAACTAAAGATAAAATCCAGACTTATATAACAACCCTTACTGAAAACCGTTTTAGTAGTGTTACCGAAGATTAGCCTGTCGGTATTGTTTAGAGTTATCTCCCTTTTACTACCTCTTCCCAATGCAGTTCACGCGTCAACAACAACAACGTAAGTGTGAAATGCAGAAAATGTGCACGCGAATTCCGCTTAATCTTTTGAGTTCTTTTCAACGCAGGATTCCTGTCGTGTGTATAAATCAGTTCAGCACGAGTCCATGTCAGTATGGAAGGAAGTCTCGCGTTCCTTTCGACAAACGTTTCCCTGTGACTGGCCGTCATTTGTCCCGCCGTGTGAAGGGAGGGTCGCAGGAGTTGGCATTACTTCTGTCAGTGCACAGTAAGATCATTATTACCTGGCATGCAGTAGCTCTTTCTACATCGTGGTCAGCTTAATTGAAGTATCAGTTTCATTACCTATTAAGGTTTTAACGTGGTAATGAATCAGACGTTGTATAGAAAGTCTGGCCAAGGGGGCTCGTGCAGCTCAGTGACCCAGGAGCCTGTCACCAATGCGTCGCTGTGAGTTCAAGTCCACCTGCCCGCTGCCGTCATCTCCTGTTATGGGTTTCTAGCGGTCTCTGCCCATTTTCCTCGAACCAAAGTACTGGCAGTCGGCTTATAAATGAAATATTCTTGAGCACAATGTAAAACACATGTCAAATTCATTAGGCTAGAACATAATCATAATAAAATAATGGAGTTGATTTTCCAATCTTTGAAAGTTTGAGTCTGTAATTGTTGATGGTTTCTCTGTAGATACTCAGAGACCAGGATATACCGATAGAAGGTCGCAGCGGTTTAGAGTTGTGCCAGAGATGGTTCCAGAGTTCATTGTTCCCGACTTGACAAATTTTGAGGTGAGTGACAGACAAACTCTTTTCCCTAAGATTAAAGAGATAAACTGGTTGAATTTCTTACAGTCTAAGGAAGAGGCTATCATAAAAAGCGTTATATATGACATGCATTGTAGTTATTGCATTTCACAGTCAACTTTACAGATAGTATCATCATTATGAAATTTATGTAACAATGCTTAAATAATCATGTTTAATATGTGTACTAAAACTTGTCACTTGAATGTGGTATCCTTTACTCTTTCAGCTTAAGCCATATGTGTCCTACAGAGTGCCTGAAGTAGTCCAGTCCAAGTTAACTGCAAGAAACCTCTTCGATGCTTGTTACGCAGAAAAGCTTGCAGAAAGTCATAAATCAGGAAAGCTGACAAAAGAAGAGGTAGAGCGAATATTGCAGTTGAAGCCTACAAAGTAGGCTCATTGTGAATTAGGACAGTCAGAATCATTGCGTGATATATGCTGTACCCCAAATGTACGTGTATGCTGTGCAATACAGATGTTCTAATATGATGTTCATGCAACATTGCACACATAACCATGATTATGATCAGTATCATATTGCCCATACGGCTCCCAATGGATCACCATGGACATGTTTCTTGAAACTAATGCTGAAATCAGCAACTTGTTTATGTGAAATTGTGATAGTCGACCAGCTCATACTCATTATTCTAGGTTTTTGCTGTTTATGTGTTGTGCTCGGACAACATGGATGATAAGCTGCGTAAGGCAGGTAACACAAGTCTGGTTCACCGTTATTACTGTAGATGGTAAAATAAGAGATGAAAATACTTGCCTTGTACACAATGTATGAAAGAAAGCTGATTTTGGAATAAAAAAAAATAATTTCTAACTGTGAAATTAAGGTGTGTTACACGTAGGTTGTTAATGCACTTTGGAGTGTATAGTGTAGATCATGAAATTGTCAGCTGTTGATAGCAAAGAAGTGAATGTAAGAGCAGATGAGAGGAGGGGTTTATTTTTGCGCATATTTGATCAATTAATTTGCCATATTTACTCAAGTATAAAGTAGGTACAGTGGGCTCGGCATAATGATAGTCATTGTTCATTTTACCACCTCGGTGGCCTAGTGGTTAGAGCGTCTGCCTTAAGTGTGGGAGATCTGGATCGGGTCATTTCAAAGACTTCAAAAAGGGTACATGTTGCTGCCTCTCTTGGCATTCAGCACTGAGAGATTAGAACAAGGAAACAGGACTGGTTGGCCTGGTGTCAGGATAATGCAATATGTCATGTTTGATGTCTTCGGCATGATGTTCCAGTGGCAGCAGCACTTTGGCGGCATGGACTCGCCCTGCCACAAGACACTGTATATATACAAACTAAGGACTCCTCAGCGTCGTATGACTAAACAGTTGTTAAAGTAGAAGACAGGTCATGACAGAGGTACTGTTCATTAAAAATATTATAAAATTCTCTCTTGAATTGAAAAACCTGTTCAAAATTGTATGAATTCGTTGCTGAATCATCTTCGTTTGAAGCGTGAAGTATTGTGCTGCAGACTGAGGATCTGAAGGCACCCTTTTAAGCTTATGATGGATTGACCGATCAGAGAGCTAGGAGATATCAGCTGTTTATAACCTGTGATGTAAATGAATTGTCTGTCAATGTAACATGTAATAAGATACGGAAAGCACACTGTTTAAGTGTTATATTGTTTAATTATAACAAGTACATGGGTGAACAACACTGCAAAGTATTTCCAGACAGTCGTGTTGGGGCAAGAGTAAGGCTCTTCATCATTTCATGTTATCAGTTGACATACATACTTAAGTTACAAACACAACCTAGCAGCTTACTACAGTCTCAGGTGACATGAGTATTCCACGCTTGGAACAATTTTTGGCGAACTTAATTTAGAACGTGCTGTGTTTCACTTTAGTAAGACATAAAAACTTAGCATACAAATGTCGGCACATGCATGTATTGTTCATTTTAATATGCTGTACCTCATTCTATCATTCTTGTAAATGAGATGTCCAGCCTTGTGTGTGTGTACTTACTTTTTTTCATTGTTGTGCCATTTTTTGCTCACTTTTATATGATGGCAGTTTCTTTTATGAGACAAGAAGTGAAGTGCTCGGCCTCAAAATCCATAAATTCCCTACTGGATTTGAACCCAGTTGCCAATTCCACAAAGCCCATTCTGACTTATGTCTTGTTTTCAAATACGATTTCAGAGCTTCAATTTTGACCACATTATCAATATTGTCATGAGAGAAATGTGTCAAAATTTCCACTTCCAGTGTCAAAAACTAAGGACTGTGACTGTGTTTTAAGTTTTGACTCAAGTCAGAAATGGCCCAGTGGAATCTGCCTCAGACCTCGTCCTGGTGATTCAAAGGCAGTGTCCTCGAACCACTAGATCACAGCCTGTCCCCAAGTCAGCATGCTTCAGTGAGGCAACATTGTAAGTATGGTAGCAACTGACCCATCTTAGGATGTCATGCCTTACTAACTCCTTGCTGCCTATAACAAGATGGTCCAAAGCTATGTACACTGTTCTTCTTTCCTTTACTGTGTCACAATTTTTAGCCTGTTTGCCCATAAAATAGCTGAGAAGTACACAACCACTGCACGAACACAGAAAAAATAGAGAATCTCCAACAAGTCATCCTGTAATATCCATTTTGTTAAACAAGAGTTAACAAATTTCATTTGTTTGGAGCTATTGCTGAGAAACAAATGAAATTTTTGACTAGAGTTTTAATAAATTTGATACTACAGGATCAGAAGTTGAACATTCTGTTTATCCCGTAAATGTAAACTCGAAGAAAGCACAATATAATGGGCCTCAAATCAGCTAGACTTATCGCTTTTGATAAAAGCACTTGCAGATGTACGGATTGATTCAAGTATGTGACATTAATCATTCTTCCGCAGACCAAAGCGCAACTTATACACAGAATAAAATATATGCCACACAAAAGAGTTCAAATTTAAAACTGCCTTTACCAACACAAGTTTGGCTGGATTTTTGACACTTACCTACAGAATTAAAACTAAGTAGCAGGTAATGGTTTTCAAACAGTTTACGAACACGTTTGTCAGACACAGGAAGACAAGAGGTCACAGGAGAAACTACTTGACAAGTGACGCGACACGAGTGCATAGCATGCACGGCATCTTGTGTAAGAGCTGAAATGCATATACATGTATGCATCCCCGGAAAGAAAGTGAAAGAACTTTAATGGCAATGTCATTTTTATGCACCAAGACATGAAACTAATCATGAAATCTCCAAATTCTCGATGGCTACTGTCTATATATCTTCAGACATTTGCACTAAACGCAGACGACAAAAGTATGTAGTAAAAAAAGGAGTCCAGTGTGCAGCTTTTTATTGGCTAATTTTGATCAATTAATGGTTGCCTATCAACATTGTTGTCCAAACTTGAGAGTACATACGATATTTATGCCACCCCCTCTATGCCATGTGCTGAGCCACATTTATAGGATGAAAACTGTTCTACTGGGACCGTCTTACAAAGAAGGTGCTAACTATGTCAAATGCAACTACCATGGCGACATATCTCTACAATATGTGCCGTCGTGACACTTACCTTTGACATAACTTACACCTTCTGACCATTTTGTGTAGCCCTTCCTCGAGTCTCCTATTGGCACAGAATGTCCATTAGTAACGTGAATGCAAAACAAACCAATTAAATGCTTCCAATAGCACACAAATGAAACAAAACAATGGTGTTAATAAACACATTTATTATTGGAGGGTTTATTGTAAATATATTTACAGAAGTTGATGTTTGAAATGATTTTCTATCACAGAAATGAATGTTTAGGTTGTTGGAGCAAAGATGAAGCCATGGAAATTGTTCACTGTACATTCCAAAACTCTGCTTGTTCTCCTCATAGTTTATTGTTGAGGTTGTGACAATGTTCTTGCTATTCTGCAGGTTGTTCTGCCTCCTCGGCAGCCTCCCCTGTAGCAGGGTCAGCTGGCTGCTCAGTATCCTCAGGCTTAGCCTCAGCAGCCTCCCCTTCCTGAGCTTCACCATTCTGATCTGTGCCATGGGAAGGTTCTGTAAAAGTAAAATGATTTGATCAATTGTAGGTCCAGAATTTTAAACTCATTAAATTTGAGTGGATAAATTTAAGATTTATACATGTAGTGAAAATGGTTTCAGGCCATCTTTCTCTAAAATGGACTGTTTATCAGGCAACTTGTACAGTCTGATTAATCTGGACTCTCATTTTGCTCCACCCATATACCAGACAGCTGTCTTGTAAGTGAGAAATTCTTGAGCACAGTGTGTATCATAAATCAATCTCAGAAGGAGTAAACTAGCAGATTTTTTCTGGAAAAGGGATCATGAACTGAAATCATTGCCATCAATGTGGGGACCAAATTTATCATGATGATGTGATGTGATCACACAAAACACTACCCATTCAACCAGAAGACCCCAGCTCATCTTAAATTAATAATGTGCATTATCATTAGGATACAGTTTAATAAAATTAATTAATAATTTAGGATTTCTCTATACTCTGTGTACAATGTTCGAGCAATATCTTGATATATGTTGCCCAGTTTTCTAGGATTTCATAAAGCTGTGACATTTCCTTTAAGACACAAGTGCCTAATCAGATAGTAATCTTAAAGATAACTACAGGCATGCATGCCACACATAATTATCACTAGATGACAAATAGTCCACAGACAATACTAAAAAGGTCAGCAGTCTGCTGACAGTGTATTTCTAGGAGTAGAGATATTGAAAGATAAACAAGACAACATTGATACCACCACCTTATGATAGCCATGCAGGATACACCAACACCGAGTTTATGTAACAGCATGGTAACCACAAACCAATTTATTACAGATTAACATATAATTATCAAGAATAACCATGTACATTTACAGTGTTATGCAAAGGAAGACGAAAATGAACACAATGGGAGTTTAACAACATGTAGAATAATGAGGATGAATCTTTGATAGTGTTTACCAGTTTTGGCTCCCTGGTGTGAAAACAATGAAGGAATAGGAAATGATATAGGTATGAATATTGAAACATTTTTATTCATTGGTATCTACAGCATTTAATGTGTTACACAAACCACAGCTAACAACAAGTAAGATTAGACTATAGGATCCAACATACCACTACAAAGGATGTGCATGGACAATTCATAATTGTTAGTATAAGTCCTTTTCTTATTATACCCCATAATATTTAACAAGACGTACAGGTAAGTCAAGTTTTAGAGGAACTGCACAAACACTACAGCCATCAGTAATGCTTACATAGTGAACTTCCTTCTCTTACAGTTACAAATATTACTGAGTTTACCTAACCAATATCTGCACCACTGCAGATTCATTGCACAAATACTGTATTTCATTTAAAGCTAGTCTCGCAACAGTGCACACTTTCAGGGGCACATAATGAATCAAAATGATACTTCAGATGCCAACTCTTTGGTTTTTCTCCCAAGACAATCAACTCAATAAAAACATATTAACTTGTGCAGGTGAATCAATCAGTATGAAGCAAAATGTGTGATTTGAAAAAAAAAAAAAGCTAAACTCTAGGTGAAATACATTATTGCATCTAGCTTAAATCAAAATAAGTCTCCATCCTCTATCTATGTACAAGATGTGTAGTCAGCGTGAGTGCTGTTTACCTTCTGTGGCCTCTGTCTGAGGCTCTTGCCCTGTTGTCTCCTCATTCTCAGCCTCTGGCTTATTATCCCCCTCTTCTGCTGCAATCGTCTCTCCAGCCTCAGCAGCGTTGTCAGAGTCAGCTCCCTTCACCTCTTCCTCAGCCTCCTCTTCTGTCTGCAGGTGCAGACCAGTCACATGGCCTGCCTTCCATTTAGCAATGACGACAGGCTGAGTCTCTTCGTCATCTCCTTTGTCTTCTTGTGGCTGAAGAATACAGATATGTGAGGATACAGTGTTTACTGCTAGTCTTACAGTAACATCTAAAGGGGAAACTGACCAGCTTGTAGCCTGTCTGAAAGGATGGGGGGGGGGGGGGGGGTTAAGAATGACAGGGGTCCACTACCACACTGAGTAAATATATTGTGTGTGATCAATTCCTCCAAAAGATAATGTGCATATTACCATGTGTTCAAGTTGTACCCTAAATCATTTTCTTCTTATTTTTACTTGTGCTGGACTAAACCAGTTTCTTATCACTGTGGCACATCAGTACATTAACATAAGGTGCACTTCTATGTCACAGAGTCCTAAATCAAGTTAGGGAACCTTGTAAAACTCAAAGAATTTGTATTAGACACTTTCAAGATGTGCCAAGCATCTTCAGTTTGCATATCTCAATGGAATAACAGCACTAACCAACAAGAATTTCAACATCACAATTTTTACATTCTAGTTCTGGATATCAACAATCGCTACACACTGCCCTATCATTGTACACGGTTTGAGAAAATTTTCAAATTGAACTTGACATCTGAGGATGTGAACAAATGCTGTTAAGCCACCAAGGGATCTTTGAATCAGACTGAGATATCACATGAAATTTGTTAACCATCATGTCATGCTCAACTTCACTTACAAGCATGTACCCCCAATTCTTTTTAGGCAATACATGTATAACTAATGCACATGTAACAGGAACAAACTGCCGGACAGATATGCAATTTTTAGCACACTTACCTGTTCTACTGAGAGATATTCGCCATGCTGCTCACAACCAATATCAAAAACATATTTTCCTTTTCCTTCAGGCTGCAAAGACAATTTCAACGAAAACAAATGTAATACATCTACATTTAAAAGAATTCTAGTGTGAAGCAAATGCATTGTTCACCAAGAAAGCTCTCATTCATTTTTATTTAACAGTCATGTTTAAAGTTATACTCTAGATTATATCATAGACATGACAATATTCATGCTGGTTTTTTTTTATTTTATTTATTTACTTATTTCACATTCCACTCTAAGAAAGACACTTTTTGCATGACTTCGTTGTATATTCTGACTGATTGCTGTTCTATTGATCTTAAGAGTGGTTTGAGGGTTTTTTTTGAGAATTAATTGCCTCCAAAAATGCAAGTTTTTGCAATATTTCCGTTCACTGACAGGCAAGAAATGTACAAACTGCAAGTGAATAGCACTAAGGATATTTACTGGCAGAAACCCATCTCTGAGCTGACCTGATTAACACACTCACCCTGTCTGCACTGAAGATCCCCACATATTTGTGGTTTGCATGGATTAGCTCTCCATGGCCTTCGCGCTTGCCATTATCCCATCTGCCTTCATATTTGGTGCCAGTTTCAGCATACGTATAAATTCCCTGACCATGCCGCACATGGTTCTGCCATTCACCTTCATATGTGTCTCCATTTACATAAGAATATTTACCAAATCCACATCTCTGGTCATCTACCCATCCACCTGTTGCCAAAAAAAGGACCACCAAAATTACACATTGTTACAGTGAACTATTTTGTTATTTTTACCAGTTTATGTATGTTACTGAGAAATTCAAATAATTAAAATATATGGTTGTGCTTAATATCACACTCTGCAAATGAATGTATCTGATTTTTTCTGAACACATAAATAGCCACTTGGTATACCACATTTTAAGAACCAGAATATGCAGTATAGTGGAGCATATCATCCCAATACAATATAGTAGATGGTTGTGAGCCAATGACAAAATGCTATTCTCACCTTCATATTTTGAGCCATCTGGGTATATAAAAGTGCCTTGTCCATGCTTTTTATTTTTGGAATATTCACCGAAATATCTAGCGCCATTTTTAAATCTGAAAATAAAAAAATATGATCATTGACAGCTTACAAAAACAACTGCGACATTTAACTTACTTTTCTTGGTGAAAACCTAATGAATTTCTTTTCCAGCATCAATCTTTACATGCAACACAAAAACTGCAGCCATTAGTGTCAAGTGCTGTTAAGGTGGCAAGGGGAGCTGCTGGTGCCCATACATCCACATATTACCATAATCAATTACAGACAATTTGAATTTCCCATCTAAAATGTACAGTGCTGTGTTATGAATACAGAGCCTCATGATATCAAGGCCCAAGTGATAAATACCTGTAGATTCCCTGTCCATTTCTCTTGCCAAATTCGTATAAACCATCGTATGTGTCGCCATTTGGTAGTGTGGCCTTGCCCCTCCCATGGCGTTCATCTCTGTCATTTCTCTCCCCTTCATACTCCTATAATAATCGTTTATATCTTTTTTTCATACATAGTATAAAACAAATGTTTAGATTGGACCTGATAAATATCAAAATTCTCAAAATAAACAAGAGGAAAAACAATAACTGGAACCAGATACTTGGCTAGAACAAACCCTTCAGAAGTTACCAGTATCTTGTTAATCTCTTTTTCAAATAAATAGATTGTAGTTACACATCACTCAAGGGTTGTTACAGGCCTACACCCAGGGGACCCTATTGTCAAGGGTTTATGGTTAAAGCAGTGAAATAATTCAGCCAATATTACAAAATATTTATGGCGTCATGTCACAAACGTTTAAGCGTTGAAAGGAAGCTAAGTGTCGAATCAAGAAGCTTGGTGCAGTTTAAATTGTCATGTTCTGATTGTGAAGAACTGAAAGAAATTTGTGCAGCTGTTGTATGTCTAGATGAAGGATGCTGCACTATAATTTGTATACATATATACTCTCTTATACATTCACCTGCAAAAGAAATGGCTAAGAAACATTTGTTTTCAAGTACCCACAATTGTATGACACCAATAGTGTATACAGATTTATATACTGTTCAGGTTACTTTATCATGTGGACCTAGTAATTCAGCGAGCTAAATGATCTCCCTCCTTATTCAACATTCTGACATTCACCTTGTTCGTCAATATAAAATATGGAGGTAGTGCATTTAACGTTGTTGAATTAGTGCATCCAGTTGACTATCACTGATGTATCATATTCCTATTTGAGACATGTATTTATAGCCATTGACCATTAACTATTAAAATGCTGTTATGGAAGGAAACCATAACATACAGCGAGATGTTTTGTAGCACATTTATTTAGTGTTCGAATGCATTCTATCACACCATTCAATACGAAGCCTTCAATCCAAGTTTAAGAACCAAAATCCCATCCACTGGGCTAGCCGCCGTGACATTCAAGCTTATTTACTTACATTTCTTCTGCAGATACTTTGGTTAAAGAGGTTAGCAAAGTCAAGGTTCGTATTATCACCAAGGCACATATCATCACGTAAATATCATGTCTAAAGATCTAGCGCAAGGCACAAACACAAGTCAAGTGTTTCATGTTCAGAATCCTAATCAGTCAGAAAGAGAGAAAACAACTCACGCCCAAGTAAGGCCCCTGTTCCTCTTCCATTTCTTCTGACCCGATATCTGACATCTTGAAGCTTTTAGTTTACCACTCTCACAACAAATAAAAATAAAATTCCAAGGCACTTCTTATATATGGGCTCACTTAGAACCTGTCCGAAATCGTCGACTTCCACAACGGACACACAGAAACAGCTGTTGCCATGCAACTGTAAAAGCGCCATCTGGAGTGCAACAGGGGAAATAAGCAGTAAATCTCGTCCAGTACCTAGTTCCTCGTTACCTCCCCTGTTTCACTTGTATACATTTATTGACAGAAAATTGTAAAAACCTTGATATTTAGGTATTATGTACAGATAAGTTATATGTATGATGAAGTTAACTTTTATTTCTCTTTTAGAATATCAATAAATCTTTTATCTCGAAAGCTGCCCTTTAAATCTGGAATGAAAGGATAATTTAAAGTATAGGCTTATGTAATATAAAACATGACTCCCATAACAATCTACATAAATATGAATTTATCACAAAGAATTGTAATAATATGGGGAAAATTAGTGAATACCTTGTTTACCTACATTTTCAAGAGGGAAGCCATGTAGATGATATAGTCTTATGATGGTTATCATAATGCAGTTTATCTCCGAGTGATATTTTACATGTCAATGTTTTAAACATACGTAAACGGTATTTTGTGATCCAAGGAAAACTTGCTGGCTGATAATGTTAACTCCAGTATTATCATTCTAGATTTGGCTTTTTGTGAATTTTAAAATATCAAGTTAAATCCATGGGATATCTTGTCCTCATGTATCTCCATCGCTACAGTTCATACCACGCTGAGTGACACGGCGGCCTAGCGATTAGAGCGTCCGCCTTGAGGTCAGAGATGCTGGATCAATCCTGAGACAGGTCATACCAAAGACTTTAAAAAATGGTACTTGTTGCTGCCTCACTGGGTACTGAGAGATTAGAACAAAGAAACAGGACTGTATTGGTATTGTGAATACCGGATCGGTTGTCAGCATTCTTAGGGTTAACAGTTTCATTAATAAATTCCAGACCACCTTCAGGTCTGTCACTATATGCTTTATTCTTTTGACTGTGGATTTGGTTAAACTTTTCCTCATGAATACCTCCTTGACTTTAAACAATTATTCTTCTAATCTTGAATCATGCATACTGCAAAACATACAAATCAAAACAATTACACATTGTTTAACACTATTATAAACAGCCCTCACATCACAGTGTCTGAAAAGAAAAAGAAAAATGAACAGAACTTCCCCACACTTGCAATGAAAAAATTCCGTTACAAGGACTGTTTGTCCCGGAGTCAGTATAATGTGACTGGTTGGGGTGTCATGTATGGTGTCTCGGGATGATGTTCCAGTGGCTGCAGCACCTAGGTGGCATGGACTTGCCCTGCCACAAGAAGACACAGCATATGGGCAAGGCTTACAGACCCCATATAGTTTTGCATCCTTTCACTCAGTAACCATGTAACGTATTTATCCTTCAGAAGATCCTAAAACTACACTGAAATTTGTTTCTTGAAAAACAAAACAAGCTTCAACAGTAATTTCCTGTCGCATCAAGGAGCTTTGAATTACCAAACAGTGATCTGGGAATTATGACGTCATAAGGTTATTGACAATGTTCATACAACATTCTTTTGTGACATAGTGTTGTTAATGTTATCGTTGCGTCACAGTGTAGCTGTTGCTCCATGGCATTCTTCCTACTGTTGTGTCATCAGACACATATAGCATCTGCTGCAGGGTACAGAGTTATACCTGCCTATCACATGGCCATTATAGTCCAATCAAAAGCAGAGGGTTTTGTCTGATGCAGGATAACGAGTTATACATGTCCACCACTTGACCATTACTGTCCAATCAAAAGCGAGGATTTTGTCTGATGAGGGATAAAGACACATATATACCGACTGTGACATTAAATATCTCATACAGTTTGTCTCAGCGGAAAGACTGGGAATGCTATATGTATAAAATTAATTTGAATGAATAAATCATTACGGTTTAATGCCATAATTAATTAATTTGAACATCAGACAAACTTCAGTGATGCAAAATTTACGACAGATTCTTTCGACTTTTCCAGAGCTCTGATTGCCTGTGTTCTGTAAGATGTTGTCCGTCCAATGTGCTCAATAAATTCCTCTGAACTGACTTCTACATCTTATGGATATATGTGTTGAATTCCATATGAAATGATTTTTTGGACATCATTGTAAATCTCATTTCACTTTGTTGGTTACAGCCAAATCATTTCATGAATAAACTTTATGCATGTCTAACAACAAAATATAAACAACAGAAAAGGGTTTTTGCATTTAACTTTTGTGGGGTTTTTTTTATATTTTTTTTTCCTACTAGGCGACATAGAATTGCACATGGGACAAAATGGGAGAAAACGTATGGCATTATGAATACAGTAGACCACTTACTGCCATTAAGGCCCAATAAACAATAAGAGGAAACATAAGAAACTGAATTCAATATTCTATATCTGAGTGTTACAAAAATATATCTGAGCAATTTAAGGTCACAAGCTTCTCAGTGCTTTGTTTAGTTTGCCTCCAAGTGATATGTACCTTAACAAATATTGTACCTCATGTCTGTTTCCCTTCACCTCATTGGATAAAACCATGTCATGTGAGGTTAGGCAATTTGTGATGCTGCACCCAGTGATGTCATTTGTGTGACAAATGCAATGTACCATGTTCAGCCATGTTGTATCACATTTATTTTTGGGCCCTTCATGAGTTGTGTCCCCTTGTAATCAATTCTGCTTGTCGTCTGCTAATGTCAGTTTCATTCTGTTTGGTGTATCAAGCAGACTGGAAGTCAAAATTCATGATAGGTCATTGGATATACACACAACATGAATGTTGGACTAAAAACACAGAATCTGAACAAAGTATGCATCAGCTGGCTCCAGCCAACAAAACATGATGTTCCACAAATTTTATAATGACCCCCTTCGCTATCTCGAGCTAGGCTGCAATGCACAAGCGTGACTACCTAGCCTCATTTACAAAAGGCACATTGGCGAAAGAGAGTGGTACATCTTTTATCATTAGAGTGAGCACATTGATGTTGGCTTTTCGCTGTGTTCTGCCTTATTTACTCCAGTATGTGCTTTTTTCCTCTATATATGTTCATGGAAAAGCAGTTGCTCTGTGTTAATAACTTGAAAACAGCAAGTGTCCTCGCTCTAACGCTAAGGGACTGGCTGACCCACTTAGTTCATATGCCTTTTCAAAGGCATTGCCTATCCAAGGAGTCATGCATGCACCTATCAAAGGCATTGCCTATCCAAGGAGTCATGCATGCACCTATCAAAGGCATTGCCTATCCAAGGAGTCCTGCATGCACCAAACAAGCCTGCTCCAGACCGTGAGGTGACTTATTATCTAACAGTGCTTAAGAAGTAAAACACAACATCAAAAACAAGCCATGTGACGTATGATAAAATACATTTAATTCCAGTTGGAAGCAAGCATGTGTACATATGAAGATTCTCACACTTGAATGTGAACAGCACTGTACAAGTGTGGAGAATATGACAACCTTATTTGTCTACATAAATTACATACAATGAATGGTTAAAAATAAAAACAAAGCACAAGAAATGTGCCTCTCTTTTCACCGTCATATCTCAGGGACTGTTTTGTTGTGTAAATTTACATGTACATTATCCTAAAGTTTTCGTGTCAGGTACAAGACGATGATTAAAACTTCAAACCAAATTTTCAGTTTGCCCGGAAATTTCAAATTGCAGTGTTAACACCTGCTGTAAAATTCATCATTCAGTTTACCCATTACATCATTGTGATAAGCTTGTAAAATACAAAAAATGAAACCTTTATCACTTGATAAAAAAAGATCATTAATATTGTCAAAGAATTTCACTTATAATGAGAGTTCAAGGTTTTTGGTATGTAACACTCTGCATTACTTATGTATAATAAAAAACAATAACATCAGAGAATCTGCCACAGTGTTACAATCAGTGATAAATTATTCACAACTACATGGAGTTAATAGTAAGCACTGAAGGCATGTCTGTGGAGTTCAATAAGCCACTGCCCTCACTCCCATAACAGAAGCGACCATTTTCAATGAACTCCCGTGTGAAGCACCACATTTGAGAGCCTTATCTTACAAATGCTTTTGCTCACCGAGAAAGAAAACAAACATAGTACATTTGTGACAGTATACACTGATCAAGAGCTTGAATTTCTCATTCTACACCAGTACATACTGAAGGCAAACAGGGATGTTCAGCTAGGCAAATCAGCAAGCTTTCCTATACAGTAAAACATGATAAGTCCTGTACACTAACTAGCCTGTACACTAAATACATCCTAGGCGGGCATATTTACACTGTGATTTATAAGTCTGCCTTCAGAAGCATTAAGCAGATTGAACGAGCACCATATTTTAAACCTGCAGCCTGTCAACTTATGACCAGAGGCACCAAGGTGTAACCATGGAAATGTAGTCTGTAATGCTTCTTCTGTCCAGATCATATATATATACAAGTATACTTTGTAGTGCGCAATCAGACAAGCATATACCAGTTCAGTTTTTTCTACCAATATCACTGCACTCTTTTTTAACAGTGATGCCACAACATACATAATGACTCTTGCAGTGTGAGTGAAGTCAAGGTTACAATATATCATGTAAATTACAATGCACCACACAGACATATTTTGTGAATCCCAGTTTTCTTACTGCACAACCTCCATTCAGTGTCACTGTTGAGGAAAATAATCCTGATATTGTAGAAAAGTTTGCTGTTATCATTCACTCAACACATGATTATTTGCATCAATTGTTTGACTTTATTACTTGTTTTGTTTTTTGTTTTTTTAATGTCACTTGTGTTCAATCCACTACAGCATTGGCAGTACAACCTTTTCATATAATGTTAAACATAAAGATGACCCTACAGACAGGGCAATATAAAGGTGTAACTTTCACATTTCAGGGATCTCCTGCTCCATGAAGAATTGTACCAAGTCATAAACATCAGCTCTAGCGCATTAACCTTCCATTTGACTGCGAAGAGAAATGCTACTGAAAAAGTAAAACAGCCAATCGAAGGATGCCACACAGTTCTGTAGCATCTTGTACCTTTGCTGAAACCAGAGTTACCACTAAAGGTTTAAATCCTCAGCAAGGTTCAACGAATAATAATGACTTAGCTCCACAAGATGGTTCACAATATGGTTATCGTCATTCATAACATGAAGACCGTCACTCAGTGGCTGGTCCAAGCTGATACAAGCTTTCACAGGCCAAGCGTGAACACTGAAACTGTACTGTTCAATAATGGTGTGGCTGACTGACGTTAGAATTCTTTTAACCATGACTTCTCCTTCTCACGACAGATACCAGAGCATCCATCCAAAGCTGAAGTCATCCAGTCATCCAGTCGTCCACCACTGGACATCTGAACGCAACCCAATAAGGATTAGCATTAAACCAGCCCTAAGAGCAGCCATCCATGTGCCACAGGAATTGCTGGTAGCCCTCGGCACCTGTGAATAGAACATCCATGTGCTACAAGAACTGCTGGTAGCCCTCGGCACCTGTGAATATAACATCAATCCATATCCTCATGGCCTCTGCTGTTGGGGCCACCAGGAAATAGGTCCTATCATACGTTTTCACACAGAAGGTCAGTTTGTGGTTGGGGCTTTTCACCGTTCTCAAATGGTCCACATACACCTCCTCTATGGCCTGGAAGTAAATACCTCCCCGCGGCTTCCCTTCACTTTTGTCCGTGTAGTACAGCAAAGAGCGCTTCACTCTGTCAAACACGAACCAGCGCTTGTTCCACGTTTTGAACTTATTGCCCATTTTCTGGAGGAAGCCGCGGCAGTTTGTTGGCGTGAGAATGATATGAGGGCAGCCCTCTACGTGGTGACCGGCTGACTCGATGTGAACCTTGAGGTCAAAGTCTTTGTTCCTGATGGGAAGGTATCTGGTCAGTGGCCGCGCCTACAACAGTCAGAGTGATGATATCAGTCCAGTTAAGAGTTACGTATCAGATCATGAACACTATGGTTAGTACCACCATAACTCTATCAAAGCGTGGAAGGGCAGGCTCAACTTCACTAAAAGGAGTATCAGTATCTAAGCACAGGAACTCTCATCTACTCATGTATTATGGGATTTACCAAGCGACCTTAGCCAATGAAATCATGGCAAATTCCAAAATGCGACAACTCCTGCTGTGCAGAGGATAGTTCCACCTACACAGAAGTGAATGCAAGTGCAGAATTGAATGTTATATCAGAAAATTGGAGAACAGGTGGCCAAATCTCACTAGGATTGATCAAGAAGGACAGATTAGCTTGTGAAAGATGCCTGAGATCATGGACAAGTGGTGTGTATTGTTTATTCATTGAAATCTGATGTGATCGAGATGGCTGTGTTGACTCGATGGGAAATTCAAAATGGCAGACATTCACCCCTTGTCATTATAGTACATAAGGAGAGACCAGTTAAGACGCGAGCAGAAGAGAGTTTCTGTGTATTTAAGTCCATAAAAAAATTGCTTCGCTTCATTAATTGTATTGACAGGTTTGGTATCTTGGCAAAACAGATTTTTTGTTACTTCAATCTGGCAAAGTAATTTTTTAGTAAAACAAACTTGTGAAGTTCTTGAAATAAGAACATACTATGAGAATTCAAAATATGACAAGTTTTACACGAATAGTCCCAAAAACTGCTGCCTTGATGCAATGTGGCTTGCTGTACACAGTTCTGCTCAAACAACTGCAGGACTAACAGGTAAGACCATTTCCTCTGCACAAACATGAGTAGGAACTAACTTCACTGGTGGACAACCAGAAACAAGGGTTGCCAACTTTTGGTCACAAAACTAGGGCAATGGTAAAAGGGCGCTACATACGCCCGCAGCAAGTTGTTGGTTTGACTACCTCTAATGGAGCAGGAAGTGAAGAGGTAAAGGTCATGATACAGGCCCAAGGCATACGGAACATTTGCTATGTTTGTGGAAAGCATAACTTCCCGAGAAGATATGGCCTGGAGAACATGATGCAGACAAGGGAACAGACAGGGAAATGAGCAGAGTTTTGGGTGGAGGTCATGACATAACCATAGACATGAGGTCATGACACACCTTCCAAACCTAAGGAACACTTGCACAAAGCATCAGCTTCTGTAAAGTTATTGTTTTAAAGTTGTGGCCAAGACCAAATTTTTAGCACAAAGTGCTATTGTGACCTTGACCTTAAGCTAATGACCTTGGCTCAAGGTCATGACACACCCTTCTAGCCTAAGGAACATTTATGGAAAGTATAAGCATCTCCAAAGTTGTCGTTAAAAAGTTATGGCCTGGACAAGGCAGTGAGAATTTTGTGCTATGGTGACCTTGACCTTGAACTAATGACCTTATGACATGGTCATGGTACATCCACCAAACCTAAGGAACATTTGTGCAAAGCATGGACTTCTGTAAAGTTATCGTTTGAAAGTTATGGCCCGGACTAAGATTTTAGGATTATGTGCTATAGTGACTTTGACCTTGAGCTAATGACCATGGATCAAGGTCATGACACACCCTCCAGACCTAAGGAACATTTGTGCAAAGCATAAGCTTCTGTAAAGTTATCATTTTTAAGTTATGGTCCAGACCAAAATTTTAGTATAAAGTGCTATGGTGACCCTGACCCTGAGTTAATGGCCTTGGCTCAAGGTCATGACATACCCTCCTCCCCTAAGGAATATTTATGCAAAGTGTAAGCTTATACAAAGTTGTTGTTTAAAAGATATGGCCTGGACAAGGCAGTGCGGACAGACAGACAGAAAACGCCATAACATAATACATCCGCTTTCTTCGAAAGCGAGCGAATGAAAAGGGCCAAAAATGGACTACATGCTTCGAGTTGGAGATGTATAAAGGAATCTGTGCAGCATGCTACCGGCATGGATGTTCATAATATGCAAGATCCTGTCAGATATTAGGTCTAGAGGAAATACCTGTGTTACGGAAATTCCTGCAATGTCACAGTTCAAGCAGCATCCTTGAACCATGCTATTGTGTAGCAGGCTACTGGCCTGAGACTGTGATCAGAACCATGCTGGATCGACACGCTAATCATGGGAGACAACTCTCCATGCTTAGATATCCTAGCCCACAGACTTGTGGGCCGTCAACCTTGGAGTTGTACTAGAACCATGCTGGAGGGCATGCTAAACAAGGGAGGCAACTCTCCATGCCTAGATCTCCCAGTCCAGAGACCAGTGGGAGGTTAACCCGACTTACTTCACGCACCTGCTGTATTTGTTTCTCTCGGAGTTTCACCTCCTGCTGAACTAGCTCCTCTCTCAGCTGAGTCTCCTGCTGTAACTTCTGCTCAAGCTCCTCACGCTTCTTCCTCTCCAGCTGAAGTGCACTCATTTCTGCTTCGCGTAGCTTCACCTGTAACATACAAGCAGCATCTATAATACCAGACACGGATTCTCTGCTAATCTACATGCTGATATCTTGTCTATAAACAAGTTGAAGATTCAGCCGTAACATACATTAACAACGTTCAACACCATAGTTACAGATTCTGCTGTAACATAGCCACTTATTCAACACATCAGGTTCACTTGTAACATACACACACCTTCAACACTAACTCCGCATTCAGCTGAAACACACTGTATACACATCTTTCACAACTGTCACACTCACACGCAGCACACACTGTACATGCACCCTTCCCTAACACAATACAGAGCTCTGCACTCATACACTTTCACAAATTCCAATTAGTAAACTTAAAAAAAAAATTCTGTTAACTTAACAGTTTCTAACTATTATGTGCAATTATCGCATGATTTCATTAATATGCAAAGTTAATGCTGGACTCAAAATTGTCCAGATAGAGAGACCAAATATTAGAATTTCAGTATAGCCCCTGAGATACATCTAACTATTGTGTTTTTCAAACAATGACTACACATAATATATCTGAAAAACAGAAGAGAAACTCTGAACACTCAAGTCACCATTTTGGCTATGTACGTTTCAGTGTGACATTTTGGCTGTGTACGTTTCAGTGTGACATTGTGGCTGTGTATGTTTCAGTGTGACATTGTGGCTGTGTATGTTTCAGTGTGACATTTTGGCTGTGTATGTTTCAGTGTGACATTGTGGCTGTGTATGTTTCAGTGTGACATTGTGGCTGTGTATGTTTCAGTGTGACATTTTGGCTGTGTATGTTTCAGTGTGACATTGTGGCTGTGTATGTTTCAGTGTGACATTGTGGCCATCTTCAGAAAATAACTTTCAGGCTTATATACAAATGACGAGGAGCACAGGGAATCGAACACTTACATGCTACACTGAAATATGGAATACCACAATGCTAACTTCAATATTCAGATTTTTGTCGTTTTTTTTTTTAAGTGTTCTGAAACTGTCACGTCACACATAACGCACTAACCTGTCAAAGATGTGACAGGATAACCACAGATCGTTACATGAAGACCACAACATGTGCATCGGCGTACCCACTCTGACCTAGGAATTTTTTTTCATTTACTCCCATTTTACTGTGACCTACATAGCATTACCACACGTATGCCACTAAGAAACTCTGTACACATAAATGTACCTATACATCCTGTCTGTCTTAACCAGCATAAGAACACCGTTGACACAAAACTTGTGGGATTTATACACCAAGTCACCTCACATTACTAAAACTACTCGGCATCGTCACCAGTGACTTATACAGCAGCAGATGTGTTCCCTATCCTAATCAACACACCGTACACACACACACACACTGAGTTAGAACCACCCCCAAGACAGTACTGCCTACACACATCTACTATACATGTAGTCCAGAGCTAACACTTGGTCTAGTTGAGAATTCACAACATGACATTACCCCTAGCCATCCTCATTATCCGTGGCCAAATATTTACATTTACACCTGGACTACAGTAGACATCATAAACCCCAAAATATCACCCGAAGGATGATTAGTAACTGAGCCTGACATTAATGTCAACCTGATGTACATTGAGGATAGGAATATACACTGTTTAAATACATCAATCATTTTTATTTTGTAATGAAATTATTAAATGTACACTGGTACCAGCAAATGTCCTAGCATGTCACCAAATAAACAAGGACTACCAGTACTGTAAATAATCTAAAATTATGTCCATAAAAAGCACTTTGAAAGACATATAAATGTCATAAAATATTAATTTTAATGCTAGAATATCATCCTACCTTCCAAACAAATCCCACAACAGTTTTCTAAGATCAATAGTACTCTAAGAATCAGGTAAAATAAATAAGTTGCCATGTGTGGATGAAATGTTAGGCCACACACAGTATATTATATATATATATATATATATCTCACCTTCCATGACTTGCATGTTTCTATCTTACTGCATACAAGAAGTTCTTACCTCCTGTAAGTCTCCCATTTGTCACAAGTGAGGCAATACGGGTCAAAATGCACCCAGTATATGTTGTCATGCACACGGACTAGGCAGTTCCTGTATAGCCCTTCTGAACCTAATTCTATCAGCTTTTGTAAAGGTCTCTTTCTAGACCAGCAGTCATGTTGATCTACCCAGGGTGACATGAACTGATCAGTTTGATCTAGTGACTATACAGGTACAAGCTCACGTCCACAAAGTGCAATCACAGGTGAGTGCTTCAGACTAACAGGTAACTCACCACAGATAAATGCTGGCTAAAGTTAACAATGCCAGGGCTGAGACACTTGACTGAATAGGCTTATGTTAGCGAGCATTGCCCCAGGGTAGGCAACTCCTAAAACCTGGGCCAATGCATACCTCCTCCATCAGGCCCCCTGCGCGAATTACAACTTACAGTTGTGAACAGGTAAGAACTAGGGTTCACTACCTGGTCAAAGGTAGGCTATCGCTAATTATATGCAGTAACTGCAGGTAGGCTTCCTGGCAAGGTAACAAAAAAGGGAATAAACTGATAAAAATAGTATTCATGAAAGTGCAGATAAGCTGGAGACCTCACCTGGCAGGGCACAATAAGACAACCTGACAGGGTGTCAACACTGAGGGACACAGGCCCACCACTTATACCAGGGATCAAACAGTTCCATGGTCAGGCGGTGATGTGAGCAAAGTGCTTTACCTGAATCTCCCCAATTTAACAACCACCCAATACCAAACCATGATCTTGCCTCAATTCAAGATATATACATGCGCTTGAATTTAACAGCTGCTCAATGCTGAAAGCTTCGACAAACCCCGATGTACAAAGTTTGCAAACCCCGATGTACAACTCACTGCCTCAACACTCTGTTTCAGTAATGACAGAATACATCATCTAGCAGCATTCTAAATTCAGCCATGCTTTATGCCATATATCGAATTACATATGGGATTTAAAATATTGAAGTTAATAAAATTTTGTCACTGCTTAGAAAAACCCAATAAGTACTTAAGACTTTTCCAGTCTGGAAGTTATGTTCTTGCAAATCGAAGACTCCACGGAAATTTAAGCACATGGTTATTCTAAGCACTTTCAAGTCACCTGTATCCACAGTTTTGTGACAAGAGACGAATTAGCTTTTCAGCCAGACATACCAAAACCCCACATGCATTCCCCAGAGGACAAAAGTGTGAACATGTAACAATGAGGTGGACGAGGTGTCTGCAGTCAGACAAAGTTGCTAAACTCAGCTCAACATTCCATGTGTTGCTACATTCCCTCGATGTTGCCCTTATCTTAACGATGTCAAAGAAACAATCCTAAGCAGCCTGTTTGAGGAGTTATTTGAACTCTATCACAGAAAATGTCTGCCAGCTGACACTGGCACATAAATACACCTGGAAACATGGCAAGCTGCTATACACACACAAAACTGACAATTCATTTCATTCGCACAAAACCTGTTCTAGGGCTTATGTAATTACCACTTTACAGACTCATTAATTCAATGCACTGCCTACATTTTCAGATAGTTTTTAACTGGAGTATTTTGTAACACTAACCCCATTTTAAATGCTCTAAATCCAGTGCAGGTGTGTGTCCAGCTGTCATGGTCCACTTGATAAATATTTCTCTCTCTAATTTCTACTTCTAGTGGGTTAGGCTTTAGCCTCTGTCATCAAAGCTTACAGCAACCACAATAACAACATGTGTTCTTTCTTATTCATTGGGAAATGTACAAAATCTCACTCCACAGATAAACAGATACCCATAGTACAGAGATACCCATAGTACAGAGATTCACGGTGTGATATCACATCCCCTGATCCCCTGCCCCACTGAATTTTGCTCTGCCCCTCCCCCTCACCCACAGAACAGAGACTGAAACTCACAGGCGGGATATCACATCTACCTACCCCCATACGCCACTCCCATCCCATCAAAAAAAAAAAAAAAAACGAAAAAAAAACACACACCTGTTTGGCCCTAGCCCCAGGCCAGAATTAGCTTCTCCGTCTAAGTCTTAGCCAGCAGCCTCTCCTTCTCTGCCAGTCTCTCCAGGTGAACACCTATCCCCTACCCCACTGAACTGTGACCCTGCCACCACATCATCTCCCAACCCACCCACCCACCACCTGCCGGGTCTTACCTGTTCATCAATCAGCCTCAGTTTTTCCGTCTGTGCCTGAGCCAGCAGTCTCTCCATCTCTGCCAGTCTCTCCAGGTGATCTTCACCACTGCTCAGGCTGTAACGCAGAGCACAGCATGCAATTTGTCAACTTTTCTCACAGTTTTTAACATGCTTCACAGGTAACATACATCACAAGTAATACAATACATCTTCTTGTGACAGCTACACACAGGGACTGAAACGTTTGGAAAGAATTAGTTTGTCCCTTTGTTACAGGACACATATTCTCACTTTTCAACCCTGTCATAAGTAAAAGGTTACTTTACAAATACACACAATTCGTTCTTACAAGGGCACACATTTTCAAATCACATATTATAAATGAGATATAATAAAGCAGATACATGTTTTATTAATATATTTTACTTCTGATAAAAGATGAAGATGACAGAGTAAAAGTTTAATGCAACTCCAGACTGGAAAAACTCCTCACAATAACAGATCTGATATATGGACATGTTGACTATGGGTTGAAGAATTCACATCAGGTGAAAGTGTGCAAGCTGTGGTAGTGTGCAAGCTGTGGTAGTGTGTAACCTGTAAATTATGCAAGCTGCAACATCAGGTGAGCAGTGTAAGAGTGTGTAAGCTGTAATAGTGATGTCTAACTATTTGCGTGCCATGATCAGGTCTAAGATTGTGTTCGGCAGTCCCTACTATCTACAAATGTAACCTGTCACGCTCCCACAATTACTATCTGTACAGACAGTCAACTACAATACTCACAACATTTAATTGACAACACAATTGACTGTTGTATAGCCTTTCGAGATAACAGACAAACATAACAATAGTCTAAGAGCCATGATGAGTAACAAGACAAATAAAAGAACGTACCAACAAGACTAACTTCACAATGAAAGAATATTGTGGCTAGCAGAACATTACAAAAAAAAATTCCATGGTTTATGAGTAAACTTTAAGAGACTGACACATCATTCTATAGTTCTGGTCACACGCACATTTTGTTTCCTGTATCCGGAGAAAGGAACAAATCCCCAGAAAAATCGTAATAACAGTCGTAATAACATCTTTATGTAAATGAAGTGTGACATGCAATGAGATTGACCTTGTAAGGCCAAAGTCAGATATCAAAACCTGAGTGAAATGATGAAACTTGACACCTTTGGTAGAGGGTATGTGTAAAATGGAAATGGGAAATATATGTACTTCAGAATTACAGATATAATGCACAACAGACACTAGAAACAGTTATTTGTCAAGCTCATAGAACAGGTGAAGTATCTTGCATGGGAATTCTTCAGTAAGGGTTGCGTGGTTTATCTCAGATATTTCACAAAACAAATAACAAAGTAAAAATACTGGCAAATATAAATAAAAGAAATGAACTGCAGACTATTAACTAAAAGAATACATTTAAATTAAAAAATGACAATAACAGTAATATAGAATATCTTTACATACATGTAAACCGTTTATAGAAGTAAAATAAACAAATCACACTTTGTGTACAAAAATACAAAACTGGTGATAGCAGACAACAGAGAGACAGCAGCACGTTGTCTCGGCTGCTAGTACCTGATCTCCTTCATGGGTCGGCCACAAAACCAGCAGTTGTCAATGGGAAGCTGGAAGACGGTGGTTTGGGGCAGAGGGCGGTGACTAGGTGTGACGAACCCGTTCCTAGGGCTGCCTCGGGATGAAATGGAACACTGCGAGGAGCTCAGGTAAGACCCAGAGTTCAGCTTGGAGTGACTGGGAGATCGGCCGTCTTCATGAAAAAGTAGTCTGTCCCCAGGCTGGTTCCAGGCGCTGGCCATCTTCAGAGGTGGGGTGTGGATTTTCGGGTTCATTTTCACCTGTCTGACTTAATCCCCGTGACACACCTGTCTACTACACCTCCCCCATCGGTAACCTAGTGGCCACACCGGGGGTTTAGCCAAGCCCCAAACGGGGACAAACTGTTAATGTTACATGCATAACTGCTGGAATGTAACTCTCAGACACCTTGATCTGTTCTCCATAAATGCCTCATTACTAAAGTAGACCACACACTTTCCTCCAGAGACAAGTTTGGCAGTATCACTTGATCACAGTTAGGAACATTGCCACTGTTTTCCAATCAGCTCTCCTGGCTCATTCCCCCACAGACTTGCTCATCTGATAGCTAGCAGCCCCTGACAGCAGCTGCTGTGGTCCGCAGCCTCAATAAAGCTCTCTTTGATAACACCACTGCCAGACCGTTCAATGCAGTTCCACAACTATGCAAGTGACTTGCACCAACTGCGGCACTATGGCAGTCCACTCTCCCCGCACACCAACAGTTTATATAGCCTCTCCAGGATCTGTTGACACAAGCGGCATTAAAAATTTAGCCAGGGTAACAATTTATCCGTGATCTTGCCATCCACATGTGGAACTGAGCTACCTGACCCTGCCAGAGTCAAGCGTTCCGTCATAGGCACACTACCACTCCACTACTCAACCGTGGGTACACATCCACTGGATGTGGCCGATACCACAGAGAATTACCCCCGGTCAGGACACGCCTTCCCACATATCCTGCTACAAGAAAACTCACTCTCTCTCTATAGAATCCAATTGTTTATTTCAAAACTGTTAGCCCCATAATGAAAACATATCGGTGGGATTAAAAAAAAAAGTCTGTGAACAGGTATCTGTTTTCAGTGGGCGTGACATTCTGCTAGTATGACACACAGACGTAGACTGGCAAGATTATCACACACAGATTGGTAATGATAGACTGTCCTCGCTGGCATCAGTGCTGCAGTCACCTCAGATGTCTCTGAGTATGGTCATTTATACAGTAATATTAAACACTCCGCCAGATAAATGTGTCCTTAGGCGCCTTGTGGAAAGAAAATCCACTAAAGTCATCCACACAGTGTGACATTTTTAAGTCCCACACCTAACAAACGGCTCAGAGTAACTTCCCCCTGGAGAATGTAGGCTAGCTTCCTTAGTTTATGATGTCAACTTGAGGAACAGGGGCACAGATATGTAACTGCAGGGGCATTATGTCTTAACTTGCTGTTAACTGGACGCAATAAAACTCCCCCTTCGGGCAACCCTTGATAATAAGAGCAAGAATACCTCGTCCACCTCCAACTTCTCGTGGCTAAAAGCTGATATGTCCTGGAAAATTGGAAATTAAATTAGAGGGTGAAAAAAGCAGTCCCATCAAAGGGACTGAATTCGCAAAACAACCGCTGGAGGAGATCGTCGAGAAACTGCCTCATTTCCAGCAAACTACTTTCACCATGAACGCTTTTGCAAAAACTTCGCCTTCAAAGAAACAATGTGAGAGGTGTTGCAGAGTTGGCTGTGCGACCCTCGCCACACACCAGGTCATCCCATAACAATGCCAATCCACAGGTCCACAGGAGGAAGAAGAACACATGGTATTTATGCCCATAATCCTGCAGGAATGAAGTTTACATTGTGTTGTAAACTTTTCCAGAGCTGACCTTTCCCACAGGTGCCCTGGCTGCTGAGCCCTCACCTTGAGCCAGGAACCCCGTTCTAACATGTGTGTCACTTTTCTCCAGGCTTGTGCACCTCACACCCTAACACATCAGCATGCCAGGCTTCGTCTCTACAGCAGAAACCTGCAGCTCCCGGCTCAGCAGCAGGCCACAGAAGCCCGAATGGGCCTTAAACACAACCAGGGTATCATATGTGCACACAGCAGGTCAACATGGTGAAACTTCACAAACATTCCATAAATAGCCGAGCGAAACCTTCGCTGCGCCCGCTTGCCTGGTGTGGTGGCTGCTAAAGCCACCGCCCACCACCTGTAAGAGTAATCTCACACCTGACATATCCATAAGATCTTCATACATGTGTGTCTGGCTGGATAACCCTACATAAAACACAAGGGATGGTATGCGTGTGTGATGAACAGCTCTGTCTGTCAGCTTGTAACCACAAACACTTGCAATGAGGCCTGCCCAGGCAGCTATGTCAGATACAAGCTAGACAGCAGCAGGGAATGGTTTGGACATTTAATAACTGTTTCATGTACTGTTCACAAAGTCAACCTTTTAACAAATAATGGCAGATCTTCTAACAGACGCCTACACTTACCATTTTCCATCCAAAATGTGCACCATGTCCTACAAGTAGCGTAAGTTACTGCGCCTTTCCCCTCATCATCCCACGTTTCACCACAATGCAAACTTCTATGTAAAACGAGCATAAATGCATTCCCAAAACTTTTCCCCAAGCTCCTGTTGCATACATACATGAACTTTCAGACCTTCAGGTTCGTTCATCTTCTATAAACTCTGAGCCCTTAATAGTTATCAATTCACAGTTATCACGTAATCAATCCATGATAGCCATGATATCATGCTAGTTTAGTTTAACAATTATAACATGGGGAGTGGGAGGTGGAAATTATTAACTCATGAACTTTATATCCAATCTTCTCCGACTCCTGGGGACCACATATCAGAGCAATTGCTACACACATCACAAGAAAAAGCGAAAACTTAGGTGACTAAATGAGAGAAAAATCACCAGATTCAACCAGGATTAATACTCTGGTAAGACAGGGGGGCCCACAGACTGACTGAGAGAACACGAACTTCTCTCCCTGTACACCAGCCCCGTGTAAACTCCGGGACAAACTGCCAGACAAATTTGTCACATACATCTATCAAAGTAATTACTGACCTATCACAGACATGTGCTACTCTTGACATGAACTTGTCACTTTTTTTTATCCTGTGCTCCTGGGAATTGTGCAGCTCCTTGAGAGGTCTAACATTTGACAGTTGACCAATTATTTCAGCTTTCACAGCAGAACATAAAGGTCAAGGCAAAATTTATGTGCAAAACAATTTTTGGGTACAACACAGGGTGAACCGTAGCCCAATACTCCAAAACTGACCACGACTTTACAATTTATATGTTTCTCGCTGTTGATTAAAATATCACACCATGACTGGAATTTGATTTACATGTATTCAGAAACAGAATTTAGGTTTGGGTGTCTCTCTGGTCGTTGTTTGGAGGTGATCTTTCATGCAATATCCTGCACAAAGGAACAGTTAGTGAACATCACACTGATCAGATGTCTATACTGCTTCAGATGTCTAAGAAATCCAGTAACTGAGCTACTGGGAATACACCAGTAATACACCACCCAGCTACTGCAACTACCACCCAGCTACAGCAACTATCACCTAGCTACTACAGCTACCACCCAGCTACTGCAACTACCACGTTGCTACTGCAGCCACCAATTAGCCACAGCAACTATCACCTAGCTACTACAGCTACCACCCAGCTACTGCAACTACCACCCAGCTACAGCAACTAAAACCCAGCTACTGCAACTACCACCAGCTACTGCAACTACCACCCAGCTACTACAGCTACCACCCAGTTGCTGTAACTACCACCCAGCTACAGCAACTACCACCCAGCTACTGCAGCTACCACCCAGCTACTGCAGCCACCACCAAGCTACAGCAGCCACCACCCAACTTTGGCAACTACCACCCAGCTTCGGCAAGTACCACACAGTTACTGCAACTACCACCCAGCTACTACAGCTACCACTCAGCTAAGGCAACTACCACCCAGTTACTGCAACAACCACCCAGCCACTACAACACACACCCAGCTACTACAACAACGACCCAGCTACTACTGCATCTACTAAGAAACTACAATTACCTAGCTATTGCAACCACCACCCAGCTACTGCAAGCAACCAGCAACTACAACCACCCTGCAACTACAACCACTAAGACTATCCTACAGAATGCCTCTTGCAAACACTTAAACCCTGCTAGGAGTTGGCGATTCTCAATTTAGCTGTGCCCAATTAACTTTCTGAAGGCCTCTAACTATGAAGGGTTATAATACAGCATTGAGCTAATTAATTGGGTTTTTACATTATTAAAATGGAACAGAAAAAGATCCTGCTGGAGATGTCTGCAAATTAAATCCAAAATTTCCAAAATTTAATTAATTCTCCTCTGGATTAATTCCTTTTTTCTTAGCACTTCAGGTAAAATTCTCATCATTATATTTCAAAATAACTTTGCAGAAGAAGTTTGAAAATCAACCAGTTGAAAGAAAATCCCAAGGCCAGTACCAATATTAACCCACTTGATTTTTTTATACCTTGCTACACAATCTAGAGAGAGCGCTTAATATGGTGCTTGCGGCACTAGAGCTGGCCATATTTATGGCCCACTGGCATATTCCAAGTAACATATCATCATCATAATACCCAGCAGAAGTCAACTGCTGCTTCTGCACCTGACTCCACCTGTATTTTACCTGGCCAGTCACTCTAGCTACAGCAGTACCTGAATTCAATGAGATTATGTGACCTCCAAAGCTGGGCACACAAGGAAACACAGTCCCACTTTTCCTCACAGTCAGAACCAGTCCAACATTCTTTTGATTTCTGTCTATCTGCAGGGATTTAATTCCGCACTCGCAGAGATTCTGTGTTTATAATTACACCTGGTACAACTGGCCAGATGAAAACATAATGATCAGAACACAGATGAGTGCTTATTGCATATCGGACCATCAATCAAGTTGGCAAGGGGATTGAAGCTTACACGTAATATGCAAAAAGACCAACTTCAAATCTGTTGATGGAAGTAATGCCTAATTAGGAGCTTGATGAATGTTTAAACAACATCTAATGAAATACAGAACTTGATCTCATCTTAAGCCATTTGCAGTTGTTACCATCAATAAATAAACAGATCTACAGAGTCGACCTACACACTTAAAAAAATTGCAATGAAGATACAAGGAGTCATTAAGGTTTAACACACACCACAAGATGACACCAAGATCATTCCCATAACAAATCTCTCTGAAAATATTCACAGTTCATTCAAAGTTCCAGCTCTTATTAACGTTCACATAATGAAGTACCTAGCATCTAAATTTTGAAGGTTTTACTTTTCTCTCTTTCTCTCTCCCTATTCTAAAACCCTAGAGTAAAATTTGCAGTTATTTTCAATTCTGTTTGTCACACTGCACATATAGCTGGGTATTTCACTTTGTACAAACACAACACATTATTATTTGTGGGTTGATACCAGGAATTCCGGTCTAAATCCCTGGGCCTCCTTCCCTGCAATATCACACAGCACAGATGCGCAGGTTAGAACATGGAGGCCTTCCTCCAGTGTTTTAACAGGCTAAACTGGAAGCCAGACAAGCAGCCAGACAATCAATTTCTATCCATTTGTTTGGAGGGATGGGAATCCCTTTTGGTGTAATCTAGATTAATGGAACTGAAAACATGATGTGTGACTGAGTATGAATGTTTTCAGGGAGTAATTGCCCCAAAGGGAACCTGTGTCTGGCCACCAGTGTAGCATGGACATAACAATTCATTACTCTAATAGAATAGCTGATATGAACAAATTGCTTTACAAATTTGGTTTTGAGCCTCGCATAAACCTGTTTAGAATGAACTCTGATGGGCACTGGGAGAGTAAAGTGAAGCTATAAAGATTGGCTTCAAGTACTGGTGTGCCAAGAAAAAAAAAACACACACACACAGAGAAAAACTTCAAATGGAAGGTGATAAAATATTCATGAAACGTGGCCAATGAGAAGGCACAAAGCCTGTGGACAAAAGCTACTTGGGAATCTGTAAACAGCTACCCTGAAACAGTCCTCCAATATTTTAGAGAATGGTTATCATAAATATGATAAAGCCTACCTGAATTTAATTGTATACCTCATAGTGTAAATGACATTGTAAGGTACATGCACACATGCTTTCATCACTGACCATGAAATCTGAAATGTGTAACCGCAAACACAGGAAACGTACCAGAGATCGTGCTCTTAAAGTGGGTCACATTGACACTGTTTTCACAACATTTTGACATCTAAATCAAAGCCAGACCTAAATTCAAATAGAACTGGTTCTTTACCTTCAGCGATATTATATTTTCACTTCATAACACTGGCTGACTGACTGATCCATATGTCCTAATTAATCAATCTTTTTGCATATGAAAGAGCAACTTTCAATGCAATTCATGCACATTTTTAATTTGATTTTGGAGACAAAATTAAATTGGTTGGATCGGTCAGTTTCAGAGCTTCACAAAACTATAATTTTATCAGTCAACAGAATAATGCCTTCCGAATATGCCTGAATAAACACCTTGCAAACATGTGAAAAGGTTGAGGAATTACAGTATTTACACCTGATTTCCGCATTTTGAACAAGAGATGGATTTTACGGTCACATTCTTAGAATACTTTCATATTTCTCTCATTCAAAAAGCACACATTGACTTGATTAAAGCTGGTTCTTTTCACATGTGACCATTTTAGCCAGTGTAGAAGTCCTGTAAAGGTACAACAGACTTACTCTAACCAACTAGTTGCTCAGATTGCACATACCAATTCCAATGATTGTTAACACACCAAAGTCTGTTACACACCCGACGGAGCATGCAATCACACAACCAGTTGTGTCAAACAATCAATAATTTTGGTCATGTCTGCATACTAGCATAATAAGTCTGACAGAGATAATAACATCATGCTCTCTAGCCTGTACTATTGGTACTATTGTTATTGGTGTGTACTAATGCTCTGATAGGTGATCCTTGCGCAATTTGAAACCAATGTACAGGACAAGCAAAATGACAAAATGACCCTGCCTCCACAACACTGCTGTGCAGTTAGTGCTGAACTAGCACTTCGTCTCAGCTGTTAGTCTGTCAGACATCAGTACAGAGTTATGGCCACGCTGACATACCAGCACTTATCTGCCACAGAGTGTCCGCACCATCTATCAGGAACGAGTCCACTCAACACGACTGCTTCATTACCACAACTTCAAGCCAACCCGCATCATTAGCATATCAAATTATCCGCTCTTTAAGACCAGGAAGCCTTCCAAGTTTGTCAAATTTCCGTCCTCTATGAGATTGTGCAGACAGCCCAGGCAGATGGAGATGACCGTGTCCCCATGGTAATCCCTAGAGACCTGCGGTTTTGGCGTCCGCTTCGTTGTCTGTGGCTGGGAGGAGGGCTAGGTCCCCGGGCTGGTACAGGGACCGTGTGGATCAGGAGAGCATCCGTTGTCCTACCCTGATAGGAGAGAGCTCCCAGCAGGTGTCCCAAGCTCTCATTTCCCCCAGCCCACTGCGCCTCTCCTATATCAATAATTCACACTTCACATGACAGCTTACACTCCACTTCAGAATTCTTTGCCAATATCTTCACACTTTGGCCAGATAATGAAAACGGTATAACAGGCAACCACTTGCTTCCATTGTCATGCCTTTCATGCTGCCTCATAGCTGCCAACAGCTAAGAGTCCAAGCTATGAACAATGCCCCGAGGCTAAAACACATGATACAATTTGATGCACACCAATTAAGATCACTGCCAGCACTGACATGCCTGGAAAGTTAAGTAATCATGGGTAACAAGTACTGATACAACTACATTATTGCACATTATTTACGCCAAACATTTTCAGCTGCATGGAAGTATTGCGACAGGACATGTGACTGAGAATGCACAGCTGTTAAGCTAACCAAACTGCTCAGAAAGACTGTTAATCCGCTCAGTGTGGCTAACTGTAGTAGGGATAATAGACATGGTCTAAGGACATGATCACAGAGGCAGCAGAAGAATGCTGGGGACTAGTCCGTTGACACTTACAAGTGCCGACCAGAAGAGCTCCTGCATACGCATCTGTCTGGGAGACGCGCATCTGCCTGGGAGACACGTTCAGGGGTTTCGAGACTAGGCTCTCCTTGGTGATAATGGACACTGGCAACCATTCTGAGGTAAACTGCAAAAGCCTCGTCCAATATTTCCCCTACAGTCTTCAGGGTGTTAATCCATCAAAGCTGTCAGTCCTTGGGCAAAGACAGAGGACTTGACCCCCGCTGGCCATCCTGTACTACTGTCTGTTGTTCGTAATAGGCTAGATAATGACCACAAACAGGCTGTTGGAAATAAGGAATTCTAATTAGTCTGACCAATATACCATTAGGTGTGTTGTGTTGGCAAAGGGAATGCAGCCATAAAAGGGCGTGTTCGAACTGCACAGGAAAAGGAGAAACCTTGACTGAACAAGTCGTATCACTAGAATTGTTGGCCACATTGAATGATCCAAAGCACAAAATATCAACCGTGTTAAAAAGCTGTAATAAAGTTCAATCAATGAGATCTGTGATGAGAAGCCCACTGACTGTCCTGGACGGCTAGGCTCATAATGTCTTTTAAAGACTACAATGCACCTTCTACAATGAGTTGCTGAAAACCAACCATACGCAGTAATGAAACCTTTCGTCACAACTTTCTGGTATTTGACCAAAATACCTTCTGAAGAAAATGAAAACTTTTCAAGTTTGAAAAGCACCCTTGTTTCATTCTCAATAGCTACACTACAAGCCAACTGTGAAATCAACTTTTTGTTCCAAAATATTTATACATTTTCCTTGCTACGCTAGGCATAAAAAAAATAAGAACTGTAGTAGCAATGGTGTCCATGTATATCAGCAAAATACATGTAGGTACATCAGAAGTGCTGATAGAGTTCCCTGAATTCTACTTCTTGTCTATTGATCCCTGAGGACACTTTAGACAAAGAAATCAAACTGATTAATAATCACTGCCCAGCCAAAGAAGCAGTGGCACAATTTGAGCAAGAGCTGTGAATAACTCAGGCTATGGAACACTTGACCAGACCACTGATTTCACCACACCACAATCCCACTTCCTAACCCCCTATAAAAAGCTGTGCTATCCTCTATCAACACTACCCAGGCTAGAGCATGGTGGCAGAAAATAAAGATGCTTTAATACCTCTTTAGAGTCACTGTGTGAGATATGAGGTCATCGGCCTCACAGAAAACCATTTCACCACAGAAGGATTAGCTCGCAGACGGTGCGAAAACAACAGCTGTAACAGATCATTTCAATTTACCAACATCATCGGCAGGACTTTACTCGCAACAATTCTATTCAAAGCTCTGCTAGCTTTCTCACTTTTTACTGAAGTTACCTACCGTGAACAGATCTATAAATTCACAACTGATACCTTTTGAAAGTGATACGTGTTGTTAATGTACATCTAATATTTCTAAAGCAGGTCCTCAATAACAAAGTGTTGTAATATTCCTCAAAACTACAGACAATTAATAACCAAATCTACCAGCCATATAACATATCCCTGACCCCATGAAAAACCTTTAGGGTAAAAAAATAAATCTTACTTCTTACTGAAATTATCTGTGATAAACAGGTCATAAATCTTACTTTTTGCTGAAATTATCTGTGATAAACAGGCAAATAAATTAACAGTTAACACCTATTTAAAGTAATACACAAGGCTACTGCTCATTTAACATTTCAAAAGCAGGTACCCAATGAATGAGGACTGTAATGATCCTCAATAATATAAATCAGCACTAACAAAATATTCCATCCTTACAAAATCCCTGGCACTGTGCACAACACTCACAGTAAAGCCGGACAAGAGACCCCAGCCCCAGCTACAAAATACATAAATCTATTTCCTCAAAACCCACTGCTTGACTGGCATCCACAACAAAAGGAAGCTTTACACTATATGATTGGAGTACAGTGTCGTCTAAGCAATTTATTCTCATCACACAAATGTGTGATTAGAGTTGAACCTGAAAGTCCAAATGAAAATCAAATAATTTATCACCTGTAACTCAAGGCTACAATGACAACGTACAGATGAGTACATAGTCTAATGCTTGACAAAACACTTAATGATTGCAGTCCACCAGCCCAAGAGTAATGGCTACTGGACGAATGGCACTGGTATAATTGAATATCAGCAATACTGCCAGAGAAACCACTGTGGCCAGACACAAGCCGGTTTACCCATGTTGATACAGCCCTTGACAGTGCATCTACAAACAATATGCTCTCTACATATTCAATGTCATTCTAATGCTCAAAATCAGTTAATCAATATATCCTATTAACCTGTATGTTTAATTCTCGACAAGGCATTTCACACATGCAAACCTAAACTACTGGTTTTAACTCCTAGATCCTTTACGAAAAGACGGTGTAAACATGTCACAGCACATACAGATAAGTCAACAACACGTATATACTAAATTGTCCAAAACTGGATTGAGTTCAGGTAAATCTCTACGTTGTTTGTAAGGACAAGCCCAGTCCTTGGGTAAATGCTTCCCTTACATCCAGCCACCTACCCAGACTTCCTGTATAGACAAACTGACCACACATTCCCTACCCTTCTCCTCGCGCAATCCCTACACACTAATACAGAACTACTTCAAATATACATGATCTAGGACCATCAACTGTGCAGAAAGATGTCTGTATTTCCCATTTTTTTGACCCATTAGCCTCATTAAGCTGAGAAAGCATCCTCTAGTTCCTGTGACTGACTGCTGTTTCTCCCTAGCTCTCGGCACTCACAGTTATCCAGATCACAAACCGCCACCAGCAAGAGCTCTTCCAGGAAGTCCGCCAACACACGCTTCACCATTTACTGAGTGGCTCCAGGACTTCACAGCCATTTGTCTTCAGTGCCTTGTGAAGAACTCTACACCTTATAATATAATGTGTAAGAAGAGTCTCTGTCCTATACATTTTAAGGTTACATTTTACCACAAGAGTCATGTAATAAGATCGTGTCTTAAAGGTCCACAAACCACCAAGACTTGTCAAGATCAAATGACATGGTCTGAATCCTTCTCAGATGACAATGTGCACCTTTCCCACAAGATCCAAGCCAGTCCATCCACTCATGTAACAAACCCTCACATGTATATAAGCTTGGTCAGATCAATGTGCCACGGGTCGGTCTGCTTACTCAGTCCTCCAGAGCTTCCGTTGACACAATGCCACTTGGACTCCCACCCTTCAAGTAGCTTACCTTGTTCACCAGCTTCAGTTACCTGCCAAGTTAATATGTCAAACAGGAAGTCACAGCGCACTTCTAAATCAAATCTGCGAACAGGACCAAATAGTCTGCTATTGACCCATGGGAAGGTTTAATTGAACGAGAGTAAGCACAATAAGCTTAGTCGTTTCTGGCCACATGAACAGGTGGCCCATGGCTGCAAGATGAGATGGGGGCACTGGCATTGGACTTGTTCACTAAACACTTTGGTTAACTAATACACAACTGAGAATATCTTCAAAAGGATAGTGCACATACAACCATCAATATTTAAAGACAATGGATAGGCAGAAGAACATCTTGCTGATAAAACACATGCGTGTGGCACGTTTCTTGTTCACAATGCATGACATGGCAGACTAAAATGGAATACATGTAATCCATTATCATTTCTGAAGATTCTCTAGATCTGTTCGATAAACTTTGGTGCTCAAGCAAGTGAAACCTGCTCTGCAATGAAAGAAATAGTGGAGGACGAAGGATGCACGAAAATTACATTTAAACTGATAATTGCTTTTAATTTTAACTACTTTGAACATCACAGAAAGACAAAAGATAAAGACATAAATTCACATGACTGGAACAGTAACAACAGCAGAGAAGAAGCCATGTGACCTAAATCACAAGAATGGTCCAATTACCTTATTACATTACATAGCAACACAGTTGACAAAAATCTAGCTAAGTTCACATATAAGGCATGTTTACAAATCAATGAAGACTATATGAGCAATTATCAGCAGTAAGGTCGACCACTGCGTCACCTTTACAATTCGATATTGACCACATTGAGATTTCCCCTTGAACTAGATGCGTGTCTTGAATTGTCAATATCTGGGTATACCAGCTTAATTTGCGGATTCAATTCTTGGTCTGTACACAGAATAGGGTAAAGTCAATACCAACATTTACAACCAGTCACAACAGACCACACGCAACCAAAGAAATGCCTCAAAAGACTGGTGACGGTTACTAGCAGGCTGAGTGGATAAAGTAAAGGCATGTTAACTACAGCAAACACATGACCTTGTAAGCATCAAATAGGAGGAAGCTATGTTTGTTCTTTCAGTAGAAGCTGACAGTTCCCCTGCCATTGTGCTTTTATGAGAAAAATTGCCCCTCTCAGTATGAGCTGTCTTTTTAAAGGGAGAGGCCTGATGACCAGCAAATCCAAAATGGCCAACAACAGCCATATTGGATTGTGCAGAGTGGCAAACCTCAATCCCAACAACTGTGGAAGTATAAAGTTGACTGGCTGAAAAGTCTTCCATATGTCTTGCTCACAAGGGCTCGTTTGACACAGAGAGCATTTAGATGTCCCCTTACCACTTGCTTATCAGAGGCCAACCCTAGGTGTAGAGATGATAGTGAGGATATGATACAATCAACAGACTTGAACATCTCTTCTAGATATATAAGAACCCAATTCAACATGTCAAAGTAAACACAGCCAAATGGTAAACTCATTAGTTAGAGAAAAGAGTTGACAGTACATTTTCCTGTGTGCAGCCTGAAGTTCAGCCCAGCGAACTAACACTGGTGATTTCCTGACCATGAACCATATCAGTCAAGGGCTATTTTCAGAAGAATGTTTTCGACAGCTTTGAAGCCCAAAACACAATCCTTAATAAAGGCTGGCAAAGGTCAGTAGTGACTGGCACATAGTGGAATGTCATGAGCTAATCTATCAGCATCATCTAACATGTTCTCAGCAATATTAGCACTAACCTATGCTGTTCAAGGCATGGGCTCACTTTATGAAGTGCAAAACAGCGTGACATTTTCAAGGTCCTAAAGACAAAGATAAAGTAAATTGAAAGTTGAACGTGAGCTAACTGAATACAAAGCAATAAATCTTCATGGAATTGATCAGATCCAGCAGGAGCTTAACACGCTCCTTGGATTTCCAGAAGGAGATGGCATCTACTGCCCACCTTGAGAAGTCAATGAATACATATTACAGCTATGACAGTAGATACCTATTACTTGTATTACGGCTCATCCAGTCACAGTGTGCCGTAAAATACTGAACACATGAATGCCTTGGTAGCCACAGGCTTGAATTTCTCATCTTGAATCGTCACAAAAAAAAAAGTCTCCAAACTGATGATATAGGAGCCCATTATTTACGAATCATTTCTAAAACCCCTGCAGCTGTCTAGCAGATGAAGTTCTAATGTAGATCATAAATCATGTCTATTCTTCCAAGAACAATGGCATCATGTAATATAATTTCATTACCAAGGAAACAGTTCCAAAATCTTGAGTTCTTGTGTCAGTGGTTGCGTAACCACATTTCATAACACATACATCTTCAGATGTGAAGAATGTACCACATTGATTCAATTAACTGTCCTCGTAAATCATAGCAACAACCTACAACAATATATCAGTGTGACAGAATGTCAATTTATATCAATAAATCAAATGTATAAGACACAAGGTGTAAATTACACAAAAGTCTCTTCCTGTAACACTGAAATACCGCGTATCCAACACATGACATGTCAAGGCAAAAACAATAAAAATCAAAGAATTCCCAATCAATTGCCAATCTCCTCTCAATTTGTTGTCCATGTAGACTGTTTTTTTTCCATTTAGAATCTGGATGGGGAATGAGAACTTTTAAGGCTTGTTGACTCTAGTCAAGATTTCTATAACAAGCAGTGCCTTGATTTAATGGTCATTATTTCTGTGTTTGGTAGACAATCATTCAGCACAAGTGCCTTCTCCGAGCAAATTACAGCCAGGCCATAAAATGGAAAAGCATTCTGACAGAAAAATGTTTTTTTATACTGCCAAGCACATCATAGGTCAAAAAATTACAAGAAAAAAATAACATAGCAGGAAAATGAGAGAGAAGCTTTTTTTCCCAGCACAAAAGTTGTTTAATGAAAGCTTCTCTAAAGGGTTTTTGGACAAGCCATGGGCAGGAATTCACCAAATGAAGATTGCACAGGAATATCTGTTAAGTACTTTACGGTCATTTCCATAGCTGACTGATGCTTTGCTGTCTGCGAAATGAATAATACAACAACCAGCCAATTAAGGATGCACATGCCTTCAGCAACTGGCTCTGAAGCTTTCCTTATGTCATGGCCATGGCGCCTGCCGTTTCTGTTCACACCGTGCACCAGTGGATCAAGTGCGTCTGGATTTCGATCAGCCATCCAATTTTGTCTAATAACAAACCTATGTTCTGATGGAGAAACAAATATGAAATGGCAATAAAACCTACACTTGTGTCAATCAATATTCCATCACCATTCCATAGAGCAACTAGAATAAGAGCAGGAAGATCTAAACAATTATAACAATAAAAATGAAATGTTTCTCAGTTTAGCCATCGATAATTTCTTCATTGTTTAGAGAACTGGATGTCGTCTTTTGCTTTTTTATGTCACAATTAACAAGCAGTGGTCCATCAGTGATTTCAGGAGATAATGAGAATGGTTACCGTGAAATAAGCTGCAGAGAAAAGAGGAGTGCTGACAAAACCTTGACCAAAGAAGAGCAGATTACATTGATTGTCAATCCATTCCACAATTACTTGTCAAAACTGACACGAAAGTCCTTTGTCAGCATGAAAAGCAGACGACTCTGTCAGCCCCGATGACCACTTAACACATCACCCTGGCCACCTTTGTGAAAAGCCTTAAAAAGCAATGGTAATAACTGACGATTTGTCAACATAGTTGAAACAATCCATCAATCTTGGAAGAGCTTCAGTAGCAATTAAGAAACCTGATGGCTTCATTTATTTTGCAGTGCCAAAAGAACATCAGCCAAGCTGCCTTAAGTTACACCATTTACTAAATTAAAATTTCATAATATCCGTTATATTTCTCTGGTATAAAGTAAATGTAAATATTTATGTCCATTAAGAGGCCATAAAGATGTGTCTCTTGTAATGATCACTAATACCACTAACGTACACTGACAGACAAAAACAAAACCTAAACTAGCCTACTCCAAATGTCATTAACTTTTGTCATTAAGACATCATTAAAGTGTTATAGTTGTGAGAAACAGGACAATAATCATCTGAAGTCAATATCACATAATTAAACCTGAAGGTGTCCCACGCATGTATTTTACAAGGGGCTTTAGTCACTGCACAGCAGGACTTTCAGTGACCTGGAAAACAGGACTTGCAGTCAGCTGGACACCATTGCTTTCAGTCACCTAGACAACAGGGCTTTAGTCAGCTGGACAACAGGGCTTTAGTCAGCTGGACAACAGGGCTTTCAGTCATCTGGACAACAGGGCTTTAGTCAGCTGGACAACAGGGCTTTCAGTCATCTGGACAACAGGGCTTTCAGTCATCTGGACAACAGGGCTTTCAGTCATCTGGACAACAGGGCTTTCAGTCAGCTGGACAACAGGGCTTTCAGTCAGCTGGACAACAGGGCTTTCAGTTAGTGACCTGGACAACAGGGCTTTCAGTTAGTGACCCGGACAACAGGTCTTTCAGTTAGTGACCCAGACAACAGGGCTTTCAGTTAGTGACCCGGACAACAGGGCTTTCAGTCAGCTGGACAACAGGGCTTTCAGTCAGTGACCCGGACAACAGGGCTTTCAGTCAGTCACCCGGACAACAGGGCTTTCAGTTAGTGACCCGGACAACAGGGCTTTCAGTCAGCTGGACAACAGGGCTTTAGCTAGTGACCTGGACAACAGGGCTTTCAGTTAGTGACCCGGACAACAGGGCTTTCAGTTAGTGACCTGGACAACAGGGCTTTCAGTCAGCTGGACAACAGGGCTTTAGTTAGTGACCTGGACAACAGGGCTTTCAGTTAGTGACCCGGACAACAGGGCTTTCAGTTAGTGACCCGGACAACAGGGCTTTCAGTCAGCTGGACAACAGGGCTTTCAGTCAGCTGGACAACAGGGCTTTCAGTTAGTGACCTGGACAACAGGGCTTTCAGTTAGTGACGTGGACAACAGGGCTTTCAGTTAGTGACCTGGACAACAGGGCTTTCAGTCACCTGGACAACAGGGTTTTCAATCACCTGGACAACAGGGTTTTCAATCACCTGGACTACAGTGCTTAAAATCACTGAGGGCTGACACTGCCTTTCTGTTTCAGTTACCTGTTTCAGCAGTTAACAGACACAAATTACATATTGATTACCTGCTGTTGTCCAATTCTCACCTGACTGCACTTCGTCTGTGCAGAGATCAACACTCCTAGCAGGAAAAAATCAATCCATAACCAATTGGGTATTATCTATTGACTACCCAATGCCATGTCTATACCCGTAGGCCAAATGGGGCAGATATAGAAACCAATACCTACAGAAATAAATATCATTACAGCCTTGTCCAAAACCAAAAATATCCTCTGAACATGTTGAAAAGTGGTTAATGGTTGTCCACAATGGTCAATTTGGAGATCTGATGAAAAAAAATACCACAATGAACTGGTCCAGTAGTGTGCTGCAGCATATCAATCTTGTATCCACTTGCAAGATTAATCAAATGTAATGTTTAGCTGGGCCTCAATGCATACCTGAACAAGTTAGCTGAGGGAAAGGCTCAGGTACACTGAAATGAATAGTCTCTGGACACGCACTGATAGGTATCAGGGCAGTACATCGCAAACTGTCACAATTACACCTATCAAAACACGAGGGTAATGTTTTCCAGGTAATTTCATTTACTAATGGCATCAAAGTGATTATCACCACAGTACCCATCAATCTTTCCACTTTGGACTTATTAGTGGAAATGAGCCTATACAAATTATTTTACCTTGATAATGTGCAAAAAAGTCTTCATGTCTTATCCACGGAGGTGTGGGGAAGAGAAAATGAATGTCATTTGATATAAGATATTACTTGAAGCTTCTATATTTTTGGAATACAACAAACGGAAATTACCAGAGAACTCCGAAGCTAAAATCGAAGCATGCTGGCTTTATTCCTGCCATTAACCCGACATCCTACATCAGTCTGGCTGAGCACATTGATTTTTGAGTTTGGTTACACATACATCATCATAATTTATCCAGAAAAGAGGCAACAAGTATTGCCCCAATATGCACTGTGTAGGTATGGCGTGAGCATTTACATCTATACATTTTATTACAGGAACTTAAAAGCGATACATCATGCTGTTGGACATTTTAAACTTTTTAAATTAGTATCTGAGTAACATAAACATTTTTTTACCGTACAGTACAGAAGAAATTGCAGTGGTTAAACAGCAAGAACTGAATATTAACAGATATAATCAGAAGAAAAGTGTAACTACTGGTGAAATGATCCTTTCATCAAATTAAGAGAGAGAATCCCACAGCCTGTAATTTTTCCTAAGCTAAATCATTTGTCTTACTGTAATTTATTATAACATATATATTATGAATTCTTAGCCAGGGGCCCATTTTCCAAAGAGCTTTCGTCAAATGTAACTACCATGGCAACATACCTCCATACCATGGGTTGTCATGGCAATTATGTTTGATATACCTTAGACCCTGCTGTTAAAACTGGCCCCACAAGTTGCTATCCATGCAGTTTTGTGCTTGTGAGTGCAAGATACTGGCAGTACAAATACAAGAACGTACCAGGAGAATGTATGTATCACTATGGCTTAACCCCACAGCTACAATACTAGACACATATCACTGTGAATGTGCCAGTAGAGAAGCCAATCAATGTGACCTCTTCAGCTTTTGAGTCCAAGTAACATAAGAAAAGGCAATATCAGTGAGATATTGAATATGTCAGTGCAAGGCACTTGAAGTGCAGATACAAGTATATGTGGCAGAAGAGATTTAGAAGACAATAAAAGTGAAGCCTTTTGCTTCTGAGCACAAGCACTATAAGAGAAGACAATATGAGTAAGGCGTTGTGATTGTCAGTACCAGGTACTAAAAAAACAGTTACAAGTATATGTGCCCGAGGAGATTTAGAAGACATTAAAAGTGAAGGCTTGTCAGAACAAGCCAATACCATACAAGTGTAAGAGCCAGGAGAGAATAAAACGGACCCATGGATTAAAATTCACTTAAATTTCTGTGAGTGAAGAAAACATAAGTGAGAGTCATCACTGCACCTTGAGAGAACATCCAGAAAAGGCAATACATCTTCACTAGACAGCATTTAATAAGAAACTTACAGCACCCTTCCAGAGTGAAAATTTAAAGACTGGAGGAACATGTCTTCGACAAAACAAATTACATCTTGATCCAGATAGTTCTTAAAGAATGGTGCCAAAATGGAAACAAAACCTTAATGAAGTACAACATTTTATTCATCAAAATGTAATTACCAATAGCAAACAAGTAGCAGTTTTTAGCCTTTGCAAGTGAGCAGTACAATTTTGGGCTCAAAGGTCAAACATCAATAACTGATTTGGCTGGAGATGTGGACCCTCATCCCTAAACCAGTAGGAGGCAAGTAATGGATAGACATTCTATGTGGCTGTGGACACCTTTCATCAGCATTAGATTTGAAATATTGATTTCTCATATGAGGTGTGAGCACAATGAAATATAGATAGGCCATTTTCAGAGAGGCTTGGAACACTCTGACAAAAGTTTTTCTTTCAACACTTAATAACTTCATTGATTCTCTGAGATTTCTCAAGAAGTGTTAAAGACCTCCCTTTTCAACTGCCATTCCAGAAACTTCCCCTTGTGAAGCAAACACGTGCCATTAGCAGGTCTATTGATCCAAAACTGCTCACAGGAAATCAGGGAGTTACATGGCCCTCTCATGGACTTGTTCTCCATTCTTACTACACTTAAATGTGAACACTGTGTTCTCCGAGCTGCGTAACACTCCCAACATGTTCAATTCTCAGGCCGTTCTTTTCTTGACGCCAAGCCGATTTTTCTACTATCCTCCAGTAGTCATTACTTCTAGCACTGAAACCAAATTCTACACCTCCTGAGCACATACTCTTGACAAACATCTCCTCTTCAGTTTTCGCCTGTCGTACTTTGATGGTCATTGACTTCTCCATTTTTTTTCAATTTTAACCATAAAGCGTTAAGGAAATGTGACTGTTCACTCATGTTTGAAAAGCAGGTACATACACTTTTACCACCCTATTATACTGAATTATGCCATATCACACCACCAACATTCAGAGCCTGAAGACTTCACCTGCATTTCATAACTATTCATTTTGTGTGTTACAACAACAACTTTGTTGTCAGAAATTTTTCTGGGCAAAATATCTTCAGTATTGCTATTTCCCAAAATAAAGGAAGAAGCTCGAATAACTGAATGTACCATATACATATTACAAACATTGCAAACACACATGAATTCATCACAAAACTGTCTCCCAAAAAGATAAACAAATCTGAAAATATTTAGAAATGCTGATCAGGGTTTTGTAAAATAACAGCGATCTGCTTAACAAATACCAAATTTGATGGAAACTTCCCTTCAAGGGACGACAACAGCTAAAATTACGACAATTCAACATAATTAAAAAACAAAACATCCTTAAACAATCTTTCCTGGCATAAATACATGAAATAACTAAACTCTTTCATGACCACTATATCTAAAAGCAATAACACAAAAGGACAATCTTTCCAGCCAAATATACAATGGTAAAATGAAAGTTAACTATTTAGGTTTAAAAAAAAAAATAGAACTTCTTAAAACAGATGAACACCAGTTCCTCTCATTGCCCATACATTTCACACTATACATTTCACACTACATGGAAGGTGAGTGCATCTCTTCTGCCGTCATCAAAGAGGCTTGTTGGTAACACAGGTGAAATTTGATACAGGTTAGCTTCATTCATCTAGACATTCTCAGAACAGATTCTAGCTAGAGGTGTTTTCTGATCTGATAAACTAATGTCAATCTCCGGATATACAGATGAACCACATGCAATATACATGCACATATATAAAGATGTGTTTGTATGTGAATATAAGTCTGTATGCAATCTGGAAAACGTCAACAAATGATAGAACTTGTCTACTACGGGATACTTTTGTTCATACAGTACTTTGGATTTACAGTTGCTGTGTGTCTCATAGTGGAGTTTGGATGTGGTAAGAATGAGGGTGTTTATGTTCTATTAACACTGTCACAAGTCACAGTAAACTAACATGAAGGATGCCCCATTTTTTTTTTTTTAATTTCTAAGACCACATTTGATCTCTGAATGTAAAGGGAGATAACCACTGACCTTGTCTCCTTCTCTGAGGGGGTTGTTTCACAACTGCTGTCTATACTGGACTCTTCCGACTCTAGGGAATTAAAACTCTTACAATTCGCTTCCCTCATCTTGCGTTCTTCCCACTGAGCACGCACTTCATCTGCAGCACGTTTTTTCAGCTCTTCCAAGCGCTTCCTCTGCTCCTCTATCACAGTGTTACCTGGTACAAAAAGCATCTTATAGGGCAAACCCTTCACACCTCCATTGTTATTTATTGCTTTTCATGATAATGTTGTACGTCTAACAACTGTCCCATTCTCCTTAGTGACGATGAGCTTTACTACAGGAATCCTTCAGAACACACATCAAAGAGCCAAACTGAATAAAACAGGTCTGCTATGGTTTACTTCTGATATTTGTAATTTTAGCTGCTTGAAACTTAATACTTTACAAGATGCAATCGTTCACCCTACTCTTTTCAGTGCTACTAACTTCATGTGGTTATAATACTGTAATTCTTTAAAATTTCGCATTTGCTTGCAAGTTCGTTATTCCAGCATATTCTGGAGACATCATTTTGTGCAGAATGATAAAACTACTTTTTGTCAAGCCCTTAAATAGTCCAAGCCAAACAATGCAGTTTTTTCTCAAGAATACAATGAACCAGAGTCTCTGATGAGACAGCAGCTCTACAGGTTCGGACAAAATTGCTGGGGTTCAAGCTATTACCTATTTGCCATATCTGATAGTCCCATGATAACTTCATGGTAATAAAAAAAGAGAAAAAACTGAAAATATTGAAAAAAATGAACTGGGTTTGAACACATTACTGCCAAGTATCATATACAATGGGATTGCTACTAAATACCAGTGAGGAAGCAATGTAGCTTTGATCTTTTGCTCATAGCGCGTAACAAATGCCATAAAGAACAGAGTGTAGCAAAGAAGATTTCCATTCTCATGGTAAACTGCAAGCTTTACAACTGTAACACGACCTCTGGGGGAATTTGTTTTTTCGCAAACCGCAATTTTCAGCATAACAGCTCTAACAGTTTTCTGTCATCACACCTCCAAATAAGAGGAAAACTGCACTTTATCGAACTTTGATCACAATTTGCATCATAAGTATGTATCGCAGGAAATAAATAAGATCAGATTTGTGACCAGGACATCAAACTACATCAGGTTAGTTAAAATATTTAAATTCAAAAACTTCTGGTCAAGTGCCAATTTCGGTAATCAGTGCAATCCCAGGGTTTTCAAGATATGAAAATGATTTTTGCACAGTTAACTTTCCCCAAGGTGTTCCATCTGTTTTATAAATTTCAGCTCATTCGCATACACTGTACTCAAAAAGATGACAGGTTAACACATTCTTTTCATGGTAATATGGCATCCAAAGTAGGTCAGGTTGAACAATAAAAATTGTGGGGAAAAATCTTCCATGTTAAAAGATAAGGAATAAACTTGAACCTCAGAGTGCTAGGACTAGTCTACAGTGCTTGATAATGTCATGATACTTGCAAAAAACAAAGAGAGAGAAAAGACTAGCACCATTTAACTGGATTTAAACTTATAAGGACCCCAACAAGTAGGTACAATGCAAGGCTGCACTGAAAACACCCCTTCGGTGAAAGTGGTATGACCCAAGAGACCTTTGCTCAGTATTTACTGCATGGAGAACATGGTCATATCATTTCATCCCAAGGGGTGTTTTGAAAAATGTCAGGCAACCTTAACTGGGGCTATGGTGAAAGCCAGTGAAAAGAAAATAAACAGATACCAAGACAGGGCCAGGTGTAGGGAGAGACTGCCTTTGATCTCCTGCTCCTGAAACTGACACCTTCTGGCCAGCCAAACCATAGTGAAAGCTTTGCTGAAGTGTTGCAGAAAGCTATATTAAACCTGAGAATTTTGACAAATTTTTGTTGGTTTCTTAGCAAAAGCTTGAAAACTACACAATGCATGAAAATAATTCTTCCAGATTTTAAATCCTATCATCATGGAGCATCAGATAGTAAGTATGTTTGCTTGGTCATTTTAAGTAGTATTTAGACGTGATGTAATTTTTGCCTAACTTAAAAGGTTAATTACGGACGATCAATCATCAAAATGGAAAATCGATGCTTCAAATTATGTATCTTGTTGTGGTCTAAACTTTAACTAAGTTCTGTTCAAATCATACAAAAAACTGGTAGAGTAGTAGCGTTTTAAAGGAATATAAACACAAACAGACAAACGATCACTGATGTCGAAAATCAGTACTATGTATTGTGTATCTTGATGTAGTCTACACTTGAACTACGTTTCGTTGAAATCAGACAAAAACTGCAGGAAAAGTAGCGTTTTAAAAAAGTTAGCATATTCTGGATAAACAAATACACAGACAGATGGACGGACAAATAATAATTGAAATGGAGAATTGATTCTAAGTATTATGTATCTTGATGTCGTCTACATTTGACCCAAGTTTTGTTAAAATCGGACAAAAACTGTAGGTGGAATAGTGTTTTGAAGCAAAACTGAACACGCCGGATAGACAGACAAATAGACGCCCGACAACGTAACCACTTCTGATCTTCCACCAATAGAGCTAAAAATGATGCCAAAATCAGATTAAAGAGCTGAAAAACCTATTTGCAAATATGGTCTTTGGATTTGGATTTTTTTTTTTCTTCATGGGGCAAGGGTACTTGAAAATATTATTGTATGGTGGGTATTTGGAACCAATTTTTGGTATTTATTGTTGTGGCATACTAATGTTCTAAATAAGGATGTGATGCACGTTTAATGAATTTATTCCAATGTAAATTTGCTGTTTATATCCAACATAAGCATTCAATCTGAATTATGATAATATTTATTAACATGTTCAAAATATAAATATGATCCAAATCTAGGTTGAATAAATATGTTAGATGAAAAGAATAAATTCCAGTGCAAAAATATTTATAACACGTGTTACATCCTCATTTATAACATTATTACACAAAAACTATGTACACCAAAAGGTGGTCCCAAATATCCAGTATACAAAAATTATTTTCAAGTTTTATTTTTCTCCTTAAAGAAAAAGCACACAAATATCCAAGATCACATTTATAACTAACTTCTTGCACTCTTTCAAGTGAACTTTATGCCATTTTATGTTTTCTCCACCTTTAAGGCCCCACTCTGAGCAAAATTTCCTCCATAAATCACGCCATCATTACATGGTAAGTGCAACAACCTTACAATCTTTGGCACGACAGGAAACAAAAAGCATCTCAATAAAATTAGCATTAAAAAAATATTGCAATACTTTTGAAAACAATGTCGTAGTGAAGTTCACACTTTCAAGTTAATAATTAACTTAAAACTAAACATAGTACACTATAAAGAAATAGATAAGAAATAAATTAAGAACAAACAGAAAGGTAAGTTACCTTGTTGTTCTAAATGTAGTAGCCTGTTTTTTTCCACTTCCTGTAATGTGCTATTCATTGATGAATCTGGTGACAAAGTGTCACTCATGTAGTCCAATTTAAAGTTCTCATGTTTAGACATCAAGCTTTCTGTTGGGGACAGTTTCGGTGAATCCAAAGACACTCTGCTTTCATTCGAGGTGTTGTCCTGAGGCTGTAGAAAAATATTGATAACCAGGTATATATACTCCTCTAACTGAAGCAAAACAAGGATGAAGATATAACTTTGCCTGGTGCATGTACAGAGTAATAAGTTTTAGTCTGCAGGAGTTGTGTCCCTTTTGTAATAATGCCATGAATAATGTAAGGAACATAAGTTTTGACCATAGTTGAAAGCTTCCAGGTTGCCAAAATTACAACACTAAACGGACTGGACTAGAGAAGAACATGGCTTGTTGGGAGTGTATGTATGGTACTATCATGAATACTTCATTAGTTAGGCACTGATAAAAGAGTCATCTTGAAACCAAAGGATATGGAACTGTTACTAAGCAAATCTTAAAACTATTAGGTTCATAAAGCAAACAACTAAAGATAGAAATCGCTAAGGATTACAGCCATTCTGTTAAACTTAATGTCAGATCAATAAAATGATAAAAAGGACAACTATTCCTGTTAAATTAGTCAAAATCAGATAAAATAAGAGACTATATGATGGCTACAAACTGTTAAAAAAAAAAGCTTAGGTGATCCATCTGCAAAATGGTCAGTTAGGGAGTTAGTAACAGATTGCAGAAGAGACAATGGATTCAAGTCACAGACCAGTGACACCAGTTCAAAATGCAAAGGTATGTGTTAAATACAAATGGGTATGAAGCTCATGCCAATGCCTGCACAGTGAAGACATACATATAAAACATAAACACCTCTCCCAGGCATCAAAAGACTTCAGCTTTAGAAGGTTTCTTCTGAAGTACATGTAATTTTATGAAGATCCCACTTCTGACACCAAAAAGTTCAGAAGACAATTTTACTGTTATCTGGATGAAAGTTGGATGGGAAGAAAAGCAATTGTGATATAACATGAGGCCATGAAGTACGATGAGAAGGCTTTCAGCAGCATTTATCTACCTCAATATCACCGTCATACACTGGGCGTCCATTTTCCATGCGGGCCTCAAATGGGAGGGACTGATTGTTGGTATATGCACGTATTTTTTTCTCCACCTGACCCAATTTCAACTTTTCCTGAAAAACAATGCGTGTTGTGTCTTTACAAACTGGCAAATAAATTGGTGGATCTCTAAGTTTTCATAGGACTTAAGCAAGGGTGCTTTATAGAATGCACTTGCCAGGTTCTACTGGTCTCTAAAGCTGGGAAATCTTGCATTTTCAGGTGTAGAGAAAAAGTCAGCTAACAGACAGAAAAGCATTCAAATACAAATTATAAACTCCCAAACAAAATAACACAATGCTGGAAAGGCACATGTAGATCATGGGTAAAGGAGCAGGTAAAGGGAGGTAACTTATTGTGTGCAAAAGACCAACCAGTCACATGTACTACCTAGAGTCATCACAGGATACACATCATTGGACAAAAAGCTACAATCACGTGGCTCAAACATTTCTAGTGAGATTGATAGCTTCAGTCAGATTTTTCAAATTCATCATCCCTCATTCCAGCAAGTAAGTGGCCAGACAACAGTTCAAAGGATTTACACAAAGTGTAGAAATACTATAAGCATACAACTGAAGTGTAGAAAATACTGTAAGCATACAAATCATATCCACAGATATTTACATCCTCATTACAAAATATACTGTTAAATGAAGCAAAAAGAAATAAAATGATAAAACATGACATATGAATAGATGTTGTAAGCTTTCACACATGCGCCACACTCAGCTTTGCAGACTCCGTTTTATGAAGGCACAAAATCTGCAATTGCTTTGTTGCACAGGACACCGTAACACACTCTCCCTCACAGGCCTGTGCATCATTCCACAACGAGACCAAAACTAAGTTGCCTGTAAATACCACACCAACATATGTCTTCAACATGCGTTGCCATGGTAGTTAAAATAAACTTAGCTATGATCGTTTTATGGAACAGGACACTGGTCAGTTATATCACACATACACTTAGGTTTTATACATTTGCACAAATCACTTCCGATATTTAACCTCCTTCTCCGTAAGACGGGTCAATCACAGCCTCAAATGCAAACCGTAGCATTATTTCAGTACAACCGTACATATCATCTAATGCCATTTCAAAATTATACAACTCTGTACCACATCTTGTCCAAACTGTGGTGTATGGTATGTTATTTTTCTTTCCACAAGCATAGTTTACAGTTGAGGCATCCAGTAGACCTTTAAACACACCCACACTTCCATGAGGCTTGAGAGAGAACAGAGGATGCCACAGATTGGTCATCAAGACATAAAACTGATCATCAAGCATTTTGATGAAGTAATGATGATCAAGCCAAGGCTTCATCAGAATTGTCATGACATTTAAAGATCAAAAGAAAAGCAAACCTGTTTAAAGTCTTCAATTAGCTTTTGCCTTGACTTCTCTAGAATTTCAATATCTTTCTTCACCATCTGTAACATTTCCCGTTGCTGTTTGTCTATGGTCTGTATCCTTTCCTGGAAACAAAGACCACTGCATTAAAACTATTTTCCATACTTTTTACGGGATATTTTAAAGAAAACAACTGTTACTTTGTTGTATTTCTTACTCAAACAGTATATGTCTGTTCAAAGAAAAAGCTTGGAGAAATGTACAATTATACAAATGTGCCATGTATTCCAATTACTTTGAGTCTGTCCAGCCATAAACTTTCAAGGTTAGCTCCAGAACTAAACTAATTTAAGGGTTAAAGTGAAGATGTTGATCTGATTTCAAAGCTAAATCAAACCCTTTACCTCTCTCAGCTTGTACTTTCCCAACAATTCATTCTGGTCTTGCAACAAAGTTTGCTGTATTTCTTCTTTCTCTTCTTCAAAATGAGCTTCACTCTAAACAAAAGCAAGTGTGAAATTACAGAAAAACATGGTGAGATGTTATTTCTTTTTTAATGTGCTATTTCTACCAAAGCATACTCTACCTGCTGGTAAATACTACAATGGTGTGAACAGATGGTCTGCAAAGGTGTCCTGCTGGTGTAACAATGAATGAAGATTTGTGCGCTTAATCATGCATAGACTGAACCAAGCTCAAATTAGTTCCAATTAGAGCAAAGTGCTGAATGTGACAATTTTCCATATACTTCCCTATATGCTTCTAAAATAATAAATGGTATAGATTTCATTCTCACTTCAAGTTGGTTGAACTCAAGGTCATCAAATTTCTTTCTCTGTGCCTCGATCATTTCCTGTTCCTGTGCAAATTGGTCTAAGAGTGCATCTTCCTCCTCTTTACTGCAGCTCTCTAACTTCTGCTCAGTCTGGTAATGCGCCTCCTCCAGCTCGCGCAAGTTCTGACGCTCACGTCTGATGGCCGCCATATCCTGCAATAAAAAAACAAAACACATCACAACTTTTGAAAAGAAAATGGCATAAAACCAAAAAAAAAAAAAAAAGTATGATGTACATAACAAAACTCCACTGGGTAAGTAAGTCATCCTAGGATAAGTAAAAGCCGTTCTGTCAGAGAGACTCTAGCCTTTAACATGATAACAAAATAACCAGTGTAATATTCAGAGTATGTATAAATGTCAACAAAAGACGCAGCAATACATGGACATGTTAGAGTACACATGTAAGCTTTATGGTTACTTTGCCCACATACGATGCTGACACAGAGCTAACAGCTCATTCACAGCCACCTGTAGCGGTTATCTAGAGGCACTCATACAGTACCAATGCTAGCATACATCCTGATCAACAACACTGACATGCAGCAGGAACAATCAACCTTAAGCATCCAATATTCTCCCTATACACCACAAAACATAGCCACCTTTAGCTACTGGAACATTTCTTTAAAGAAAATAAGACGGTTAGTCAAACTGCTGATGCATGCTATTCTCTAAAGGTGTGTTTCTGGTTTAGTTTTTAGAATTTTAGGACATCTATCTTAACCCAGTTACATGCTTAACTCAGGGCTTGATAAGATCCTTGTAAGAAATGATTCATCTAATTCCACCAATAACAGCACTGGAACATTTGTTTTACGGATTTGTTTCATTATGCCCTACTCAAAACCAGCTAATTACATGATGGGAGTTTCATACATTTAAATAAACACAGAAAAACATGTATCAGTACTGTGTCACTTGTCATAGCTACCAAATGTGTATCAGTATTGTGTCACTCGTCATAGCTACCAAACATGTATCAGTATTGTGTCACTCGTCATAGCTACCAAATGTGTATCAGTATTGTGTCAATCGTCATAGCTACCAAATGTGTATCAGTATTGTGTCACTTGTCATAGCTACCAAACGTGTATCAGTATTGTGTCACTCGTCATAGCTACTAAAATGCTTTTAGGTGACATTAATTAATTAACTGGCATTAATTGTGTGATTTTGTCTAACCAACATCAAAAGTCTGACCATTTTGTGTACATGACCATATCCCAGTCATTCGCCTAATTACATGTATATCATATTCCGCTGTGTTGAAAACATAGACAGATATTCACAAATACACAACAAGGCCGTGGCTACTGTAAGAAAACTGATGAAGTATTCCGGAAGTTTAACACGTGAACCAAGAATATTAGGATGCATAATATCTGACTGGCCTTTTAGGAGTTTTGCAACGAGATATGTAATTTATTTAACAAAATACCAATTACTGCCAAACTCAGAGTAATAGAGCATTAAATTTAAAAGAAAACTGTGAATCTTTTCCTTAGCTTGACATTGTATAATGACTGGCCATGGTTGAGAAGCAGAAATTCAGGTCTCAATTCAATTAAAACTAAATACAATTTTGCAAATATTGCCATGTTTGGAGCTGTTCTAAATATACCTGTAATTAAGCTACTGACATTTACAAAAGACCGGAAATTGTAGAAGTGATTTATTTGTAGACCAGGGTCATATCCAGAGCCAGTTCCGTTCCAGAAAACGTTCCGAGCTCCCAAACATTTAGTAGCCTAAACCAATCAACCTGAGCTAACTCTAACAACTTATTCAAACAAAAATGTGAGGGTTTAGCAATAAAAAGTTTGCTTTTCATACAAATTTCTTTCCTTCACAGATCCCAGAGAGAATCATTCTAATTTGCAATTCATTTATACACCATTGCGATGCCACCTTAAAAGTTTGGGATCAGAACCCTCTGTGTTTTCTAGATATGGCCCTGTGGAAATCACATTTGAAGTAATGATGTTGACAGTTGATTAGGAACAAAGTTTTACACCACGTAATGAAAAATTAACCAACAAAATATGTTTTACATTTATTAGATACAGATTTACAGAAGTATACCAACAACAATACAGAACAGTATAAGCCAGGAGTTTAGACATGGGTTTTGCTAAGAATATTCTGTGGTAAGAAGTCTTTAGCCTTGGCTGTATATTGGTTGGGGAAACTTCATTCACAAGAAAGTTTAACAGTTTAAACATGGGTTTTGCTAAGAATATTCTGTGGTAAGAAGTCTTTAGCCTTGGCTGTACATTGGCTGGGGAAACTTCATTCACAAGAAAGTTTAACAGTTTAAACATGGGTTTTGCTAAGAATATTCTGTGGTAAGAAGTCTTTAGCCTTGGCTGTATATTGGTTGGGGAAACTTCATTAACAAGGAAGTTTAACGGTTTCACGACCTGAGTGGAGAAAAACACTACTCTTAATGGACAAAGAACCATATATATGGTGTAGCCGTAATATCAAAGAGAAAAGCAGCGATAATATGGGGATATGTGGTCTTTGGTGCCATGGAAGGGAAATGCACAGGTATGTCAGATGGTGGTTAATACGGGTCATGTTGATCAGTTTGCAGGCCTAAAATCACACATATGCTGAATGTAATGTTGAGCCAATGCCAATGAAAGTGGACAAATCATCCTGTTGCCATGGTATATTTTCAGGAAACATCAGTCCCTCATCTATGTTGATACAGCGAGGATGAAAAATTAAAATAAACCATTTACCTACAACTTTGACTTTTGCAATGTTATGGCTTCCTGCTTGACTGCTGGGTTGTGTTTCTCAAAGAGTGCACTTAAGTAACGTAGCAAGCAGTACTCCAGGCATTTTGTTCCCATGGAACATGTACGAGTAGTTGGTTTATAAGAGCATGTAACAGTTCATAGTGATTGTAGTCCATGTACATATATGCTTAGGTTGTCATTGAGAACAAGGACAATTCACTATACACGACAGACTGCACACTCTTGTTCCATTTGAATGAAAATTCATCAATCCAATAATAAACAAATTCCAGGCCAAACAAGAATATTTCTAGAGATAGTTGTACTGCAGTGTCAATTCTAGATGATACTAGCAGATTACAAGAATCCTACATCCAAAAGGCAATACTGATGAATACATGTCACAAAGATGCACGGGAGGGGCATGTAGCTGGTTAAACAGGAATGAAATTCACACTGAAACAATCCAAATACCATTGTCTCTACCACTAGAAAGGCAGTTAGCCAGCGAACTGCACAGATCCAGTGCATCCAAAACAAGCAAACACATAAAGCACCTGGTATGATGGGGACAAAACCACTGTAGCCTTGACAACGAGTCTACAAGGCTACAGTTAACATGATGCAGATATTAATCATACGTACCCTCCAACGTTTCTGGTAAGAACACAACACAAACGGAAAACAACATTAATTTACTCCTCATTTACAGCTTTTTATTAAAATATTGAGGGAAAATGAAAGTGTCACAGTTTATTGTAGTACCTGAAGACATTGTGCCTGACACACTGATACACAGCATCAGGAAGAGTACAATTAAAATTCATCTTTAACTTTAAATCTGATTTATTGGGAATCAACACTTAACAAGTGCCTAAATTTTAATGATCTTCTTTTTAATGTTTTGCAGAATCTTGTCAATGAACTGAAATCCTTTTTAGTTTTTGAAACAGCACAGAATAGAGCAGTATCCCAATTAAAGTTGACAAAACATAATACATGTATTTCTGCAGCAACAAAGGCCAAAGTCTTGCCTACAGGAATAAGAAATCATTCAAAGCAGATGCTAGGTTTTGAAATGAGGCTGAATTCCCTGTGATGAGCAAATCATAACCATGATAAATAGACAGTCAGTTAAAGAGGAACCAATGCGCCTTTATGCACAATAAATTAGATAAATGCAAATAAGTGACCATATATATTGGATAAAGAGCATCAGCGGGCTTCATGCACCGAATAGAGAGAAGCAGCGTTGATGGTGATCCCTGTGCCAAACAATCCCTGTGAATAGAGTTACCTGTCCAGGTGTATACAGCAAGAGTTGAGCAACTTGACCTTATGGCTGACAGTGCAGGTCAGTGACTGGCAGACAGAATCAGAAACAATATCACTCCAGTGCACTGAATGTATTAACCTACATGATTCATTTAATGTCTTTCAATAACACCACTGTGTCACAACAAATAGTAACCTGAAACATAAGTTTCCTCGCCATAACATGGCTTAAATAATGCTCAGGTGATGCTTGGCCATAGCCATTCCTTCACAGTCCCTCACCTTAAATGTTAAGCAAGACTGATGTGTATACAGTGTGCATGCCTCATTAACTGAATCCTCCAACTGAGTTGATTAAAAAAAGTTCTAATTTAATATTTTAATAAATTGCTCAGAGTGAGTGAAATTTATGCATACCAGCCTATTACCTGAATGCTAATACTGTCCACAACAGTAGAACTGCTGATGAGATGACAAATATAATCCCCAGCATACATGTATATAGATCTATGCTGTATGAACTAGATCTGCAGTGCAAATGTGACAAGTCTGGTAGGGCTTATGTGTTCACTAATTCAGGCTAAAGATGTGCTGATTAGTTTATTCAATTTCCTGAATGAAAGCCAGCTTGTCTCGTCTGACCACACACCTTGACAGGTATATGTAAAACTTCTGCAATGCTCTATAATCCTGGACAAGGAACTCTGAACTCACAATGCATTGTTTGTAACGACTACTGAACTTGCTCTAACACGCTTACTTTCTCTCTCTCCACTGCGGCTCTCTGTATGAGACGTTGCTGTTTCTCATGGAGGAGGTCAATGTTTTCCTGGTCTTTCTGCATCTCTTCCATTTCCTTCTTGTGTTCTCCTTCCAGTAAAGCCCTCTCCATCTCCAACTGAAGCAGAACACAAGCCAACATTTCTGTACAACATGGAAATCTTCAACTCACCACTCAGGTGTGTTCACCACAAACAGGTAACTAACAGTACTGACTTCTGGCAACATCTTAATTCTCCTGTTAACAATGGGATCTTCAGAGTGCCCAGGGGAGGTGATGCCCCCTACCCACAAACACCTGCCACCCCCAGCACTCTCTGGGTCTAATCAGGCCGTAAGCTAAGTGAACCATGACCATCACAGGAAGGAAGGCTGACCTGAGGGACCAGGAATTAATCTTTGCCTTTGTGTTCATGATTTTCAACAAAACAGTGACAGATAGGGTGAAAACTGCCTCAATTTATGCAGGCCCATGGACAGCACCCCCTGCTGACATTCCCTAACAGTTATGTTGTGTTTCTGTATGGCGATATCTCTACTACCAGGCATCTTTGGCCAAGCCGAAATTTAATAGTACACTGATGTACATGCTTTCAAATAAGTAAAAGTAATGAAGTCTCTGTTGTGTCTCTAACACACAAGCAACACCTGGTCGAGACAACAGCAACACATTACGATCATGGAGTTGTACACAAAAAATCAAACTTCATATCCCAAATCAGATCATATCAAAGGATGACTAACGCATGTATATCAAGCAGAGCTTCACAAAAAGGAAAGGTTTAATAACGATAAGAGTTGTCCATTAAGCCAATTACTCTGTATTAAAACAATGACTACATGTATACTCATCCCACATTTTTCCTGTAATGACTGATAATCCTTACAGACTGAGCTTGTCATGAAGCGAATGTCTGATTTACGACAATACTGACTCACTGCAAACCCAAACATAAATTCAAAGTCTGAATCTGTTTGGATTCAATGCATCTACACTGAAAAGAGCCACTTGTTTTGTCCCCTCTACTTATTTACTTATCTGTATTGGTGTTCTATGCCATACTCGATAATACTGCACTTATACCAGGGCGGCCAGCATCATGATGGGAGGAAACCAGGAAGAGTCCTGAGAAAACCCACAACCATCTAGTGCAAAATATAAAGAAACCAGACGTTCTTCTTACATTTGAAGCACGAATATAATAGGAATAAAGAAACACTACATGAAAACATGGAAAACGGTCTTACCCTTTCGCGTTGTCTCAAGCCACATTTACGGAATCAGATTAATTAACCTGTCATACCTCTCTGATGGCCTCATTTTCCTGAGCCTCAATCTCCTGTATCTGTTTCTTCAACTCATTGATGCGAGACAAGAGCTCAGCCTTCATCTTCTTCAGTCTGGCCAGGTGCGCGTGACCTTTCAGCTCAGTGTCCTGAAAATAAAGACAAACTCTGTTTGAGTGAAGGTTTTATCTTAAATTTTGATGTAAAGCTAGAATACAAACATAAAACTGTTCTGTATATGCGTGTCATCACATACCACAGAAAGCGGCACGGCCAAGCCTGTATGTGATGTCGACATTTGGAACAACTTTAGTCATAAACATTTAACAAAATCGAAAACACCACTGCAGTGTCGAAGAAATCTGCACAAAACTTCAAAAGCTGAAAATAAGAAATGAGGAAGTTGTGAATATTCATATTCAAAGATCAATGACACACTATAACATATAATGTAAGATTTAAGGCCTTGTTGTAAAGATGACCTTGTTAAAACATACACTGTGTAAGTGCGATACATTTCCTTCAAGTCGTGATTCCAGGGTTCAAACCTCACCCAGGCTCATCTTATTCATGATGTCCAAACTTGTTCACAGAAATGTCCTTTTGAATCTTAAATTATTCATGCTGGCAAAATTAAAGTAAGAAAGTTTTCATTTTTCTTTACGAACACATGGGTTCTTACATTTATAACAATTCATAGAAAATTCTAGGCCTCTGACAGTCCATCATGTTGATCTTGTAGTGTACTATAAATGTTTTAACCTTCCACAGTTCAATGTAAATAGAATGAAATTCTTCCCAGACCTGTGGTCAACTTACTCTAATATGACTATGGGTAGACATACTCGTATGACACAACCGATCAAGTATACAGACACCGTGACACTGTTTGCCCAGGTGTCCGTGCAGAGAACATAGGTACAAAGGTATATATAGATCAGGTATGACATTCCTTAAACACATGTCCTCAGAATTACAAATAACATATTTGTTCTGGACAGGTAAATCTGATTATGGCCATACCCTGACATGAACTTGGAGCCAGTGACCCACTTTACACTGTCTCTCCATATTTCAGCAGAGACTGACCAGCTCGGGGCACTCCTGACCACGCTTCTTCACTCAATCAGCACAGGTAAATAACAGCTGTCAATCACAAATTCACCCCTATGGGGTATATATACAGGTACATGTAACTTTACACAGGTACATTCCACACAACCAGATCAGAAGGGAGTGGATTTCCTATGCACAGTGTAAAGCCTTTTGTGAACAGTCGATAAAGCCAAAAGCTCTGTTTACAGTAATATTGACAGGTTAATCACTCGCGCCTGACAATAAATAACAACAAAACACTTGCACACTCCTGCTCCATGTGGGTGAGCTATTCATGAAGCACGGCTGAACACAGTGTAATATTCTTCACAGAAACGCCTGGTATGGGTCCAGTAGCCAGAGAACCTGTCCTCATCTAACCCCACAGCAGGTAGCCTGGTGGAAGCTCAAGGAGAACAGAGGGATACAGGGTAAGGTTATACGCACAGGAAGTAGATACCACAGTGCGCTCACAGAAACTGGGAAAACAATGTCTTCCCACACAAGGTAATAGAACAGTCCAGCCACTGTTCGCCCGCAAAGAGCTATGTAATGTGGCAATCACTGCATACCTAAGACAGAGTGCATTGCAGGGCTTGACAGCATATAATGCATGGCATACTCCTTGATGAATGTCTAAGTTTAAAGCCAATCATTTCCCCAGTCAGATGACTCTAGTCTAAGTGGAAATAAAATCCAATAATATCCTTACATAATGAGTTCTGACACAACTTGTCAATATAAGGCAGCTATTATCACTGACGCACCACTCCAGAGAGCTCTCCTGATGTGGGTAAGATAACTGCACTGGAATATCCCACAGCAAAAATAGGCACCTACTTCCAGAAACCACTACACACTATAACAACAATGTAAGCAGATATGAGGAAAATCAGTTGGGTGCTTTCCAGACAGTAATCTTGAACACAGAAGATTACATGTACTGGTCAGTGCTACACACGTAACTGTTCAACTCCTTCAAATCCCCATGTCTTTTTTCGTTCAATAATCCAAGGAGGTAGTCTTCAGCTCTTTACACCAGATACAATGTAATAACCACTCTTACACACAGGTTTACATGTACTATGCATGCATGAGGGACTTCCAAGAACCCAAGGCCTAACAGCATCCACGGCGCGAGTGTAACTAGTAACTCTGCCTGCAGCATTACTCCCTTGGTGTGTGTATATACACAGATGCACCAGGTAAACAGAACACCTGTGACCTGCACAAATGTGCCATCAGAGCCACTCTATTTTCTACAGGTTTATGAGGGGCCTCAGCAGCCCGCTGTCTGCAGACGTGTCTTAACACTAAAGTCACAGCTTGTTACACCAGCATTCATCAGTCCGACATCCCTGTCAGGAAGTGCCAGTAGACAAGGACGTGTGTGGACATAAGGAGACAGAGGGAATGTGCAACAAGGAAATAATGTACAACAATACATTCACACTGCTAAACACATCCAGAATTCCTTGCCGGGCATATACACGTAATGAGACACACATGTACATAAAAAGACGGATACATTATGCAATTATGTAATAAAGGTGTCTTCAGGACTACAGTGTAAATAATGTAAATTAATACAGCTGAAGACAAGTATATACATAAAAAAGTGTACTTCACTTAATACCTAAACACTTGCGTAGTTCAATGCATGCTCCACAGTGTGACATAGGAGGCCTTTACACAATAACCACATTACCAACTGTTGTCCACGAGACTGAATCTGATTCAGAACAACATGTTACAACCCCCTGGAACAGACGCCAGCTGGTATCAACTGGAATCATTAAGCTTTGACACACTATTTCCTTCCCTAACCTCACATTTGTCTACTCTGGCTATGTACACTTAATGCCACAGGCCTGAATTAGGTAGCCAAATAAAAGCTGATTTTACTCAGGGACAGGACCACAAGGGCAATGCCTTAAGTTAATTAGGCCTTAGTTAACCCTAATAACACTTTCCATTATCTGGTCACAACATCTAAGATTCCAGGTTTATTGTTAACATGAAAACTATGTATAACTACATGTAGTTGGATTTCAAATGTAACATAATTAGTGAGGTAGAAAATAAAAAAAAGGTCTAAAGTTCATGAAAACTGCAGCTTCTTAGACTGCACCTGCACCTGCAATGTCTAATAATGTCATATCTGCTCATGAATTCATTTTATTTCACTGATATTAATAAGATCAATAATTTTTCATTAATATCACAACAGCCATATGAAATAAGGGTGTGGGAAACTGGAGTACCCAGCACAAAGCACAGCCTCTCGCTACATACCTGACAAACCTCTCAACTGCAACTGAAACAGGCAAAGCTGAAGACAACACTTTGTGACAGTTTACAGAAGTGATTAATAGAAACCTACCGTAATATTGTGGAGGCTGTTCTCGCTGGAGGTTTCCACACCACTGGACGAAGCAGCCCTCTCTGGCCCCTTCAGCTGGTGGAGACTTCCATCACTATCGCTCGTCACTGGGGAACGGATCTCCAACGGCACAGATGACAATGGAGATTTTGGCTCCTCCATGGAGGACCGCGGAGTGTCAGTCTTAGGGCTGCTCATCATTGGTGGCGACGCTTTGAAGTCCAACTGGTCCTCACCATTACAGGTAACTGTCACCTCCACCTTAATCTCAGGTGGACAGGAAGCACTTTCAGTTTCACTTTCATTGGTTGTAACGGAGCTCTCGCAGTGAACATTCTGTGAGTTATCAGTTTTTGACTCAGTACTAGAAGAGGCATTTATCATCATCTGTAACTGATCCTGCTCATGCACCATGGCATCAAACGCAGAATCGAGTTCCTTAATCTCACGCACAATGATTGGCTGTGAGTCTGAGTATCTTTTGTTTTCAAACTCGTAACTCAGCTGATAGGAACTGTCCACACTGCTGGATCCTTTTTGACTGTCCTCCATTTTGAAATTCAACACCATATTCTCATCATCAGGAGATTCTGTTCGTATAATTGGCGGAGGTGGGTTGGGTTTTGGAACATGGCTGATTTTTGGGTAATCCACATGAACATCAGCAGCCGTAACCTGAGAAATCAGCGGACTAGACACATTACCCCTGTCTATTGACGAGGACTGATTGGCTGGCGATGGAAACATTGTAAAGTTGGCAGCAGAAGAGCCTGATGACAGTGGTGGAGGGGGGGAGACTTTGGACACAGCCTCCACTTTGAATGACGGTGACGAGACTGGGGAAAAGTTGTGCGAGTTTTTGTTATCAGTTTTGTTTGTGTCAAACGGTGGTGGTCTTTTCTTAATTGTCCCAGTTTCCTCAGAACTGAGGAATGGCTCATCCTCCGAGTTAGAAGAACTGGAACCACAGCGTTTGGGCTGAAACCCGAAAACAGTTCCCTCCTTCTGAGGATTATTCGGAGAAGCAAGGAGGTTTAAGGAACCATTGGTTTTTATTTTGGTTATGGAGTTGCGAAATTCAGATTTATCCTTTCGCTCCGCTGATCCAGACACATTTGGGTCTGTGGCTGTATTTGGAGTCAAGTTCAAATTGAAATGCCTTCCCACAGGAATCGGCTGTTTGGACTGGTCCTGCGTCTTATTCTCGCTTTCCACCTGTTTTTCATATTCCGCACACATCATTAGAATTTCTTCCAAACGCTGGCGCTCCTGTTTCTCAAGCTCTTGCTCGCGCTTCCTCTCTGCCACAATTTCCTTATGCTTCAGGGAAAGATCTTGTTGGCTGGCAGTGAGCTCCGTTATATCAAAGTCAATTCCTTCAAAGGTATGCCTGGGATTATTAAAGTCTGATCCCACACTAGAGCCACTGCCCCTGTTCCCACCATTCACTACAGCTCCGTTCACAAACACCAAGCTATTGCCCATGATTGGGCCGTGTTTGCCACTGTCTTTGTACACACCTGGAGATTGCTGATAGAAGGGGGAGGTGGACAGGGGGGAGGCGGGGCTCGTCATGGTGATGTTCCCTGATGACAGTGATGAGTGACTAGAACATGCGTCTGAGCTACTACTGGACGCCAGGCTACTAACACTGGTCAGAGACGTGGAGCTCGTTGAGCTGCATGTACTTGGAATGCGATCGGTGGTTGACACAGGTGGAGAGCCTTGTATTACACTTAAAGCCACTCGTGTTGTGGCAGTGTCTTTTGTGAAGAGTTTCTCCCCTGCGTAGGTGACGTTTGGACTGGATATTGCACTACTGTCACCGGAGTCTCCTGACTTCTCGTGATGATCGGACCCCACAGAAGGGGAGGGGCTACCACTGTTTGTTGGTGAATGGGGAGAAGACTTTCCCCGAGAAATAAGTTCAAATTTACACACTTTGTTCACAAAATCGTCTTTTTCTAAGCTGTCTCTGAAAATCTCCTTGTTAATTTTATGGACCTTGGATTTGCTTGAGTCCCTGACTGGTACAGGAGGGGGTATTGCAGAGCGAGGCACTGGTTTCGGCGGTGACTGGGATACGGCTGGTGAGTTTGTCAGAGTTGAACCATTGGCTTTTGCACAACTGGCCTCTGATATCATCTTAAGGTACTCCGGATTATCTTCCAGCCCTGAAAAATAAATCACATAAATAAAGTTACATTTTGTCGGAATGAATTATACAAACTGTGAAAAAATTGCGCTGATTTCTTTTTTAAGAAAAATTACAACCTAACTTAATCAACAGCATTCTTAAAAAAGCTAGCTATATATACTTCTTAAAACATGCATTTTCATTAGGAAGGCATCAGTGTAAAAATTATGGTGCATAATGTACTTGAAATGCAGTAATTACATTTTTCCTTTGTTTTGCAATTTTCAGCATCTTTTAGAGTACGTTCAGTTCAACTTTTTCTATACATATAGTCAAAGCTTTCTTAAATCTCATGTGTATCATTACAAGTACTTAAGCATCCAATCACAGAAGGCCAAGAAAAATCATGTCAAGTCACATATAAATTTGCAGCTTGAAACAGGCTTTATGCACCCTACCACTGCACATCCTGTGAGTGAAAAACAACACGTCTGTACTAAAGAAACCCTTCAATGCAAAACAGTCTGTAAAAAACAAACAAGGACACATGTAATACTTCTTATTACCTCAATGTCACATTACCACAACATCATATCCATTACCAGGAAAGCCATCTTGTCAAGTTACGACCATTCCTTGACAAATTGATAAATCTGACTTCATTTCTGAAGCGTTCTCAATCTCTCACACAGACACGACAGGCCGTGATGCTGAACACAGCTGGGAAAAGGGCCTCTGCAGCTAATCTGCCAGCAGATTATCACACAAGATTAGAGAGATTTTCAGCAATACTAACCTCCATGATGGGGGCAGCAGTAGTCCTCCCTAGACACATAACCCTCCTAAATCCCACAACGATTCTCACAGAAACTGAATACGAAGGTTCAAAATGGCAAGGCCCAGTATATGCAAACTGTCTGCAATATTGTTTTTTTCCAGAATTTTTTTTTTTTTAGCTTTCAACATGACATCCAGTAGTGGCCAGACCTGTTTTACTGTTAAGGCTAGGCAGCATTACATGCCTTGTTGTGACAAATCTATCACACTCTAACAAAACAGCCAGGTTTAAAACTAACAAGTAGACAAACCAACAGAAAGAAAGAAGAAACAACCACAAAAAAATTGAGTATCCTCTCCATTTACATGCATAATGCCAACAGGCAGAAAAAAAGCCTGTATATACTTTAAGGCCTGCTGGAATATAGTGACATAACCTCAGGACCATTAGCTCAGCTAAACAGGTTCACAGACGACAAGATTCAGAAATGTTACAACCACGTAAATGGTCATGCAATGCATCTTTTCTTCACTTACATATTTGTTCATTATCTACACAAATGTTATTGTTTATTTTTTTCTTCAACATTTAATTTTAGCGCTCAAGATATTATGCTCCAGAAAAAATGCAATTTTTGACACCATTTTAGCCAAAATTTCCTATTTGTCAACAGACGACTCACGCATGTCATTTTTTCATTTTTTTCAATTTATTATTGAATTAACTTTAATTACTTTCTCCCCATCCTAAGCACAAGTACCCTCACTTCCTGGTGCTTGTAATTAACCATAAAATATGAACAGATGTACTTGTAACATGAGCATTCACGTTATATTTATATATCTATTTATCTTTTTTAATGGCGTTTAAGGGTGAACTCGAGAAGTTTTCACTAATATGAAGGCAGTGAGTTTTCCTGGATACAACACTGACCTTTGGTATTCGCATCGTTAGCAACAGGCTATACAGATGTGTATATCATTAGACATATGTGTAATACCAGTTTCATATTCAATGCTGTCAGTAACACAGGGCAATAAAACTGCACGTGGGATGAGAATTAACTCAGAAAAACTTTTGGTATGCTCTTTGCCCCACAACTTGAACACTTGTTTCTGGGGTAGTCAGAATAAGCCTGTACTTGTACATGTCAAGACAAGGGCCTCCTGTCATGTAAGACAAACGCTTTGTTTAGATCATCATGTGTAATGTTCAGCAATCCAGGGGAACATAGCCAAGTTATGGCGCGACCCGGAGAGGTCAGTGTTCACAGCAGACCAGCTGCTTACAATAAGCAGTACCTCACACTTACCTCAGACAAATCTCACCCGATATCCTGGTGAAACAACCACCGACAACATTAAACAAGATTTCCACATTTCATGTTAAGAGAAAATCGGCCCAAAACACATAAAAACTGAAGACGAGGGTGTGAGGCGAGCAGAACTATGCTGGGTGAGTGCCAGGTAACACTCCCCAAACGCTAGGTAAATACACCTGACACCACTACACTCGGCTTAAAATCAGCTTATCCCAAGAATGTAGGCCCAGAAAAAAACAGGGTCACTTGAGGGATTGATTTCACAATGTGGGTCATCACATCAAAATATTGAGGGGACTGGTTATGTTTGAGCAATAGTGCCTTAATTGACCATTTAATACTCTTACAGCTCCGCCATCACTAGCCAGCCTCTAGGTAACACTGATTGAAGAAAACTCACTTATGATAGATCAAATCAAAGCAGAACTTCAATAGTGAGCACAAGTGGGTGTCATACTTCATGTAATGATGGCTTCAAGTTACCTTCTCTAAATGCCAGGTACTTACCTGTGTGTAATTTTGCCTACATGTATATTCAATTTAGACTGAGATATATGCATGTACATACATATGCCTGTACACAGACACGTATACATTTGCATCATTCACAAACCAAATCTGTATTTCAATAACCGAGTGACCAGAGTTCTTAGAAATGACTTAATTCAATTATTTCTTATTTTGCAATTTATAGCCTCAAGGATATTGCTCACATGCAACAAATGTTAATCTGAGATCAATTAATTGAAGCTAAAATAAATTTACCTATATATGAACCAACACATAAATAACCAAAGACAGGTAAATGCACTGACATTTACAGGTACATTTGAGATACTGAAGTAAACATATAGCATGGAACACATGAGGGACACAAGAAAATGTATGGAGATATGCCTGTATGTACTTTACCTTTTCACCTGGCCCAGGTGAGCCACAGGTGATACTGGCTGTTTGTTTAGCATACCTGACTATCATTAGGTGTGATGACTGATGTACTGAGGTGACTGACATCACTGAGTCCCTCATAAATCTGACCAGACCTGTCATTCCACAGATCACCCACACTCAGAGGTGTAGTGTAAATACTGGGGAGATGTGAACCAACCAAAGCACATAAAACACGGAGCTGATTGAGGCATATGTAACTGACAGGGACACTATTATCTTCTGAGTTTCTCGTATACAGACCAAAATATTACCTGTGGATGACCATGCAGTGTAGAGACAAAAACCTGCTCATTCCACAGTCTCTCAGTATATACCATATACAAGGATATACCATGATATACCCACACTTAACAGCAGAAAATATCCAACTACAAGAAGGAACGATGAGAGGGAAAATTGTCGCCTGTATCAGAGCCCGGTGTGACAAACACACAATACTAAATGTACTTCATAACTAAAGAAGGTGACAAGACGTTGGTATTCAACCTTTATTACAGGTAATTTATATGTGATATAGTACACTGTCCATTGTAATGGCTGAATACTGTACACCTACATATAACCTATGAGCTACAATGATACATGCACTCAATGACTCACAACTGGATATTCTGAAGTATAAAGGATGGGTAAGCTAACATTTACTTCCACACGTACTGTACTTTGTACCAGTTAATGAACAGAACATACATGAATATTAACTTTGACACAATCTGGTCAAGTCATTCAGTAGTTTATAGTGCCTTTCCTAGCTAACAGTGAACGATTATACAAACCACATATAGCACTGTTCTATTAAAATTGGAAAAGTTTGTTACATTACACATTCATGTGTCAATAAAATGCCTGGCCCAAAAAATAGAAATGGAAACTTATTTTGATCCTCAAAAAAAATTTTCCCATCAATTCCTCATTTTCATCTTATAACTTTGGAATAATATTTGCAAACAGTCTTTGTTGATTGTCATGTTTCATCCATACTGCTGCCAAAACATTCTCTTTGCCTTTTTTGCCTCTAATAATACTATGATAATAGTTGGACAATTTTTGTACGGAATTTCTGACAAATAAAAGTACAAAATTATTATATATTTTGGTCCAGCATTTCAAGGACATACATATATCTCTCCTGTTTTCCTTTACGTTTCCAGTGTTCTGTAACTTCATGTCTGTATATAAAGCACCTGTAACATTTCAACTACATGGGAGCAGCATCCTCTCTATCTTTACACCTTTATAGCCTTTGAATACCTCAGGAAAGGCATGAAAGTTCACAGCGATGATAACCAGGTATCTGTGAGGGCCAATGTCCAAATATATGTTTGTTAAGGTGAGTGCCTACATACTGACCAAATCCTACAGGCCAGGGCCCAGCTCCTCCTCTGTGTGCCACTTAGATGGCCCTCTAAATACCCTGGTACTTCTCAGCTGAGGGTCAAGATAAGACCTACCCAGAAGAGCTGCCAGGTTGCCACAACGAGGTATTTCACTGATGAATCAGGAATATAATAAACTCTACAGAAGCCAAGTCACTAATGTAGAAGGAGCGAGAGAAGAGAGAGAGAACAGTTGGGCATCATCAGTAAATCGGGGTCAACATCTGACCAACAGATAATGGAGTTACAGTTAAGCTTAAGTAGGCTCTACACAACAAGGCCAAGAGTTCAAGTCTGGTATGTGTCAGTTTATGATTTGGTGCAGAAACACATCTGTAATTTTCACACTGCTCCTATAAAGCCCATGTATAAGTATATGTACATCTTTAATATTCCATAATTCAACAACAAACTTAAAATTTAAAGGACAATTATTTGTTCTAAATCTCCTGTAAATACACAATAGATACACCTGTTTAGCTTGTTTTTGATAAAAGTGTTCACACCATATTCAACCCAGAAAAAATTCTTATAAATGCTACATAAGCTGTGCATACATGTACTTCACCAGATTAAGACAAGATGAAAATGAACTGATTTTGCATGATCTAAGACCTAAGTCTTGGACACTATAATAACTATGTAGTTAAGAATTTTGCAATACGGCACAAGCACTCTACAGGTGACACACATGTAACCTTCTTGTTAGATATCCCAGAGATCACCTTTCCAAACAGACTGAAGGTGCAATGTACAGCAGGGAGTTCTCTGCTAGACAATGTGTTTCTGGCCAGGCAGACAGAAATCCTAGCCCTTCCAGGCAGTTATGTTACATCCAACCGGCGGCACGGACATACAGTCCCACCTGAGCCATGCTTTTATACAAGATTAGGTCATGTTTCAAGTCTGGGTAACAGCGAAGGTAACAAGCCATCATCTGTATATCCTAAATCTCTGATATTTTTATCTGTTTACAGGTAATTTATACCACAACACAACTGGACTGGATTGAATTATGCTTGTGTTTTCATTATGCATGTTTTAAACTGCCATAGTACACAACAGCTACAGACTTCACTGACATCACTGTTATTAGTGTTTTAAAAAATATAGCAGCTTTCGTGACATTAATGACAGTCAGACAAATGAACCTCACCACATTCCAAAACATAAGGTGAAGAAGCCAAAGTGTTGTCGGCAAACTATCAACAGTCCAGATATGCATGGATTATTTCTGACCAAATGTAAGTCACAAATTTCATACACATATACCAAATAACAGAAATTGATCACCATCATAATGTATATACCCTAGTAATTTGAGTTTCAGACAAAAAAAAAATATTTGCCCATCACCTTAAAACATCAACACCACAGATCATGGAAGAGTGAAAACATGTCCATCTGCCCCTGTAACTACTCGAACACACAATTTTATCACACAGACAGCAATAAAAAGTCTCTTTCAACTCCCTTAGCACTTCAAGCCACCACTGTAAATGCAAACAAATGCTAATATATAACATAGATGCATAAGTGCCCTAGCAACGCATTCATTTTACCATGAAATGCCTCATCATGTAGGAGCTATTCTCACAACTGCCTAGAATGCAGACGCTGGTAGAATCATTACAGTAGTCCCAGGGCTGGGGTAATGCAGGGAGAGCTGTACATACATGTACAGTCTCTTACAGGGACCAGGTAAACCCCGGCCAGGGTGCTCCCAGGTGGAGGCGCCCAGCTACTCACCCTGCAGGAATGTAAGCGGAGCCACAGATATCCGACAGTTGGGCATCGCATCTTTGATTTTCCGAGCTTCTTGGGGATGATTAAAGCGAAAGTAATTGGAACGCCCAATACAAATCATAGAACCTGCAACAGATAATCAGAAAGCTACTTTTAGTCTTGCATTCACATCAGAAGAACTGCCCAGAAAAAAAATGCATGTGTCAGATTAAACATGACATAAAGTTTACATACATGGGGAAAATTGGTACCGTCAAAATACATCAAAAAACAAACACATGAAGTGTTGACTACTAAATACCACTGGGCCTAAACACTATCATGACCATGTTTCTCCATCAAACATCCTTTGCTTGTTACGTTTAGACAACTGTATTTCATTGATTATAATACGTGATTCCATATTGAAATAATAGGCACAGTACACTGGTGCCCATTAACACATAAGACCAAATCAAACTCTTGTCACAGCACAACAGAACTCCCACCACAACACCACAGAATCCCTGGCACACCCCAACAGAACTGCAGCCATACCACAACAGAACTCCTGTAACACAACAACAGGACACTTGTCACACCACAACACGACACTTGTCACCCCACAACAGAATTCCTGCCACACTACAACAGAACAACTGCGACCCAACAAAGGGACTCCTGCCACACCACAAAGGAACTCCTGTTACCTACCATGGCCAAACTCCAGCCATACCACAACAGAACTCCTGGCATGATATATATGTAGTAGACCTCCAACTTCACCACTTCAAGTGGTGACCATCACAGCAGCAGAAAGACTTTGGCCTTACTTGTGCAGCCCAGAGATGAAGTATGTGTGTGGCCTACATACTGAAATACATACATAATCTGCACAAGACATTTAACTCACATAGCCACTAAAAGAAATCATCCTCCGCTTCAAGTGTCTACTAAAACCCTGGAAACTGGAGACCAATGGAGCAGGTCTTATAAATCCTGATCACAACCAGCCTGGCAAGTCTTAGCAGAACGGACACACAGACACACGATTCAACCATAAATCATCTTCCTACAGCTATAGATCAGGCCATTACCCACCCAGATCTAATGCTTCCAAGAACACCAGGTACAGTCTCCAGTTGATACTCCACTGCCAGGGGTCAGCTATGGGCAGCAAAAAATAAGTCCCTCCTTGTAAGAGAAGGATCTGAGAGTCCGCTAAAACATGGTCCAGCCCATATGTCTAACCAATGCTATCGCAGACAGTGTGCCATTACACAACACTGGTTTGTGTGTATCAGGCAACGTTCTGCTAGTTAAAGGTGACACCACAGCCCTGTTTGAGTTAGTCATAAAATCTCCAGGAGAGTGCCACACTGGGGTCCTCACAAATAACAGTGACAATGTGCACAAGTCCCAGGCACCATCAATCCAAGATAACTATTGCCGTACAATGGGCAACATAAAAGCAGTTAAAACCCTGTCTGTCAGCAGAAACAAGACAAAGTCTCCAGGTTTGATCTTCTTGTACACATTGAAAGGAGCTATGGTTTAATACCAAGTTAACATCACCTCACATTTATATTATGATCTGGAAACATTTAGTTTCCTTGGTGATCACACTGAAAATAAAGAGATATGCCTGATCTTTTATTCTTTCAAAAGTACATAAAACCAGACACATATATACTGCATACAAACGCTGTATTAGACACAGAATATCCTCCCTCACTCTCAAAGAAAAAAAACCTGCACTGGATCCATGCTATTAAATTTGCCAATACCTTCTTCAAATCCACACAAATAAATAAAAACACAAATAAAATTATTAACTGTCTTTGCCATGTTACGCTGAAACCATTGTAAGTGTATGTCAAACCAAGAGCTTGTCACACACAGTCATACAGAGGTTCCTATTCAAGGGGCACAACAAAATATAACTGTCAAATTTACTTTGTGTCATAGCCCTAAAATCTCTCTGTCTATAAATTATTTGTGAAATATAATCCAGCGAGTTGGACACTATCAGCTTGTCATAGCTGCTGTATTTCAAGTCCCAGTTTACTGCTACCTCCGCAATGGCTGTGCTATATACACAACTACAAGTATATCCAGGATCCTCCCAGTCTCTGACACAAAGATAGGAGTAGTGCATGAAAACAACTCTAATGGCAGGGGATTTCAAGAGAGAGCTCAACAGGCCAGTACATACATGTTCTGCAATCACAACACACAGGCCAGAGTTCCACATCCAAGATGACGTTTGATACTCTGTAAGCCACAGACTGGCTGATCATACATATACATGTACATTAACATGATGGGAGGAATGGAGAACTGATCAAGATAATGTCTCTTTCACTCATAAACATGCTAAGCTAGTCACTTAAATCGGGCCAAGTTCAATTACCACATCACTAAATGATATAGTAGTAGGTGTAAAAACTAATAACTTACCAGTGCTATAATTAGCTTATATGCTGCATATGCTCTATTCTCACATGTGAATAAACATGGATAGAGAAGCAGCGTAAATTTACATGGATTGTCCTTAAGACAACGGACAAGGTTTTCCTCATTCTGTCCTGTACACCAGGCGAGTCAAGCCCCAGATACCAGCTGGTCTTTGTATCGGGTGTTCACATCTATGCAATCGCTGGTTTCTCCAGTATCTATTCTCAAACTGAATCCACAGTACCAAACCTGGGAGGATACCCTCCCATCACACAGTGTAAACAATTCTCAGCTTTGCCCCATGTAACAGAGTTTTGTTAGCATATCACAGAGCTGTTCACAGAGTCAGCTAGTCTTGATCATCCAAACATCCAGTATAAAGAGGGTTGGCCAGGAATCAGGCCTGCTAACCTGGCAGACAGTACTGGTGACTACTGAGTGGTATGGTAGGGTAGGGTAGGGCAGGGGGGGGAGGGAGGACCCCTCTGCAGTATAATACTCCAGGAGTAGGACTAGCTGTCAGAAGCCACACAGCCTGGGTCTAGGTTATTCCAGGAGCTGCCAGGGCTGTTGAGTGACAAGACCAAAGAATGGCACAAAACCACAGAAACTACCCCAAATGAGAAGTAGAAAAAATGCAATAAATATACTTTACCTTTCAACTTTTTGTCCATTTAGATTGAAGGAGAGAGGAGCTCCTGTTAACCTGGTGCCATGGAGCAGTGGTACAGGCGCGATAAACATTCAGACGCCTGGATGGCCAGCACAGAAAACTATGTTCATTAGCACTGATGTGGCCAGGGGCTTAGGCAATTTGGCGGCATTTTCTGCAGGATGAAATTCAATTAGAAGTCACCTGTTTCCACTAGGGTCTGAGGCCAAAGTCGCCCCCATACAGCAGTTCTGATTGATAACAGATGACAGCACACTTCGCTCGGCTTTGGTTTCTCATTTAATGACCGCTGAACGGGTACTCTCAGTATCGGTATGGACAATATTGGAGTTAACAGGGTGTGCATGATAACCACCAGAACAGATAACCTTAATAACACTATATTAACATGTACAGGATGGGAGATGGTCCTCCCAGACATGGCACCATTCTAAACAGTACAATGGTTGAACCCTACTTGGAGGAACTCATTCAATCTGTCCCTTCTCCAATGACTCATGCTTAAGTAATCAAATAAGGTTCAGTAATGCCAGACTTTGTACTTTGTGCTTGGGAAAACACAAGTAAAGTGGAACAGCTATGGTTACTTAGCCCAGGAATGTCTACATCAATCATATCACATGACAAAGAAATAAAAGTGGTTTGAAATCTGGCTGGCAAATTAATGAGTAGTGACACTAATCACATGTAACTAAGAAGAATGCTTCAAATGAATGAATGTTTCCTATCCACAAACTATATTAACTCTAGCCAAATTAATGTACACTGCAGATGAATTTATCTCTAATTGCAATGCTGGTCCTCAGGTTCCTTCATAAGTATTAGAGATACAACTTCAAAAAGATAAATACCTAACTTATCATTCACTAAATAAGGGCCAGAGAATGAATGAGATTACTTGTGTTTCATTATAGTGTGCATTTTAGGCCTGGAGTATAAAAATACAAGCTAACCTAAAAATACATTATTGTTTTGTATGCAAGGTACACTAAGTTAAAGAATCAAAGCCAACATCATCCTGTAACAGTAGACACCAGGGTGATTATGTGTATGTCACGGACAAATCCATGTACAACAGTTTATGTCATACGGCAGTCTTAACGCGACAAAGTCATCATAGTTACATGTGCCTGTATCAGTGCTATATCTGTGATCAATAGACAGTCAGACAGAAACCTATTAGGGAGGACTACAGAGTTGCTTCTTGTCCCCCAAGTAATACCAGAACAAATCACAAAAGACACATATTAACTAGAAGGAAATGATGTAGCTGCTGTATGTTGTAAAACCTACATGTAGCAGTGTAGAGAATGATGTCTAGCACGCTGCCCTATCAGTTCCCACTTCCTCATCCCCTCCTCCCCTCTCCCCAAAAACTACACACAAAAAACATGGGCCAGACACAGAATACAGCCAACTAACAACAGTAACACACCCCACCAGGCCAGCCTGTCACTGTTCTGTTTTGTGCGCATATAAATGCATCGTCACCACACTTAAAGAAGCTGCCTCAATTTTACATGTGCGGTTACCGCAACATGCCCATACAGAGACAGGAAGACCTATATCAAGCGAATTCTAAAGTGCTGGTAGCAGAAACACATGCAAAAGATGACTTCAAACCAAAGAGACATGCAAAAGATGACTAAGCCAATATGTAGAAATGGTGTCAAAATGTACATGATCATTTGAAAAATGCATTTATAATTTACAAGCTAACAACTGTTCATCCTTGACATACACAGGAAATGCTCAGTATACATACCCCAACTGAGTACACTGATTGCTTTCTTATTACACTATGATGAACATATGCCGAGGAGATTACAAAATGTCCACTCAGTTACTTTTCTGAGAGTGCACGGAGAGAATGATTTAAAAGTAAACCATTCATTCAACACAGAGGCAGGATGCGAGACCCAAGTCTAATTTAAGATTTCCTGTGGGTGACAGTTTTAAACAAACTGAGTGGAGGAATAACAGACATAAGTCAAAGAGTTTAGTTTGGTGAAGATTTACCCTACACAGTGGAGCTACAACAGCTGTTGCTCTACTGCTGACTTTACCAATGTAAAAATGGGCTGAGTAAGAAGATGTTCTAAGTATGAAAATAATAACCAAAATAGAGACTATTGATCATTAAAAAAGCATGATGCATGATAAACTTAAAGCATGATAAAAAATCAAATTTAAAAAAGTAAACATGAAAACAAGAAGGGGAGAGGTGATTAGAGACAAGATTTGAGTGTATTTTAGAAACATTTTGTCCATCAATGACATGCTAGTTAAAAGGTAAGAAGATAAGCATATTTTATGCCTGCATGTAGGAAAGGATATTTGGTCTCATGGATTTCTAAATCAATGATTATGGCTTTACATTTCACAAGTGATATTTCGTCAATGAAAAGTGATTTCATAGCAAAGGTTCTTTCACTTCCAGGTGTGTTACCTTCTGATTGGGTTATTGCACTGCAAACATAACATGCGTGTATTGTGAGCAGATTTGTTGTAGGTTAAAATAAAAGATCGATTATCACATGTAGGTACATGTATGTCAAATAGCACAGGAAAATATTTGAAAAGATACAAAGAATTACCAGACATTTCATGTCTGTTTACCAGTCATGGAGCAGTTGTAGAAAAGTCAAAAAGCTGATTTAAATTACATCACAAGTTTAGACCACAGGATGCGTCTTGCCAATTTGACATGATATGCCATGATTGCTATAAAAAACCAGATCACCTAACTCATGTTACAAAACAAATGACCTTAATTATCACCATCATCTGCAACGTTATTTGAATAATCTATAGCCAATCAGCAGTAAAAACTAACAACACAAATGAAATTCTTGTAACCAGTATGATTTACATATTATGATTTCTCCCCAATACTGCTAACTGCAATATGAACTACACCCATGTGCTGAAGTATGTCAATGAATATTAAACAATTAAATTAAAGGGAAAATACAATACATTTGGGTTCGTTGCAGAGCCTGCATTTCAATGAAGACCATACCTGAGGCCGTACCTGATAGTGCCTCACTGACTGACACACAGCTGGATGAGCACAATCTATTTCCAGCCCCATACACTGGGTTATTTCCCTTTAATGGTTACCAGATGTTGACAGGCTTTGAAGACCACAGGGTATTTGTTGGAAATGAACAGTCAATTAAAGCTATAACTGACAGTCATATGGGATTTAGCCAGCTGGTCATTGCAGTATATCTATTTCTGCTTTGGCTTGGATGGGTCCCATTAAGGCCCTATCCCTGAAGACCAGAGACAACATCTCAGTCCCTCAAGCTGTCATATAAATACTTCACTGAGTAATCTATCATATTCCCCAACCATCAGTGTGTACTGAATGGCACAGGAGAAAACTGGGGTGATAGATCAGTTGTCAAGCCAAAATGTCAAATTTCAAAACATGTAAATGGACAGTTGGGTGAACGATCATTCGTGTTAAAATACCATCAAATCACTTGAATTCTTGAGAAGCCCCAAAACGTATGATCTGTGCCTAACTCAACAGTCCCTATACAGAAAAGTGCAAGCACAGCATGTTTGTGACAAGAGAATTCTAGCTGTGCAGCAAAAGTAAAACTGCTGGTCTCGAGCTGGGGTTGATAAGTACAGGATTCTCAACAAGAGTTTTGTTCTTATACAAACAGACAATTAATATTGGATAAGGCTGCAAAACTTGACCTCTCCTGACCTAACCGAATTAGCTACTCTGTCATTTATTTATGTTACTTAGAGTGAGATTATGTATGTAGTATTTCACAACGTATGCCTCACAAAAAGTCCTATAATAAGCAGAGAGAGAGGAGAGCAGCATCAATTATGAAATGGTAAAGTTGCATGCACATGCTCACAAGAAATGCTACGAGCGTATAGATGACACTGTCAGACAATGGTGAATACTGGCCACATGGCTGCTGGTTGAGTAACTAGTCAACTCCATGGAGGTCAAAGGTGACCAGCTGACGGGCTGGGTTGAGCATGTGCAACCAAACCCTGATCTAGCTTCTGCTTCACTAACGGCCTTAGGTGAAGGCACCACAACTTGAACTGATTACTTCCCATCAGACCCCGGGGTGTGGTGGCGGTGGGGAAAGAAGAAAAAAGATCCAACTTATTGCAGCCATTATGGCTAACAGCAGATGGGGACCTTCTATAAATATCCACTACGGTAAAGTTATCTGGCTGTATCAGGCTGATACATCAGACTCACACAGATAAGCCACAGCAGCCCTTTTACCTCTTCATGTATATCTGCACACGCATTCTACTACACCTTCATGCTACCTAACTCACGGCTCAGTCGACAAAAGTAGGTACTTCATACGTATTTTAAATACACATGAAACTTGGGGTGCAATCATTGCACTCAGAACAGTGAATCAAGCCCCTTTTAAATGGATTATACAGATGCACCATACTTTTTTTAACCTAAGAGAAACTCATTGAATGTTATTATTGTGTCACGAAGATCTCCAAAACATCATCTTCTGAATCTACATGGTAAAGAAAGTTTGCCATATTACAGTGAAGAAAATTGCACAACAACAGACAATAACTCGGTAACTTTGCGAAAAGAGGTCAGTAGAGACCTGGAAAAGCCGACAGCTCCGCGGACTAATTCTGCCAATTACTCTTTGCTGATTCAGCCCATGACTAAGGGGTTAACACCTTGGCTTCTCCTCCTTACACCCCATACATCATAACACAATAGGCTCTACCTATTAACGCTATCTCACTTGGGAGGGAGAAAGTGCTAGTCATACATCTATCGCTGAAAATGCGCCAACAACTTCTGCAGATAGAGATCTTTATGGCAGCACTATAGGAGCACCAAAACCATGTTCCAACTTATTTATCCTTTGTGTGCCTGGCTACTTCTCATAAACACAGGATGTTTTGTGAAACTGATAGATATATCCCAAATAAACACACTGCAAGATATACCATTACATTTATCTGTATACATACACAGTCTCCCATAGCAGTACAAAGAAATCAATCCATCCATATCATCACCACACAGAAGTCAACATAGCAAAGCTTTATGTGTATGTTAATTTTTTCCTTCCTTACCCAGTGAATTGTGGGCCTTTATGAGGGATCGAAGCACTAATATATGATGAAATAATAATACCCTTTATCATATGCTACTTGTCAAATTTATGAATCCCGCATCCTCTATTCACAGTGCCATTATACAGTAGCTATACTTATATGTACCAGGTAGTATACACCTGGGGAAGAGATCAAAGTTAATTAGAAATTCTGCAAGAACTTACTAGAGTTACACATCACTAACATAACAAATGAGGGGTGATTATGGAGTTCTGTCATGCCACACATTACTTCATTCTAAGCAAAATTTATGATGTTGATAAAGGCTAGTATTTATCTCTCTCTTTCTTTGCACAGACCTGTAATATTTTATTTGCAAGTGAAGAGATAAACTAGCAAACATGCAATTTAGTTTCACTAAACAAGATCAATTTCTTTGACTGTGAAACTGCCACTATATTTTATCATGACTACAATGAATTTCTAATCTAATGATCTATGTGAATGTGTTCAACACACACAAACACTTCTTAGGCACATGTTCACACTTCCCACTTACCTGTCCTGAACCAACTTATTTCAGGTGGATGAACCAGCCATCATTTAAGTCAGGAGATGAAACAGGACTAAAGCTGGACCAGCTGCTACACTTAAGCCTCAACTAGCATACACTCAACAGCTTCCACATATCATGACCATAAACAGGTAAAGGTGTTTCAATTGAAGTAGCGGAACAGAAGTCAGTTCCTGCCTGTAGGCGTGGTGATGTTCTTACCTTGAGCCAGCCGGGTGGGTTTCTCAATGAGTAAACCATCCACAGCACAGGGTTTAGCCAGCGGGTGCAGAGTGATGACACCATGTCGGTTCTCAATATAACAGTGGTTGGCTTCTACCCCAGTCCCCTGAACCACAATATCCTGAGGGCTGCTGGATTGGTTTGTGCCTATGGTGGTGCAGCCTGCGAGGGGAAGAAATATACGGCTTATGTTCAAAGTCACTGAGAAATCTTACCCAGCATATACCAGCAAGAGTGTAATCCTAATTACTGAAATTTCATTCATTCTTGCTATATTTGTTAATATTTATGTGTCCAAATTTAAATGGAAGCTTAACATTTATTTATACAAATAACTCAACAATAGTAACAGTAAATTCCTGAAGTCTAATCAATTATTTTCATTTGTAGTAAGTGCACCATTACCAAAAGTGCCCCTTTTGCAGCAAGGGAGACAACTCAATGTGCTTGTTCCCTTGAATATTTTGACTCCAGTTGTGCCCACTTGTAATTTATATCCATCACGACAAAATAACAAGAGTAATAATATAAATGAGTAATAATAAATAATGAGAGAGTTTTGATACAGCTTTTTGACAACTTCGTTTTATACTTTTGGTTGATCAACATGTGTGTGTAGGGGTACTGACCTTCAGGTAAGGGGTGTAGGGTAACGGCCGTACTGAGGCGTCCACTGCCCAGGCTAACCAGGTGAGGCACTTCAGAGTGAACCTTGACAGCCTTTCCAGACTCGGTCACCTCCAGCTGTTCCTACAACACAGACACGGCCGTTTGTACACACGGACAGTTTCTTACTAACTGGTATAAAAATATGACACAGTCTTGATAAAACTGCAATCTACAAAAACCTAAACATTGCAACTAAAATTTTATTATTATGGGTATGTACACATTAATTCCTAAAATTTCATTAGATTGAAGTGAAAATTGAACTTCTTGTGCAAAAACATTCACATTAAATCATTCAAACACTTAATTGCTGAAATCCCTGACATGACTCAACCCAGCAGCCGAACAAGGATGAATGTTCAGTCACAACAAGACTTGTTGCTAAAGACAAAACCTAGTTTCCTGCCCCCACAGTTTGTTAGCAGTACAGGACTGGTATTGGCACAACTCATGGACTGAGAACTGCTAGTTACAATGTTGCCCCACTATCTGTGCAGGTAACCAAATCCAGCCCTCAGCACATATAGTTAGACAGTTTGGTGCTTCAGCTGAGAACACACACCTGTTGTAGACTTCTGACCTGTATTCAGTCCCGGATCACCTGTAGGCCTTTACCTGTATCCAATCTAATTTACACATCTAGCGCAAGCTTTGTGTGATTGGGATCAAGAATTGAGCAACATTTAGGCTGTAATCTCAGGCCATTAAAAATGTCCCATTGATAGAAATCTATAAAGCTTTACAATGCTCAATTATCTCGCAAATATTCCTTCTAAGTTGTAATTCAAGATGAGCCTACACATTTAAAAGCCTCTAGAACATCTCATTACAACCAATACAAAATAGACGTTATTAAAAATCAAACTAGACCCCTAGGACTGTGAAATGGGTCTATTGCTCTTCTAATTTTATTCTTCTTGTAACTAGTGACCAGTTGTCTTCCAGTACAATTCAATAGTTTTCTCCATGCCTATCTCAAAGTGCCTATCCGTTAATGTGTCCATAATGAGGGACCCAGCAGCAGTACTTTGCACCATATTATGTCCATCTTTTCTTACCCAGCTCATAACATTAGTTTAAAGAGAACACATTACAGTAGAACATCATACCGTGATATACTGTAAGACTGAAGACATTTTCGCTATCAAGATTTTGCGACTAAGTCCTTACCATTTCTTATTGTTATGTTAGTGTGAGCACCAACCAAGTGCAAAATATCTTCATTATTTGTACCACTTCTGTACGTAGCAATAGGTCAAGGCAACATATTATAGTATATGTTTATTATAAATTTTTGTCAAGCTTGTATCATGTGTATCGGCAAGATGCTAGCTGGAGGCTTTGGATCCTTCAAATATGTCACCACTGCTTGTAACTGGTGAGGGGCACCAGCAAAATGTATTTTGTCAACTGAAAACTGGCACCACTTGATTGTGGTTTAATGACTGTCAGCTGACTTGAGACCCTGCACAGGATCACTCAACTGCTAACACCATGGTCATGGAAATTCATTGTTATGCACAAAGCCCCATAGAAAACAACTGATCAACAAACTTAGTACAGTCATATGAAATGCATGTGTACCGAAATTACTCTTAAATGAAATAAGTTAAAACTTTTCAAAAAGTTTACAGATTCATCATTCAACATCACAGCTAATAGTTATTTTGTATGTTAAAATTGCTAATTTGAATCAGACACCTGATTTGAGAACGTGTGAAGGACTCAGGGTTGCGATGAATGTCAGAATTATAAAATAACACTCACACTAACGGTTTTTACTCTAGTCAAGTCCGTTATTCTTGGGCAGTAACCCAAGAGGTCAGGTAAAATGGCATACCTGCCCTCTGATAATTAACTTCTACATTATTCTTTACTTCCATCATTTTTAAGACTACCCAAGCGCTCGACTGCCGCAAGGTAGGCCTAAATACAATTGGGAACTGTCCAATACATCCATGTAAGCTATCTTGGATGATGTAAACCTTTGCGCTACATATGCACCCACAGGCAGTCAAGATACCAACTGATATGGGACATTTACTGTTACCAGCCTCAAAATAGTGTATGTGCATTCGATGACCTTTCTGGACATAAAAGGATAATAAATGAAAGCACTACTCCAAACCTTATTTAAAGTTTTATTCAATGCATAATCATTGCATATAAATCCCAACAAAACAATGGAGAAAACATCACGAAAGGAAGCCAATATTTCATCATAACACAGGGTCGATTTCGTTAAACACGCTGATGCTGAGTACTTCAGTGAAACTACTTCCGGAAATTTCTCCACATTTTTTCATGCCTCTGGTGATTCTCACCAATAGACCCATAAAATCTAAAATGATGTACCTAGGTGTATGTATACATGATTAATTGTTGTTCATCATTATACTCAAGAATTTTTCACTTATATAATGACAGTAAGTATTATAGGTGGAGGAAACGAAAGTGTGTGGGGAAAACCCCCCACCCTTGGCAAGTTACTGACAAACTTTCTAACATGACATGTAGAGATCTGCACACCATATTAGAGGAGCAGTTGTTTCTGGACGCCTTGACAAATCATTCCTATAGTACATGAGCGAACAAAGTGCCTTGGTAATCAGGAGACAAGTCATCATACTTACAGGTGTCACCTTCGATGGCCGAGCCTTCAGGTCTGTCACCTTGTACAGTCTTGCGTTGTCCATTGTGCTCTAAGACATTCTGACCACATAAATCTGCAAACAGCAAACAAGGAAATATAGCACAAAGGTCGAAAGCAGTAAACGTCTCATTACTGACCTTGGACAGTAATATTATACAAGACCCTATCTTTATGATCTAAGTAAATGTATCTTTCCTTGCCATACTGAGTCACCTTCACTGATAAAATCAGCTACATGTTTAAGGTTGTCCATTTATAGCCACTGTATAGAGAATATGAATGTACCGATACATGTACAACTCCAAGTGTCTTTCCCTACAGTACATGGAAATTCTTCATTTCAACTCAAAACAGGTTACTGCAGTCCATTGCCCAAACATATATCACATGTACTTAGGTTTGTTAACTGATCAAAACATGGCTCTAAATAAATAAGAGAGTGTGCAATAGCATGAACCACTGCTGCAAGATAGTATGTTGTTCCCTGTCAATTTTACACTTGTGGCAGAATTGCCAACAAGGTTGACACTGGAAGACACTGCTTTTTTAAGTAAAACTAAGTAAAGTAAAGTAGAATTTACTGCAAGCAATTACATGTACAAAAATTCAAACTATGAGTTACAAACCTACACATACTTAGTGGTAGTTTAAATTACAAGAAACACGCATTTAATTCTGCATTAAATTGAAGATAAAACTTACTGGCAGACTTAACCTTGATCTGGTAATGTAGTTCACCTGATAAGACCTTGTATTTAAATTCCTTTGGACAATGCTTTTCACTTTTTTTCTTATTTTTTAAAGAAATCTCATGGCAGCCAACATAATCCTAATTACATTCCTTGTACATGTATAGCGTAAATGAACTAAAATTTTTGTCCATGACAAAGTTACTCATTTTGCCTGATTATGTGAATTCTATTGAAAGGTGTTTTAAAGTTTGTCTGGAAAATAGAATGACCTCCATCTGGAAATATGGAGTTCCAACACCAAAACAAATATTTTATGTTATTTATTTGATTCCTAACATACTCTCATGGGTGAATCCTCAGGTCTAATATGCCATATAAACTCACTTTACCCTGTGGCATACATTTGCACTTCAATGTACCATGGTCTCTCCCAAAGTATGTATGATGCCCTTCCAAAAACGGAATGTAACATCAAATACATCGTGTCCTTCAAGGGCTTGTGAAGACAAGGAAACAATGTGATTGTTATTTTGTTCTACTTCTGAAAGAGCTAGACTATGAAAATGTAAAGCAACTGACTTTTCATGCTTACACATATATAGTAATTATCCAAAAATATGAACAGAAGGGTTCAAAAGTCGCTTCAAAGGCCAAATAATGGATGAGCTCTGATAACATGTATACGTTTCAAGATCATTCTATTTATGAACTTAAATCAGTGATATAAAATTTACGGTTCGTATGGTCGTTTTACAAGCTGATTACCAGTCCCACCTTAAGCCTACATAAAGTATATCTGACAGTGGATAACATTGGTGTGGAGATGGGGGTAAGCAACAGTTCTCCCACTAGCCTACATATACTAGAAACATGGTGAACTTTAGTAATTATTATGTTCACAAATTGTTGATCAGGACTGATTACACGCCAAAAGTGGCGAATGCACCAAACGTGTAGCACAAGTTTGCTACTGGAAAGTTATCAGGCGCGGTCTGGCCATAATTAGCAACCTAATTACAGGTATTTAGCTGGTCCATTTCTGACAGGACTATTCGCAGGCTAGCTTTAGTTCTCCAGGATAACATCAGTCAGGGTGCACGAGGCCACAAGCTGGGGGGTAGCCTATCTCAGTATATGTACTGCTACATCCTACATGCATGGTTAACTAAGCATTCTGGCAGACATACATGCACACGTCTGATATCCTCAACATGTGAAAATAAGGTACATATTGGAGTTGACCTCAAATTTCATCCCTGCCGGAACTACTCATTTTACGGGACTCCTAATAGTTTTACTTGTCTTTAAAAAGGTGTTTGCATTGGTTTCTTTGCATAAGGATAGAATGATATCCTACTGGAAAAAGGCAACATTAAGCCCAAAAAAATTTATTTTATTACCGATTCTTTGCTCTAAATATGCAGCTTTTGGGGGCAATCTTTTAGGTCCAATACACAATGCATTATCAACTTATGACCTTACATGCACTTGGCACTTACAAACATTCATGAAAATACAGTCCTAATTTGCTAGCTACTGGATGAAATCTGAGGCCGTTCAATATACTTGTAGCTATCCTATCTCACCGAATCACCTTGTGCATATCATGCACATGCATATCAATGTGTGCATATCATTACATGTGAATATTAGCTGTACTGCCATTACATACATGCACGCAGACATAGGCCAGCATGTAGGTGTATATATGCTTGGGGTTTACATCACACTCAACAACCTGCCTGTAGATGTAGACCTGCAGGTATATGTACATGTAAGTAAAAACAGCAACATCTAACGAGGCATAAAATAGCATTTATCTACTCATAATTCATGAAACGATAATAATAAGCCCATTCCTAGCATGAGTTTTTGCTGCAGGCTCAGATGTATTTTCTCATTCATAACATGCAAGTCTGGCAGGTTTTCAAGCCGCAGCATTTACTGAAGACTTTTATGTAAGCTGGAATATGCAAGTGTCTTTACGAGAGTTCAGACAGCTCTGACAGTTTTTTGCTTAACAACCAAATAGTTAATGGTGATGGTTTATGTACACTAATAAACTACTACAATTTAATTATTTAGCTGATTGGTGTTTTACGCCACACTCAAGAATATTTCACTTTTATGACGGCAGCCAGCATAATGATGGGAGGAAACCGGGCAGAGCCCTGGGGAGACCCACCACCCTTCACAGGTTGCTGGTGGACCTTTCCACATACGGCCAGAGAGGAAGCCAGCATGACCTGGACATGGTCATTGGTGAGAGACATGGGGTCATAAGAGCCCATTGGCGTGCTAACCTCCTCCCCCAGGGAGTCCCCACAAACCACAACAAACTGCCTGGGCCTAAATGATAATTACATCAAGTGTGAACTAGAAGCTCAGTTCTCTGCGTGTTTCAAACATTGCACACTACACGAACATGTACACAGGAGCTAAAAACAGGCCAGGCAAACTGCCCATCTAGTGGCAGTGCCAGCAATGTGTGGTTACATTTACACCAGAGGTAAGATTATATCACATCACTAAGATTCTCCATAACATGTGTGTATGAAATAACGCTAAATTACAACACACTGTGTACTTATGTAACAACCAGCAGGCCTAATTAGTTGTAAGAACAGCGCACAGTGACTGGCATTATGTCAACATTCTCTCAGACATTTTTGACATTTTACATATGTTGAGATCAAAATGTCAATACATATGTCAAAGTTAAAAGTGTCAGCTAAGTTGTTACTGTTAGGTAACCTGACATTTAATTTATTGATTTACTTGACTGAATTTTCAGGCCATGTTCAAGAATTTGTCGTTTAGGGAACGTCCATAAAGTGCGTACTCTCAAATTCTTAACTTTCTGACACCCCTCCCCCGTAAGCATCTTGTACGAAATGCCTATACCCCATCCTGCTTCACTCATTGTACATCATACGTTGAGCCACTACTCAGGTTCACAAAATGTATAGACTTGCAACAATGAAGGAATGCAGTCAATACTATATAAAGGCTGGCACACACGGGTAATTATCCTAAACAGCTTTAATTTCAACCATTTGTCAACAACTCAACAAAAGGATATTTCAATGCTTAAAATAGTAAACTGCAGTTTGGACCAATCTGCTGTAAATTTATCACTGATTTAAATAAAGCCACCTCTTGAGTTTAACGTACTTAAGTCACATATGATCTTACAAAGGCACTAGCAAACTGGCAGCAGCTGGGGCTTCTCTAACTGATTTACAGTAGCCGTTAAATAATGGCTGATTTTCACTTGGGTCCAAACTGTTGACAATCATCATAGCACTTTTGTTTTTTTGACACAGATCTGCTTTTGTATGAATGCTTCGTGGAGCCTGATACTATTTCCAGTTCCGGTAATCCGTGCCTGAACAGTTTGGGCTGACTACACAGACCATGTGCTCATGGCTCCGGTAACCCGTGCCTGAACAGTTTGGGCTGACATCGCACACTAGCGCATATCCTATTCATACAAGGCAAACATTGCTAATCAGCACATTAGCACATATCCTATTCATACAAGGCAAATATTGCTAATCAGCACACTAGCACATATCCTATTCATACAAGGCAAATATTGCTAATCAGCACACTAGCACATATCCTATTCATACAAGGCACACATTGCTAATCAGCACACTAGCACATATCCTATTCATACAAGGCAAACATTGTTAATCAGCACACTAGCACATATCCTATTCATACAAGGCAAATATTGCTAATCAGCACACTAGCACATATCCTATTCATACACGGCAAATATTGCTAATCAGCACACTAGCACATATCCTATTCATACAAGGCACACATTGCTAATCAGCACACTAGCACATATCCTATTCATACAAGGCAAATATTGCTAATCAGCACACTAGCACATATCCTATTCATACAAGGCAAATATTGTTAATCAGCACACTAGCACATATCCTATTCATACATTTACATTGCAAATTTTTGTTTCATAAATGCAGCGATTGACATCCACCCCCACCCCCTTTTGTACGCCCCTGGAGCCCAATGCACTGACACCCATTCCACCCCTCTGAACGTTCGTACTTCATGGACGGCCCCTTATATGTCAGTTATATGGCAGGAGGAAACTCAAGTGTCAGGAGTAAACCATCGCCCTCTGGAAAGAAATGGACGAAATTTCACAAAAGTTAAACGCATTTTCACACACGAAGCAAGCTCTATGTGTATGTATCCTGTATTGGTGGAAGGCTAATGATCTCCTATGAATTTCATGTAAGACTAAAAAAATGAACTAAGTGTTGTCAACAATAACAATGGAGACTATTCACATCAAGTGGGATATCACCAACTACCTGGCAGAGGCTAGGGTTGAAACCAGATCTCCTGTGTCCAAGTCAGTCAAAGATAAACATCTTAACCACACTGATACAACCCAACTCTTATTAAAAACATTCATCATAGATAAAAACAAATCTACAAAGCAACAAAGCTTTCAATTTGACAAGCTCTATGAATGTACAGTACATAACAAGCTTGTTTTAGCCACCCTAATCCCTAGACCTTTTTGCACGTGAAAGAGGAACTCTTGGTGCAAAGTATGCACCTTTTAATTTTATTTTGTACAAAAAACTACACTGGTTGGGTTGACCAATTCCAGAACTTCACATAAAGTATAATTTTATCACTCTACGCAGAATAATAGCGTCACAATATCCCTGAATACTCACTGAAGAGTTACAGTGCCGTTTACTAGTACATGTGTACAGATATAAACCATCACACATTGCAAGACACGGTTCTAGGTTTTTCTTCCAGACGATAGCTTATCTACAATTATACATGTATCCATCTCTGCCATTTAATTTGACAGATTACATCAGAGCTATGCTGGTCCATTTGTGAATGTCATTACCAAGTGTGGGTAACACTTCAAGTTATCACAGCTGAGATATGCCAATGTGGGAAACAGAGGTCTCTTTGTGCTGGACTGGTACCCTGGGAGAAACCCCGACTGTCACTTTGGCTGCTCCCTACAACCACTTCATGACCTCACACTACAGGCTGTTACTGATCACACACCAGAAGGAAATTTTGGCTACTAAGTGACCTCATACTACAGACTGTAATTTCCATAGTTTAAGTCACCAATGTATACGATGCAGAGGAATAGGATGTATAAACGCACAGAATGGAAATCCATGTACAAATTATTCTTACTGAGTAAAATACTGTCAATGACCATTTCTCAGGCATAATCATGTGTCTCATGAAAGAGTAATGTAACTGTTATCGACCACAATGTAGCTCATGGCCAAATGATTAAGTGGTTCTTGTGAACAAAGTGTTTCAAAGAAAAGTCATGAAACATTGCTCTTCGACAAATTGGTTCTCTTGAAAAGTGATAGAACGGTTCTCATCCAGGAATAGGCCCATGGAAATGTGGTTACACAATTATCATCACAAAGTGGTGCAACGAAGAAAAGTGCTGTAACAATTCTCATCCATAAACTGTTTCAGGGACAAGTAATAAATCAGTTGTCATCCACAATGTTCAGTGGCACAATGGAAAACTGATGAAATGGTTATCATCCACAGAATGCTTCCAAGAAAGTGGAACAGTTCTCATCTCTGAAATGGTTTGTGGCAAAGTGGCAAAATAGTTCTCATCCATGAAGAGGTTCATGGAAAAGGGAAAACACATTTCTCATCTTGGAAGGGGTTTATGGAAGTGTAATAAATTAGTTCTCATCCATGAGATGGTTTATGGAAAAGTGACAAACAGTTCTCATCCATTAAGTGGTTCATGGAAAAGTGATAAAACAGTTCTTATCTGCGAAGTGGTTGAAGATTGAATGGTAAAACATTTCTCAGCAAGATGTACATGTATTCCCAGGACCGAATTATGAACAAGTCCAGGAAAAGCTCTGATAATTCTATTATCTGCTGTTACCATCCACCAATTACAGGAATTTAGTCGCATATTGCTTCATTTGTCAAAAATGTACTGAAAGATCAAAGACGAAGTTTTGTCAAAACAAAACATTTTGTGGAAACAAGTATCAATCATGGTTAAAACAGTATGTCAATCTGACAAGTGCTTATGGGAATTACCAGTTTGTAATACACTGACTATAGTCTAAAGACGGCTCATTTGTGACAATCTAACAGACAGCGGATATTATGTGTGTAATCATATAGGTCAAATCTGAAGCCAGGATAAATTCGGCCCTCAGCTGTGATTCTTATCACAAAGGCAGTAGAACAATAGGCAACATTATTACCTAACTGTGAGCTAACAGGATATGGGAACCAGTGTCATCAAAGTCTGCCAGGCTGTGATACATGTATGTGTGTCAATTCCCCTGTACCCCCAGACAACATTCAGCCCAGCAGTAAAACAGCCTGGCCACCTGGGCTGCGGAATGCTGGGGTAAATTTGATCTCAGAGAGCACAGACAACCGTTACACAGGCAAAGGGAAGTAACAGGTCCATTACAGAATCACACATCTTAGCGTCTCAGACATTTCACACATGATGTCCGGATATCACCAAATTCAGACTGAACAATAATCCCATTCAAAGCAGTCCTGTTTACACCGCTTTCCTTCTGTAAAGTGTGTTAGCCAGTCACACCTTATTCTAAACAGTAACACAATTGAGGTTTTCGCTATTAATATCCCAATATTTCATGGTCATAATATTCAGAATTCCGTGCATTGCATAAGTATTACTTCTCCTATGAGCTATCAGTCCTCAGAGCACCACTGCTTTTAGTTATCAATAAAGACCAAATAATAATTCAATCTAAATGAATGAATTATAACTATGTAAACCATGTACATTTCATTCTGTGGTACATACACAACACCAAGTGCAAAGACCAAAACAAACAACCCATTGTCAATACCTTTCATTCATCAAATTTACATCAAGTGTTGTCACGTAGGTTTGCATAAGGTCTGACATCCATATTATCAACACCCAGTATACTGATGGTTTGAATACTACATCACATGAGTTAGCGAAAAAGGAAGGGCAAATCATAGCAAAAATGCAAGAAACATAAACACAATTAGTGCACCAGGCATATTTCACTCACAAGTAAATATGGAAAAGTAAGCACAGTTTACTGGAACAACAGCAAGTATACTCCAAACTATGCCAAAACAATAACATCACCTTTGATCTGTAAATATTGACAAATTGCAAAGTCATTTAACCTTCAATGGGACTGTTAAACTAAGGATAGTGGCCAGTGCATACAACAATGTCAGTCTTGTTAGTTTTCATTAAGAGCCTACAGCCAAAGCTGTGTCAGCACATCATGGGTATAATGGCCCATTCATTGAGACCTGAATAGCCCCTTGCTCAATATAAACCTAGGAGACAGATATGCCAGGCATAAGGAAGTTACCCTCAAGTGACTACTTCCTGCGTAAGTGAACACACTTCCAAATCCCAGAGTGTCATACACTTAACTGAGACATTTTTACCGCCCACTTCAAGGGAACCCCATCATGAAGATACACTTCCTAGGGAAAAGCTCATACATTTACATAAGAAACATTCTATATCTATCCTCTACAAAAAATACATATCAAAGCATACTAGTGATATCAAAAAAAGGGAGATTCCAATAAAGGGTTTGCATATAAACACAATATACATGTACATATATATTCATAAGGAACTTCTGTGTAACTTTCAAACTAGGAACTTGGACATGCTCTATACCTCACAAACAACTTCCTAGTGACACATGGGCGTGGCTTGATCACCATTTAAGTACATGTGTTTAAATACTTTCCCCACAATAGGAGCCAATTATCTTCATCATCAGATAAACCACAGAACAGACAACAGCAAATACAAAAGAATAAATTAATAAAATATGTTCCAAAACAAATTCACTGCACTTGAACATCATATGAAAAGCAAAATAACTGTAATTTCAATAGTACTGAATTGTAGTTCATAACTGTATAATATCCTGATACCATGCCGTACAAAAGAACAACACAGCAACATGTATCATCAACCAGTCAAAGCTGACCATATTGTTACACTTATATAATCAAACCTTATATATCATATATTAGATGTTGCATTAAATTGCAAAACAGATGGAAAATTTGGGGTGGAATAGGTTGTATAATGCAATGTATTGGGATTGTATTTAATCCCAAGACCTCAGCCCATTCAGACCATGATGAACTTCAAGTGGAGTGCCTTTATCCGCTTAAACACAATTAGCCATGGGAGGGTAGTACACATCCGCCATTAGCCACAGTCACAGACACAGAACTGTGCTTCACCGACATCTTCAGTCAGAATATTTCATGTACTTGTATTCAATGAAACTAATCTTGATATGAAGGATAATGATTTATCCAAGAATTCACATTGGGAAAATAAGATAGTGCTTTTTCCAAACTAGTTCACAAGAAAATTACACATTAAGAGTGTTTTCATAAATCAATAAGGAAAGCTTTCATTCTGAGGATCAAATGACTTTATAGCTTTCAGTTAACGGGTCCTGCTGAGGGCTGACCTAGTTTAATACTTACCTGTGGTTAAATCATTAGTGTATATCGCCAGGTACAAATCCAAAACATATCAGAACTCCATACAGTCTGCAGCAGTCTGCCTGTTTGAGAGCTTGCATGTAATGTGGTGATGTAAACTGAATAGCCTGAGGGTTAACTTGTGCACTTACATCGCAGATCAAAGGTCAAGTCAACCCTAAGTGCTAACTTCAGGATTAATCAGGATTAAACTAATGCAACAGCAAACAAACCGACATCTAAAAAAAAAGGTCTGGAGTGTCCCCAAGCTTCTCAATGCTCTCTGATGCACATGGTGGTTTCTAATGAAGAGCCACATGTGTATTGTACAAGTCAAGAACTAATGTCGACTAAGTCACATTTTTTACACTTACACCCCCGCGTTCAAAACCTGAATGTTTTTTCCCCCCAGTTCTCAACACACACAAGCACATCAATGTAAATGTGAGCTTGGTATATGAACATGTGCCCTTTCTAATTCAGTGAAAGGCTCACTAAAGAAGAGTATACGGCCTGGTGCATTACAGCTAAACCTAACGGTCAATACACTCTGTGTGATCGTACACAGCAAAGTCCATGAATATGGAAAAATTATCGACCACTTTAATTGTACCAGTTATGTAACCCTTTACAAGTCATGTCAGCGTCAAATACAGGAGTAATAGGACAACTTCAGGACTGTACACACACATATAGTAATAGGCACACGTAAGTGTCATCTTTTCTTCAAAAATATACCGCCATGAAATGGAAGAAATAATAATGTGGCATTACCATCAAATCATTCACTAATTTTTTCGGAACAAGTAAAAAATATGTGTACCTGTACTCTGTAGTCACCACTTCAACACCCTCTTCCCTGAGGTGGCGTTAAGCCGTAATCATCCATTCATTCAACATCCTCTTTCTTTGTTCTTACACCTGTGAATCTTTAGCCCTCGATTTTAATAACCTTACACTTGTTTTGTGAGAACTTATATTCACCTTGCAGCCTTACAGCATCAGGTAAGATAACATCACAGGAAAGATGATTTCTCCTCAAGATTCTGACATGATGAGTTGCAATCATTTATGAGCACCTGCTTCTTTGTAGAGAGAGGGCCGTGAACTCACAGCAAAGTTTGAGGCAGGCTCAAGGTCAGTGGCTCTGTCTACACGGAATGGAATCGATACACAAGTCCACGACTCAACTGGCATGTGTCCCAAACATGTTCTTTCCCAAGAGAGGAGCTAATCATTACAGCACAGGTTTCCTGTGTTACACATAGCTCAAAGCACATGTTCGAGGCCTAAGTGTGATGTGTCACCTCAATGTAAAGTTGTAACTATAGTCAGTGAAATAAATGTAAATGTTTCTAATCATTAGGCTTGTAACTGACACGTTTGTAAGTAAATAGCACACTCTCAAAATATGTATTTACAGCCAGTAAGATGGTAATACAGAAGTTCAATATACTATTACACAGCACTGTTTTTCTCATTGTGCAGCAATGGAACTTAGAAACTGAAGGTGTGCTAGTAAAACTGGCAACTCAGACCATGTCTATGTTATGCATATAATTCACATGTCCATGCATACATATATATATATATACATAATCATATACATGTACCCTATGGTGGAACTGTGCTATCAAGATGACAGCAAATGTACATGTTAATACCCTGTAACAAGGCATCCACAAAATGGTCCTATACATAAATACATGAACATGCATTAATTACATAAGCAGCCTGCGACGCCTTATTGCCATGATGGCCACATTACACCGTTCACATATCATATAGGAGTAACAAAAGTACATGGATCGAAGTGTATATATAAATACATGTTGCCAATATACAGTACCTGGTCTTTTACATGTGTATAGGTGTTGTCATCAGAGTTAAGGCATGAGTGGCAGTTTGGGTGGGCTTCTCTCAATCTGTCATCAGCATGTATATTACAGTCTGTGTCTATGTTCTAGCAAAAATACATGGGATCCACATGTTGAACACTAAGTGAAGCAATTTTACAGCCCCCAAGTCAGCCCATTTAACCTAGAGTATAACTGTTCAGAGACTGAGGCCTAATGTTTTCTGTCCCTGTCAATGCTTGGCTGCACTCAATCACAACAATTCATGCAAAACAGACCCTGAATGGGTCTTCACACATACACATGACAAAACTGACCAGACCAATACAAAAACTCATACATTTACCTGTATGCCACACATCACTCAAAGCACGGTTCAAGAGTACTGGTAGATGTACATCAGTGAAAATCAACACCTCCTCTTCCCAAGTCTCCCTTAGCCTGGTTGCACAGAGGCCCCGAACCCCAGCCTTAGCCCAGCAGGGACAGGGAGCCTATTAAACTCCCTGACATGTAATTTCCTTGTATGTATGTCTTTTCACACTGCACAACACATGCACTTATCTCTCAGGGATCCAACTTTCCAATCGGCTCCTGAAGAAGTCATAAATTCTCTCTACTCTATTAGCAGTACAGGGTAGCAGAGAGGGGTCAACTCCTGACACTTCTGTGCATGCGTGCATGTATGTGATCTCTGTACATGTGCTAACAGGCCATAGCATCCTCAAAGAGATGGGGGCCTCTCACTAAAGGCAGCCCATACCCTGCTCTACCCTCAGCCACAGATTTGCTAGAGGATCTAGTTGGGACCTCACCACAATAAAATGTCAACTTGTTGAAAGTATCCCAGACTAGTCCGTGACTCAGAATTACATGTAATTGCTACCATTAGCCAGCTAGACTCTGCTGTCTAGGTATAATACTTATGGTCCATGTACATGTACTTAGTATATCACACTGCTTTGGCTCCCCACCAGAGACCAGTCAGCTCAGGGGCTACTCACACCTATGACCAGTCGGCCTGGCCACATGCTCGGCCTTGGACCACATGCAATCCCCTCAACATAAGGGGACAACAATGCACTTGTGTAAATAACTTGCCAAGTACAGTCAGCTCCACAAATAAAAACAGCCGCCCTAATTTCAAAACTTCAAAAAAGCTGTTAACTTAGTTAATGTTGAACTGCGTCATTCTAAAATTTTCAACAAGAGCAAGCATGTAGGTGTCATAAAATTCCCTGCACAGATCCCATGAAAAGTCCCAGCAAGCAAATCAGGGTGTGCTTATTAACTTTTCTGCTCAACTACACCTGGCTTAGTTGACATGCTGAGTGAGAGCACCATACAAAGATAGCATCAGACAGGTATGATCATGTAGGAGCCAGTTAATTTACCCTGGCATGGACAAAAAAAAAAAATGAACTGCACAACATCAAACTATGGCTTCACAAAGAAAATGTTTGACTTTTCTACATGTTCTGCTTAACATGATCATGGAAAGTTTCATGCCAACAGAGATTCCTATTCACAGGTTACCCACTGTACCTACTTTCTCATTCACACATGTGTTGAAGACACATAAAAAATGCAATCAAGTTAACCATGGACATGGTTTGCTCACTGATGAATTTCAGGTTTTTGATGTCATTTTCTAACCTACATGAACTTTCATCGTATATTCAGTGTCTCATCACAATGAAGTAATTTTTACAGTTCTAGGCCCACTTTATCAATTTTTTTTTCTTTCTTCACAAAAACTTCTCTCATGCATCAAGGTGTTATAAACTAAGACTTCATATCAAACACTTGAAACACTTCAGATAAAAGTTCACAAAATTTGCCAGGTGCAACATGAGAATGAACAGTATCACTTGTTTAAGTCTACCTATCCAAAGGTATCAAATAAAGTTGAAGTGATTTATTTATCTATTTAACATTTGATTGGTATTTACAACATATTTCAGAATATTTCACTCACATTTAAAATAAGTATTCCTACTTGAGAGCTAGTCCTTTATAAGCTTTTATTCAAACCAATACAAGTGAGCAGATGCAAATTATGCATTCAATAAACATAATTCACACAGCTGAATCTGTCTTCTGTACCTATACTTTTTCTCTTCGGGATCATGTTTGGAGAATATAAGAGCTCTCCAAGTATTTTACCGCATAACGTTTTATACCACGTGAATAGCATTTAATCTTCTTCACCTATAACAACTAAACAAATCAACATTAAGCATCTGGTTTTTAATTCCATTTACCTTACCACTTGCTGGTACAGTCCACACACACAATCACCAAAGATTTAGAGCGGACAGGAGACTTCCACCTACATCTAGTTACATGTAAAGCACATGCCAGCTGGGCCTCACTTCTCCAAGTTTACTTTACCAGAATCACACAGACTGCCAGATGCCTCAAAGAACATACAGTATTACTGGATTCCAGGAAATATAAGCAAAATCATAACCAACGATGAGGTCAGCAGCTATAGGCAGGACCATGTACATTACCAGATTATAATGCGACCGCATGGCTTGGCTTGAAGCTGTAGTTCCTGTGAGTTGTGGCTCTTGAATAGTCAGTCCACAGATTTATGGCCTCATGTTTACACTAGGCTGATGCTGCATGCGGCAGATAAAATTACATGAATGTACAGGTTTGAAGTAGAGACCATAAAAAACAGAAAACAACACACATGAAGTACCAGAACATGTTACATCACTTCCATTTGTCAGCGGTAAGTTTACTTTGTTTCATGTAAAGGAAAAAAAAAACCAAACTCTGCTTTTCCTCACTAATAAATGTATTTCAGATGTACACGTACATGTACATTCAGACAGTAAAGAGAACATCTCACAGGAGCATGCCATGAAAATATATAACCTCAGACTTCCAAATATCCACTCTCACTAGAAAAGCAGTACATGTACCTTAATTCTCTGAGTATTTGGTTGTTTCATAGTACCAGATGTATGCATTGTATTGTACATATACATGTACGCATACTTGCATTAAAATATCCTAAACATGTATGTACACAACACAAATGCTTTACACACACTAGATGAGGAAATCTATAAAACAAGCAGCATTGAGAAATCCTAATATACTGTTCCCCACACCTGCATCAAATAACATGAAGAATTATATGGTTCATCTGTAACTTTAGGCCATCCTTACGAAACTGTTTGTAGGGTGTAACCCAACTCTGTGAGAAAAAAGAAGGTCGGTTGGTAGAGAATTCTTTTTTATTCTGGCTCTTCAAAAAGAGAGGGATTTTAAAGAAATTAACAAGCAGAGAAAACTTTTTAAAAAATTTTAATCAAAATACCAATGCCCTTTCTTGAAAGGTTGTCGGGTTACACCAAACAAACATATTTTTAAGGATGGCATTACGTTAGGAGATTTATCAGAAACCTGGTGAAAGACACTAGTTTTCAGAATCCTTGGATGAAAATGAAATATTCTTCAACAGAATAGGACGCAGAGCGAAGCAAACAAACATAACATCAGATTGTCAATCCACCAGACAGTCTGTATAGTAAAATAACTACATACTTGTATATGTTAAAATGTGTAAAGTTCCATCACCAACACTTCAAGGCACGTTTTATCTGCACACTACCTGATCTCTGCAAACATCACATCACCAGAATTGTGATCACAGGTAAATATTTGCTTAACACAAATAGTTATCGTCTGGGAAATCTGCAGTAAAATATTCACAGATTTTTCCACATCATTTGTAATGTCAAAACCCTGTAACCATAACAGCCGAGTATATCAATAATTATGTATTCATAACACATATCCCTACATTTAGGAATGACAGGACATTGTGATCACATCACAGATAACACACGATAGCAAACACACCAGATGGAATCCAAGATGAAATCCAATCAATGTTAGCAGACCTTCAAACAGCATTTTGTGTGTATGGATGAACAACTTATACATGTACTATACATGTACATGAGTGGCAGTGTGTGTTAGAAAAATTTTTTCCTGGCATTCTTATCATGTTATCTATTCAATTTCTGCCAATAGACACTTTATTTCTACAATCACAAACAGCTTCAACAGGCACAGGGTTTCAGTATATGTTTTCTTCGAAAATTTGGTAAAATGAATGCCAAATATGCCTCCTATTAACCCACTAACTGATGGACAGATCGACCAATAGTCTGGGATGCTTTTAACAGCTGAAAACCCCAAATATTAAGGTCAAGATGTACTGGCCATGAAGCAAGCTACAGTCACATCATTAAAGGTTGCTTGCACTTGGCACACATGTTGTGAAGCTGTATTCAATGGTATGAGATGGAGTTTTGGAGGAATGTTTCTACACTGCTCTACATTACATACATGTACATGTGGATAATATGACCTGATAAGGAAAACCGGGTTAGGCATTAATATTCTTAAAAAAAAACAAAAAAACTTCATAACTACATGTAAAACTGTAACTAGGCACTTGTTTGGATGTCTTCATTTCCAGTTATTCCATAAAAATTTAAAAAGCGGCTAATAATAACCACTGTGAAAAAATAAAAAATTTTTTGCTTATAGGAAGAGCAGCTATTATCAGTCCCAGCAAAGTTGTCGCCTGTTTTGACATTGTGGTTGATGAGGAAGCTCAAATGTGTCATAGTCAAAGGGCTGGTTACTGGTGAGTTGCCTTTGTCTTCGTGATTAGCATTATGCACAGACAACAAGGGTCACATGAAGGCAGAATTACCCTAGAACTAAAACAAACCCATTTTATGGCGCACAACTTCTATACACTGATGACAGTACATCCAAAATGACTCAGTGCTGCAATGTCCTGATCTCACTATACACCATGCAGGATACACAGACATGAATAGGTAGACTTGCCGACTTCACTAAGTACAAGCAGATCAGTCAGACAATGGAGGAATATGTTAAATATTAGTATAAACGCAACTGTTCATAGACTAAATAAGAAAGATTTACTCTGGTGGCCCTCATGTACAAGGTGTAAAGTCAGATTACATAGACTACATAAGCAAGATGGCACTAGAAATTTAAAAAATAATATACACGAATTTAAAAAAAAAAAAAAAAAAAAAAAAAAACAGATGAAAATTTTCAAACAGTTATTTCAAGAGTGATTATTTTTCATTTCCAATTTTTATCTTTTGTATTTTTGAGCCAAGAAGGGATGCCAGCTATTAGAGGTACATCAGGATTGAAAATTGCTGCATCATAGGAGCTAAGCCAAAAAGGATGTCCTCATTTCCCACAAGATGCTGCAAGCAAAACAGGTCAGACCTCTAAGTTCTAACAACATGCTACATCACATGTAGATAAACATGCAGAGTCCACAGGGGTTTGTCAGTTGAGGGATGACACATGTCTGCTCCCTGCCATCCTGATACAAATTTGTACTATAACAGACTCAGTACCACAGAACGTATCACTGCTAATTCATACAGCGTATGCTGGGTAATGCTGGGTGCCAGAGAAAAAAAAAGAGTTTATAACAGGATAAAGTGGGAAACCTCCACAGTATTCTGAAAGACTATTAGGCTCAAACTTTAAGGTGGAGTCTACCTGCAAGTATTGGCATTTCATATTGGTACGTTTATGAAACAGAATAGCATAATAAAGAGACAGAAAGTAAAGTCGTCTTGTTACACCTAAGGTGTATTTAGTCACTGTCAAGAGTGGTGATTAATAACTCTCAGTATATATATATATATATTTTTTTTTTAGTTACAACTTACAAAAGTGTATATTCATTGGCCAGTGTAGGAAACGGTACTACAGTTAGACGTGGACTTCGTTCTGCTGTCACATAACACAAAGGGAAATTACTCTCATGCAGCGTTCAAATTCCTACTTAAAAACTATTCACCATGAAGAGTTATACGTAACATCAAGAAAGTCTCTTCATTACATATGAACATCAGCTGAAGTATTGGTATTCACCTCTTCTCATAACTGATGAGGTACACGCCTTTGCATACTTTCGGCAGAAAGAACTAGTAAGCCTATCTAAGGCATTATCTTACCTGAGATACCAAGAATGATGACCAGTTGAAAAAGGGTGACTGTTCACACAATGGAAGGAACCCGATCCACCAAACTGTCCCACAGTGAAAATACTTCCACATCAGACACCAAAACGCAGGACTTGTTTCACTCATTAGATCTGATAATAAAAGGAATCAATACATGTGCTTAGAAAGTACATATGCACTGTTCCTTCTTCAGTTTACAACTAAACTTCAGACATTCAAGCAATTTATGCCAAGAAATAATTGATGGTCATCACCAGATTTCCTCATAACTAACTTGAGTAATGTTAAAGACAATGTGAAATGGCTGAAAAAAATGCTCACAGTCAATTTGATACCTTCTTCCTTTCTGTGCCATAATCACCCTCATAATAACATTCCACAAAATGGTGGTTAGTTCGTGACTAACTTTCCAGATAACCCCTTGAGAGTTTCAAGGTTACCTGATATCACTGATAAGAATCATCAAAGCACTTAGGATGACATGCAAGTACATCTAAATTCTATGTTAACAAGACCATAACACATTCGATTGAACAAAAGGGGATAAAAAATAACACTTCCTGTTGGCAATACATCATCACTCACACCACTTCAAACATTACACCTGTTCAAGTTTGGACCAGGGGGGGAAAACAGCACTAATTCTATACTTGAACTTTTTGTGGCCTTGTAAGCACTTCATTAACTGGTGTCATTACCGGCTAAGAGAGCTCACAGCTAATACATGTTGTTACAGACTTCAGTTTCGAATGAGGTGAGATTTACAAATGGCACACAATGAGAGAATAGGGAAGGTAACACTATATATACGTATCTACAATACACATGTACATGTATCAAATATAAACACAGAAACTTTGAGGGTAAACTTGGAGCAAGATGCAGACCAAAGTTTTAGATACTAAGTCACATAAAATTACGAGGTAACTCGTGTCAAATAAATGATCAAAAGACATATCAAAGATACTTCATTGGGTCAAATGGTTCAGTACAAGAATCCCTCATCAGCGAGTCAAATAGTCAGATGCAATATTGACCAATCCTATAACTTCCATGAGGTACATGTACCTGTATCTGGTCACAGTAAGAATGTACATACTAGTAGTGAAGAAATCAGGAGCCACCGTTTTTCTACATGCTCTTTAACTTAATGTAGAGCATGTGGAAAAGGAAAATACATGTATGTCAATTATGCAGACTTGACTAAGACTTGTAGAAATTCAAAAACAGGTGCTCTCTGCATTTCGTTCCACATGTCAACTGACAACTTGCGCAGCAATGTGGCTGCCATGACACACTGCAAACATAAGTGAGTCACGGAGGCGGAAGTCTCCAGCATGGGACGAAAAAACACCAACAATTCCACCAGTTCACAATAAACACTCTCCCTTTCTTAAAGGCCAAGAGTGTGCATAGCAAAAACAACCTGGTGCGTGTGATTGTTCGCCACATGTGTCCTCAATTGGGTGCCTTTTAAATGATCACAGTATGACATTCCATAAAGCTCACCGCTACATGGGTTGGTCTGACACCAGCTTGGGGCAGCTAAGATCTGAAAAACTTAAGGAATCATTGCAAGAGAGTAAACTCAACAGTCTCATGAGAATAAGTCCACACAGTCACCAAATACTCTGTCACATGACCATCCACAGCAAAGCATTCACCTTAGGAGGGCAATATTTGCAGTGATAAATTTGCAGGATGAAGAAGGAGAAAAAAACAGCAAAATTGAAAACCATTTAAGAGAACATAAGATGCAAACATAAAGTCTTAAGTAAAACATTTTCATATTATTTTTGGGACATCAACCTGAAATCTTTGGCATCTTATGATCTTCATATGAGATGTATCACGTCTACAAAGTAAGAGTAAAGTCATAAGCCATTTCACTTATAATATCTCAATGGGAAAAAGAATAATGATAACAATGATAAGACTGAGTGAACAAATCCTTACATGTGTCTGATACACATACATGTAATGATCATACAAAAGTTGGTTTTTCTAAACTTTGGCATCTCTGAAGTAGCCAATGAAGAATATCATTATCCCCAGGTAGGGAAACAGCATGGAAGCAGTTTTGATCCCGATGTACAGGTCATGGATTTTTCTAGCCACTTTCTCACTATGAACACTATGAGAAATATTCAAAAATTGAGTTTTAGGCAAATTTGTGGTGAGTTTTCCATACATTTTGACAAAAATATTGATTTCTCTGATATGTTCACATTGAGTTTGTAAAAAAAATTAGATAGAAAAACCCCTGAAAGCTACCACCTGAGAGAGTGGAGTTTCAGATGGCTGATCGTCCGTGGTAAAAGATCAGTACCCCAACCCACCCCCAGCACTGACATACATGTATGGTTTCCACCATGCAGCCCTGTCTTCCTTTTCCCCACCAGCTGAACAATGTTCTGGAGGAGGGAATGTTTTGATAACAAGCAACTACCTCAATGTTCTCTACCTCTTAACTCAACTCTTGCCCTGCTACTATTTCAGTCCTGCTGTGATCCTTCCCAAAACACAATCCTAAAGTTTCCTCTGCGGACAGGCCAAGCCCTACAATACCTCAACCTGGAATCGCAAACATTCACCCTTACAGCTTAAGCCCTCTAATCCATCTTCAGAACAATGACGGCTGTATCAGTTTGGAATTTAGTACATGTACTTGAGGTTAAGTCTATATTTACGCTCACTTCTATTGTATGTCGGTGCAACTCGGCCAAAAGTGCCGCTGAAATAGAAAAGGGCACGTCCTCATATATTTGCCAATACATCACCACCTGGTCAGAGGATTGATGTAAAACTAAAGTAATCCATAAGGCCCCAATAACAGGGTCAGGCCAGGAACTGATGCAGACCCATACTTGGTGGAATAACACAACAAACTAGTACACGTATACACACACAAGAGGCACATGCACATTTTCCAGTCAGATATTATCTTCGCTTCATAACAAACCTTAGAACACCTTTATAGTCCAACAGAACTCTTAGAATCAAGCAAAATGTATAACGCATGGATGAAATTTGAGTTCAAACACAGCAAACAATTTTATTACGCAAACTGCAAACAAATATTCTCTCCCAAAACTTGAAAGAAACTGAAGAATAAAATCTGTGCGCTTCAAAATTATTGTTTCCTGTAATACATATGCCAGAATGCTTCCCTCACAATCCAAAACAATGTCAGCTTCAAGCTGTCAATTATATCAGTTAATACTGCACAAATTAAAATTAGCTGATTGAATATTAGATAAATGACACCATACTGCTGTGCCTTGCACGTTAATGACAGCATGAGTCTTTTTGCCACAACAAAACAAGAGGACTGAAGTACCTATGTTGACTGTATGTAGAATACAACTTGATTTTAACTAACAATATGTGGCTGGCAAAGCACATACAGGTACCCCCCAGCTCTGTGGAGGACATGGTGTCAGACATGGGCATCAAATGCCTGATGGTCAGTTATACATGGGGCACTGGGTACCCATGAGGATGCCCATCACAATGTTAGAGCAGCACCTCCTAATGACCACCACATGGTCAATGGCCTGCTAAACTCAACTGCTTCAGCACACTTAACACTGGGTCTGGCTCAATCAGGGAGGGGCATTTCCCTCATAACTAGCCCCTGGCCCACATTTCTCAGATTCTGTGTCTATACTCAAGCCAAAATATTGCTTACATTAAGCCTGGCCATTAGCCTGCAGACACACAGCACAGTCATATGGGTGGAAGCCTGAGTAATTATACCATCAGTAGTCATTAACATTCACTAGCATGGTTCAACAGGGTAATACATGTGCACACTGGATAGGAGCAATTTCCCTTAACATTGACCAATGTCACCTAGTAGAGCAATTACATAGCTCTGGCTTCACATGCTCAAAGAATGCTCATTTAAAGCTCACATGTAGAGTATACATGTATGTACCACAGAAAAGACTCTCAAACCTTACACTACAAGTAAATATACATTAAGTATCCAAGCCAATAGCAACAACAGAGTGGTTTACCTGGTCACTATTATTACAAGCAGGCAATTAAAATGAGCACTCTTGTAGATCACCTTCAAATTGTAGGCTACAGTTTACTACGTCAGTGATAATTAGGCAAGTTATAATTTATAAAAATCGAAGTGCAGTAGTGAAGGGTAGTCCACTATTAATACACAAACTTTTGGGAACATGTGGAGAGCCACACTGATGTTTAAGTACTTCTAAACCCTGAAAGCCTTCCTGAAGAATGTTATCTTACTTGCAGCCTGTACACAGATCTCTACATGCACATGTTGGTTAATATCAGTTTATCAATCACACCCAGTGAACTTGATTCCGCTAGTCTTTAAAGAGCCTTTCAGTTCTCAGGTTCGTATTCTTATTACTCAACACACAAACGGAATATCTGGCTTTCAAAAGTTAAATAAATCATTATCAACTTATCTAACACCATGTTGTATGCATTACAGTCACAAATTCCTAACTTTCACAACCATATTTACTGTCATATTAACTAATCATTCCCAAGCAAAGCTTCTACCAATTCCTGGGTTTATAGTTTTTGGAACATTGATTGCCACGCCAGTTTTTCTCTAATATTTGATCAGATAATAGGATTTAAAAATCCAGCACTGACAAGAAAGTAGGAATCTTTAACATTATCAGTTTTAAAATGGCAAACCATCTGCTGCTCCTGAATACAAAATAACTCACCTGTAACTTATTTTTGCCACTGACCCTGATCAGACCCAAACACACATGTACGTTTAAAATTTTTTTTCTATTTGCCATTGCACATATAATATACATGTTCTTCCAGTCTAAACAACAAATTAAACATGCAATGTTTTACTCTGAAATAATAGCTATTCAACAAGCAGGTGCAGTATACAAGTTAAAAAAATGTTTATGTTATTTTTTATCAGCAAATCTAGGCCATTAGTCACAGAAAGTCAAGCATGGTAAGCTACCAGAGGACTAAATGTAAATACAGCCATCTCACCAGGAGTTAGTCAACATTTCAGATTGCCCTCTGACTGGTTTCCAAGCCAGAAACACTGTTTTCCAACACACCACAATTTTTACTGCTCTTATGAAATATTCTTTCCAGGCTGGCAACATGAGATGGTATGTACTGTAGGTGCATAAATGTTTATAACATGTGTGATACATGATGGAAAGGTTTAAAAATAACCCATGATATGCAGTACCACCCTTCTTGTCCAGCCTGATCGACCCACAGACCCTCACAAAAATCAACCCAGCCTCGTCTACTCCTGATTCTCAGGGATGTGTAGAAAAATGAGAAGGCAAAGATGAGGCCACCAGTACAATCACCATTTTCCCGTTTACAGCCATCAGTTGATGATGATGATGGGGAGGTGAATGTTACAGTCCTGTGAACATGGGTGATAATCTTTCTTGGAAAGAAGCCTAGAACAACTCCTTTCACCAAAACACTTTTACACATCTGATGACTTTTTGAACTCATGTCACACTGTAAACAGTACAGATGAGCAGGTATGAAGATAAAACACCTGATAACAAAAGCACAGTAGATTGGAAAGAAAGTCTCCAGGCAATGAGTACATACACATTTGATGATCTGACCTGAATGACAGTTACTGGTAACCAAGCACAATTCTAGGGTAACAGTATGGCCCTACTACCTCCTTATTCCTTAGAATAGTTAAAGGCGATCTCACTCTTAACGGCTTGAATGCCTCTATTAAAATTGATTCCTTACATTTATTTCTAATAAGGAAAAAAAACACTGCTTCCTTTATAACTGTTGCAGAAGGCTGTAATTTGATGTTAAACATGCACCTCTCTAGCTTTGATTCAATGTATTCTATGGCATGATTTATGATTTGCCTTTGTTAAAATTATATCCATAATGACATACATCCACGTGTAAGACACAGCCCTAACATAAAAGCTGTCAGGTTCATGCAGGTATACATTCATTCCTTATTTACACTTTTTTGGAAAGGGTACAGCAGCCAGTGTAATTATGCCCCGTTTTTTTCAGACACAATGCTAATAGATATATTGTCACCATGCCGGTTTTGAAACGCTTGTGTCCAAAATTCCCGCAATCCACCATCAACGGTCAAGAGAATCTGGTAATCTGCGTGATGTGGAGCTAAGCATATACATGGCGTTTACGCATACACTACAATACCATGCATGCCTTTAATTGAAACACTGTGTCCATTTGACGCTTACCTCCTCACCGACCTATACCATCTTCTCCCATGGCTCTCTTACTCTTGCTCCCATGGTTTCCTATTGCTTCTTTGACTTAAAAAAATCTACACTGCTAACATTCCACAGCCATGACATCCATGCAGAAGGTACTATAGGCCGCGATTCATTGTTGGTCTCTCGATTCCATGTCAACCAGATTGTCTGCCATTACACATGACCCCGGCTATTCGCCACGGAGTTTGGCCAAAAGGTCACGTCTGAAATTTAAACGCGCGGAACTTATACATCTCAAAACCACATGTTCGTTTTTGTTTTTGCTCTTTTTCATGATGTCACTTTTCTGTGAAACATAAAATAGTTTCATTTTAACTGCTCTGCCTCCTGGATAACATCTATGGCATAGAAATGCTTTTTGGCGAAATCAAATAAGTTCCGACATGACCTTACGGTCAAATGTTGTGAGGAGTAAATGAAGGTACAATGCAATGGTGGGCAAGCACTGTTGACATGGAATCAAGTTACAGGTAATGAATCACTGACTGTAGCACCTTCTGCATGGATGCCATAGCTGTAGAATGTTTTTATACAGTGTAGATTTTTTTAAGTCGAAGAAGCGATAGTAGACAGCAAAAGAACGGTGGCAGAAGCGGGTATGGGCTGGTGGGGAGGTAAGCGTCCAGCCAACATACTGGTTCAATTAGAGGCATCCATGGCCTTGCAGCGTATCTGTAAACGCCATGTATATACTTAGATAGGAATACACAGATTTTAAAGCGGTAGGCAGCGTCAGATAGAAAATACCCTTCGTTTTTGAAATGGACTGTTAGACGTTGTAACAGAAGCACACAGTGTCTAATTCATTGGGCTAGGCAAGTCCAAGCCTCCAAAATGCTGCTGTTGCCACTAGAACCTCATGCTAAAGACACTGGCCTGACCAGTCCTGTTTCCTTGCTCGCAACAACGTGTTGCGATGAATGTCACAATTTTAAACTAACACATCTTCTAGAGTCCATCTTGCGGGCCTAGGAATCAGGGTACAGTACGTTAGTGCACTCACACTGGCCACTTCTGGGGATTCTGAAAGTTGAGGCTGCTGGGTGTGTCGCTTCTGTATGACGCAACTATATTCCCATGGTCATGTGCTTGTGCCGCGTTTTCATTGATTAAAAAATGGAAGCTGTGAATTTACGAAAGAAAAATAGTGAACGTAACATATATTCTGTTCAGTACCGAGAGTGTTACATGATATTGTCACGTGTTTCTTGCGCCAACCACTCACAGGCATAAGCAAACTTACTCTACATGTTACCTTAAAATGTCTTACGAAAATTGTTGGTTTTTAACCCCCACCGCATATCACTGTTGGATCCATAGGCAGACCTCTAAACCACTACACCATTCTGTTTGCTGTGTGAAAAGCTGTTTTTTAGACGCGGTTAAGACAGATGAATTTATTAAACATTCAGCGTGCATGTGCATATGTCACATGGTTTTGTCACGTGGACAACATAAGAAATGGGGATCCTTTATGCTTCCGTCAAAAAGACTCATTCAGGGAAACATGAATAAACTGATGTAACATGCCGCTTGTAAAGTGACTCGCCCAGCAACCTCATCTTTAGTATAACTCACGGCAGTGGTACAAACCAGGGTGCTGTCACATGGTAAAGTGACCTCAATTCATTGAAGAATGCCCTTTTCACAATGAACATCAGAAAACTGGGTCAGCGACTAACAAAGGCCCAACCCTAATCTTTACAACTCCCGAACCCACTGCTGTAAAAAAATAAAACCGCCAATGACAATGTCTAAAGACCTCATTGATAAAAAACGCTATAGTGAACATGAGGATGGTGTCACGTGGTAGGGTGACGTCAATTCATTGAAAAATGTCCTTTTCTCAATGAACATCGGAAAAGTAGATCAGCGACGAACAATAGCACAACCCTGTTCTTTACAATGAAAAGAAAACTGAACACCATTTTCACTGACAGTAAACTGTTGAGTGTTGTAGTTGCACACTTTCATCTGTTGATCCCGTAACACGATATTCATCAGTCTGTTAACCGAAAGGAGTTATCCGCCTAAATGAAATGCTCCACATTCTTCATAACTGAAACTGCAGAAGTAATACCTACACAGGGTAGTTTATGTGACGGCTGGGAGACTCGACTTCAATAACACATCAAACATCTTCGGCGTGTTCTTTCCCTAATGATGTCGCGCCATTCGCTTTGAAAGCTGAGAACAGTAATCGGGTCAAGGGGAGACGACTCGTCCTAATCCCTCCCACTCAATACGCTTACACAAGTTCAACTTCCTTTCCCGCGGACATGATTTACACCGAATTTACACACTTTAAACATCGATCTTACGAAGTTTGAGGGTGTTAAAACATAACTATATACATATATACACGTGCGTTGACATGAAATGTCGGAGCTCCATACGTTGTCAAATAATTAGCCTATGGTATGTGATTGGGCTAAAGCCCTGATAACAAATGTCGCAGTTAGCGAAGACAGAAGTCTGACATACTTGGTGAAGGTAATCTTTAATTCCCATTTTCCGGCCCACGCCTAGAAAGAGCACACAAATAAGAGAGAGTTTAGATCCACGCTCACTTCGAATACATCAGTCTTGTAGAGCTAAAGCGCTCAGGGAACGGTATATTTTTTTGTCTGAGTGTCACATGCATGTATGCCTACATCTCTTTACGCTGTTGACAACTGAATTAATCTGCTTATATAAAGTTCGGATCTGTTTAAGAAAGGTGGTACTGTCGTATTTAAACTGATATTAAACTGAACTTTGTGATTTAGATCTATATTCGATTAGCGTTTCACACCGTACTCAAGAATATTTCGCTTTCACGATTTTTTCACGATTCTTACAGTATTTTCACGACAGGACATAGAAATTTATCGTGGAAGGAAACCCGGTAGAGCCGAGAGGAAACTCACGGCCATTCAAAGGTTGCTGGTAGGCCTTCCCACATGTAGGCTCTATGACCAGAGATGAAGTCAGTTGAATTGGACTTGGACTCACGGTGACCACATTGGTGAGAGGCTCGTGATTGTTTCGCGCTAATTCTGCACCTGTGACATTCAATATAATACAATTACCATCGCTGCGTTTTTCTGCTAAAACTTTACTGACTGGGGAACATGAGTTACAACTATATATGCATTTACACGTAGAGTTGGAATAAAACCCTGTGACTTCCTACCAGTTCGGGTTGCTAGGCTTCGACCTGAAAATAGATGGTTTCTGCATGGGCTGTACTGTCTATCCACCAGTACAGTTGTGATCACTTACAACCCACGGACCATGTCAAACACCAATCATATAAATAAATAAATAATTAAAGTTTTGTTCAGTAATTTAATTTACAAATAACAAAGGCAAACCGAATTCACGACAAAACATAGTTTTATCCTGGATACCTAATTTCATGTTTCTAAACATAACTAGCACTAATTTCATAACAAATACGTGGAGGAAACTTCGATAAAAGAAATCCGTGGTGGCGACATATATTCTCAAGGTTTATGTAAGCCACTATGTAGTTATACTTAGTGCACGGTCAGCATTTGGCGGTCATAATTGGAGCGTATCAAGTCACTTAACAGCGTGTTCCGATAACAATATCTCTCTGTTCTCCCTTTTGATATTTTTTGGTTTTCACAATCCATGTTGATTCCACACAAATTGGTCAGAGGTTTATTAATGATAGGAGACGCGAAATAATATCGTTCTGGAATCTCTGTCGAACTCCTTGACTTTGGCGACTGCCTGGCATCGTTGCCTGAAATATTTGATGAACAGTCAATATGTTTCCCTTTCCTCATTCCGTTCAAGGGGGTTTTCTTGGCTGGTTGGTATAGAAGTGTTTCGTTGGCTTCGACGCACATAGACACATAGTGAGGATCACGCTCTGGTGCTTTCCATTCGCTGTTGTCCTTTCTGTCCAAATGGAATCCTTCATTCTGTATGTAACCTTCATCATCCGTGAGACACATGGGAATGGAGTTCTGGTATAAAACAACTTTTGGATGACCGAGGGCGCCTTCTGTACAGGATAAATTCGTGTTCCTGTATGTGGATATATCAGAAAACTCCAACAAGATAGACAGGATGGAAGTGGCGGCGGGTGCATCCTGTTCGTCAACGACACTGTTTGAGCTGTCCTCTTCACTCACTGTTTTCAAGTCAAGTATTTCCTCATAAATGTGCTCTGGAAGTGGTTTAGGTTTCAGGTCAAACATATCCGCCTCTCGCTTCCCTTTTCGCTTTGCTTTGCGTTCTTTCAACCAACGCAACATTGTCTCGAATTCAACTACTCCCAATTAATTACCACAACAGTTATATACACCGTATTTATACGCCCGGTAAATCTGCAATCTGCATGCATATGTTAAGGTAAAACTGATGCCAGTGGGAGGAATTGCAGTAGAATTTATACACGGTGGCTTAATTGTGCTCATGAGATGATAGGATATTTATAATCAACTCCTGTCAGAATGAGTAATACACATCAAGATGTGGATGTTTGACATCCACTGTGTCATGTGGTGACAAGCAAAGCTCTGTCTTAACATCACAACTTATAGCTAGCTCCTCTTAATATGATCAGATTGGAAAACGTACGTAAATAAATCCCATGACGCTCCCCCCATCCCCCTCACACAGGCACCCCACCTCACACAACTTCACCTAACATCACCCACGTAGAGATAGCAAATTAATCCTTTATATTCAGTGTTTGCGAACTTTTATGGATTGATGTGTGGTTTCAAACCAATGAAGTGTAGTGTTTGGTGAATACAGCCTTTTTATGAAAGATACATTCGCAAGCTGACAGATTTATACAACATACATATACAGAAAGAAGCATTCCACAGAGAGTAGAGGTTAATGTCTATGTATACATGGTTGCATATACATACATGCAACGTATGAAAACAGACTGCAACACTTGATATAGTTCACACGGTGACGAAAACTGAAGTAAATTGACAGTTTATATATTTGCAGCTGTGGCCAATGAGAAAACTGAGTCCGTTCCAAATAAAAACTGAAAGGTTTAAACTGGCTGCATGATTACTGTGGATTAAGTTTAAGTGGTACGAGACCTGTTTCTGTGTATGTAATTATATTTCAATGTAGTCTTCTGGTGTATAACACGGTAATTACGGTGTATTTGAGGAAGATTTGATTTAATTTGATTGTTGTTTAACGCCATACTAAAGAATTTCTCACTTCTACATTGGCAATGATGCATTTTCATGGGAGGAATCCGAAGTTCTCCGGGGCAGACCATCAACATTTGCCTGCATGATGAAGACGAATGATTCCCCCATTTCAGAATATACGCATATGCATAAGATTCTGATGAACAGTTGTGCAGTTTATACTTTTAAGGTGCAACAAAATACTGTATATCAAATTATAAGATATATGTATATGTATGGTTTATTTTTGCGACAGTACTTTGAATAGCCTGGTGGATTAGGGACGGGAGGGGTGCAAAGAGAAAATCCACAGAGTGAGTGCCCACGAAGGAAATACAGTGTATATCTACATTGAGAGCATGAAGTGTTCACTCTCCTTTTCTACCATCTTTGGATGCAAACGTGATGTTCGAGTGTTCATGCATTTGCAGCAATGATGGTTTTAATAACTATAATACAATAAACTATATACAACTACATATACATATAAATTCCAGCACGTCAGGGATTTATACACCTGTTTGTAAAAGTAATTATTTTATTTAATTGCCGCTTAGATATTACTGATGTTCACAAGCATTTTTTCTTAGTCTTTATGAAGACATACAGGTTAAGGATCAATGTCAGGTAAGTTCCTATACGCCTAGTAAATTATTTGCCACATTCATTGATATATTCGTGACTCTCTTAGGTTGGTCTCCTTTTGTCACGTGATCAGTTAGCAGGATTACAGTGCAGAACAGGAATGTGGGATTGTGATTCCCAGTAAAAACAATGGCTTTTCGTGGTTTGAGTTGTCACGCAACTGGGCGTCGGTCCCACTTACAGTCATCACGCTGGGATTCGTGGGGCGATATGCTTGCTTTGAAATCGTCCTTGTTATTAAACTGGAATCCTTTACAAACCTAATCCACTTGTAGCCCTATACACAGCCTGGGCAGCGTAGTTATATGTCATTGTCGTACAAACGAAATATATCACGTTTACGGTTAATGCATTATAATTAAGAGTTAAGCAATTAGCCGAATACCAACGCATGTAAACGCAGTAGTTATTTAGCATGCACATGCATGGGTTCACACATACATGCATGGGATCTAAATTTACAACTGGAAGGGGGCTATAGATAAGATATAGTGGATAAATTAATAATGCCATTTTTGGAGATGTTTCTTAATCAATATTCGAAAAGGAACAGATTATGGTTTTAAGATAAATAGAGAGAATTATGCCATTTTTTTTTAGGGATATTTATATAACCATTCTGGACTGACCGGATTTAGCAAAGGTGAAGTTTAAAATACCATTTTTACTCTCCATTTTTTCATCACCACTGGAATTATGTTTGTTTGAGCGGGGTTTTAAGATCGCGTTCTACATTTGTATTTCGGTCACATAACGAAGGTGCCCCATTGTAACAGGCCGAACCCTATGCCAACATATGCCGTTTATAGTGCTGACTCACTTAAATACCATGACGAAGACACGCCAGACGCAACATCCTATCCATCCTTAGCGCATTTTTTATTTAAATTTACACGTATTTTTTCTGATTTTTTTTTAACTGGCCACGATGTCCGCTTGGGCATGCTGAGACTTGTAAAGTTGTGACGTCACTGGGAGTAATCTAATCACCCCACAGAGCGGCATGCAGTGCCAGTTATCATGGCTAGGTCTATAGTAGTGCATCTCGATGCTTCAACTGATGTGAGTCCCGGAGGAGCGATTTTATACAATTTGGACGAAAGCTTACGCATTAGCGAAATTAATGAAGTCGACGAAAGCACCTTGGAAGTTATTCCAACAAATAAAGGGCCATATAGGCCTATCTATTCGATCATGACTCCGATTCGGACTGTCGTGCATCTCAGTGAAGGGTAATGACAGCCATGATGACGGTAGATTCCATCCATGTAGAGACCGCCTTTTTACTCTAAGTTGTATATGCTATTTACCACATTTTGTGCCTAATATCTTGGGAAATGTGATTTCAAACGTTGCAGTGTTTTGTTTGTTTGTTTGTTTTTTCATTAGACAGTAACCTTCTTAGTAAATTCCGCGGCCCAAACAGAGCGCTGTATTTGTTTACAAGGACGCAAGTGTAGTCGTGGATAGTAATCATTGCGCTCAGTAAAATGAATAAAAAATAACACAATACTACCCTTTTCTGTAAATATATGTGCACATTTGAACAGCATGGGAATTGTTCCACCTATGAATATCAAGTTGATTCTCGTTTTCTTTTTTTTTGTTACAAGCGTTTTGGAAAACATAGTACATATGCGGGTAAAAAATGACATAAATGGCAAATAAATTATATGCTATATGTTTTATAAATGATCATGCAAATCGCCAACTGTAACTCTGCCGCATGGATCCCTCATTGAATCCGCACGTCCTCTTGGTTGGCTTAAATGGAGGCCTACTAAGAGACTGCATGGTGGGTGTGCTGCGATCTGCACAGGGTGGTTTCCCTTGTCAACATCACGGTATAATTCATCAATAGTGCGGCTAATGGAAGTACTTTGCTAATGCATCCAAATGAAATAGCAAGTACCATTTGGTTTCCCGAAAGAGGTCTCATTGCCAAAGTGCACAGAGCGAATAACACTGTGTGTATAGTCTACACTGGACGAACTTCCAAACTTGCGTGTTTCTCGCAAACTTTGCCAAGTTTATGCCACTTTCTTATCTTTGGGCCCACTATGCAGACTCACGCCATCTGCTGACGTGTTGTTGCTTACCCCAACTACACACTGACTTGAAATGTTGGCCCAAATGCAGTTTCAAGGGTTGAAAAACATTGACATTTCTATGGTGTTTAAATGATGCTGGTGGCTGATAAATGAATAGGGAAACAATACGCCGGCTGTCACCCTTTTGTGAGGTCACATGTATTTTTACCTGTAAAAGGTAGTTTTAATTGGAATAATGTCCTCTATTTACTGAACAACAGCAGGTGTCTGCTCTGGACATTACCTTTAAATACACATACAGATGCAGATCGTGTTGGACTATCCTGATATCAGCCCATACAGTACGTTTCTTGGTTTTCTACTTCTATGCTCAGTGGCAAGCACAGTATAGTAACAAGTTTATCGATATTAAAGTCTTAGATATAACGTACTTGCTTCGGGAATGAACCGCGGATAATTCTACCATTTATCCAGCAGACGCCCTTGGAAAACTTTGTCATACAGTAAATTCCCATGGGTGGATGGTTTACCCAGGGTTTCCGAAACTCACAAAAGTGATCACCATCTTATTTGAAAATTATTAAAGTATGCATTAATGAATTACTATCATCGTAAAGTATGTCTTGGGCTAGCCCAATGAATTAGACGTTGTATACTAAAGTTGTTTCTGTAATATACTGTAAATGACCTAAAATTTAATCCAAAAAATGCATCTTTAGAGGCAAATAAATGTCATCAAATATTATTTCTGGTGATGAAACTTGCATTTTTCTAGTAGAGTATCATCACAACCTTCCAAAGAAACCTTAAAACATTTTTGTAAAGTCAACAGAACTCTCAGAGTCATGAAAAATAAGCAACTTAGTCATGGACGAAATTTTAGGTCATTTAGGGTAGTCCTGGGCAACGTCTTGTATTCGTGTGTTTCCGGAATCACGGAAATAATCGAGACAAAATCCTAGTGTCATTTGACGTCACACAGGGTCATTGAGTTACATCAGCTGGCGGTCACGTCCTCACCAGTTTAAGTTCGAAGTGTGGTTATAACATCAGTTTGAGGCTTGTTTTGACAAAAGGCGGATGACTAGGTATGTACTCACAAGTAGAATCTGTATTATTTTGTTGGAGAATTTGTCCTGGAACTGGCAGTTCAACCGACTTATTGTTGATATCCGTGATCGTACAACAACAACATCAATCGTAGCCACACTACACAAGCCGGAAAAGCCGGCAAGCTTAATCGCAGTGAATTTTTTAGTGTTTTTGTTGAGTTAGTTCAGTTGTACCATGATCAGGAACTGTGGGAGTCCACTATTTGATAATTACTTATTGCGTATTTTACTTTATTTTTATTTGGTCAGAAATTGGACGAGATTGGGCTAAGCAAGGTACAGTCAGTAGGGAGTGTTACATCCGTAGAGCTGTGTTCACGTGAACAATCACAGCCCTATCCAGCTAAGTGAGCCCACCGACACACTCACATTTTCGTGTTCTACTTGCCTATAAGGAGGACTGAAACTTGACACAAAATTATCTGAATTCCATGTAAATTTACAGCCATTTTGGTCCAGAAGTAGATTTTGTTAACAGTCATATTTTACATGTGCTGTGCAGATTGTTCTGAAGTAAAACATACTGTAATTACTGGTTATTAGAAGATGTACTTCTCAGAATATTGTGCAGTGTTTTTCATTTTCCTATCCCTTCCCATGTTATCTTTCACCTCGGCGTCTGCTTTCCACTGCCTCAAGCAGGTGAGGTGCCTGGATGTCCGCGGTCTCAAATAGAAATGTGGGAATAGTTCTATTCACCAGAAATCGCCTAGTGCGTATAATTATTAGATGCTGACTGGACCCTTACCTACCTGAAGGAGATAGCACAACAGTCCACGTAGTACTGTTATAGTGTTTCAAAGCCCCTAAATTATACTATGTTGTGCTGAAAGGAACAAATATGTAATTTATCCAGGCTTCTTGTCACAATTTTAGTCATTAGAAATGCCTGGAACACATCTCCATCCGTGGGTCAGACCGTAACTTCCAGGGCATAAATGGCCCATGGACACTTTCCTGTTAGACTGGGATAAAATCATAGAATCATAGTAAACAGTTCCTCTGTGACCTTCCCACCTCACTCTCTTCCACATTTTATGATGCTCTGTTCCCCCTGAAAACATCTGATTAAGTGCTACCTGTGTAATGTTAATACTTTATCCCTTCTCCCCCCCCCCCAAAAAAAAATTGGTGGGCTATAAAGCATACAGATAGTTTGTACATCTTGATTTCCAATTTACACTGTTAGAACCTGGCTTATTTTTCTTTTTTGCGTGACGATTAACAGATACAATTTAGGACTGTATAACTGAGCCAGATAAGATGACGTCCGCCCCACAGAAGCCTGAGATAGCACCACAGTGGGAGGAGACTCACGGTAACAAACTTTGGAGAAAAACTAAAGAGGCACCTTTTGTTCCTATAGGTAAGTCACACACTTCTCTGCAACATTTTGTTTCCTATTTTTCTAGTATTTGAAAGTGAGATTTGGCCAAACTGCAACTAAGTGCTGTTGGAATATCGATGATATAGATGTATATAGTACTTAGAGCCTGTCAGTGTCAGTACTGTAGAGTACAGTTGTCAAAGTAAGCCATTCTTACAATGATAATGCTTGCATCATATGCATACTATACTATAGTATACACCTTACTAAATTGTATGATTAGTGGTGAGGACTTCACTTGGAGCTGTGTATTCAGTGTAATTTACAGCTGTGTGACCGAGTCTGGATTTGAAATCTCTAAGCCAACATTACTAGTTTCCTGCATAACAGAGCAGAATAAAACGATAATGTTTTTGTTCAAGTTACTGGTTAATTTTATTACAGCTTGATTAGCTTGGCAATAGTTTGGGACCCTAAACATTTCCTGGATCTAAAATAACTCTTGATATGGCTATGGCATGTGATGATTTCTCAGTAAAAGTCACAAGGTGCTCTTTAAAGTAAAAGACAGTTTATGACTGAGGTACTGTTGATTAAAAATATTATAAAATCCTCTCTTGAATGTAGATGCCTGTTTGAATTTGCATGAATTAGTTGCTGAATTATCTTCATTTGAAGTGTGGAGTATTTGCTGCCGACTGGGGATCTGAAGGCCAAGATGCTTTTAAAGTGAAAGACAGTTCATGTTCTAAGTTAAGTTTGCCCAAAAGGTTGGACATAGCAAGCTGCAAGGGTTGTGTTGGAAACTTAAGTATATATGAAACTTTGGAACATGAAATGATCAAGACAGTTACATGTGCCACAGCACATTGGTCTGGAAATACTGTGCAGTGTTGTTCATCCATGAACGTGTTATAATTCAAACATGAACATTAAAACAGTGTGCTATCTCTATGTTATTACATGTTACATTGACTTTCAACTCAGAACATTTACGTCACAGCTTATAAACAGCTGATATTTTGTAGCTCTCTGATTGGTAAATCTCTCATAAGCTGTCGTAGTAGCTGTTAGATAAAACTACTTTACTGAAATAAACATAATATTCTCCAACCTTTTTGGCAAACTTAACATAGAGCATAAGCCGTCTTTCACTTTAAGATCTCTCAGTACACCAGCTCACAAATCATAGCATTATATCATGTTCATCTGAAAATGTTCGTCTGCACCTCCCAGTCTTGTTCTGCATTTCCCAGTTTTCTTCTGCAGCTGATCAGGTTTTGCGGGGAGTAAATCTGAAATGTCTGGTTTATTGCAGGCCTCGTTGGTCTGGTTGGAGCTGTTGTGGTTGGAGCAATCAAGTACAAGAACCGCGGACAGATGACAACCTCAATGTACCTGATGCAGCTACGTGTCGTTGCACAGTCAATGGTGGTCGGGGCCATGACGTTGGGTGTGGGTTATTCTCTGTTTTCAGGCTCTCTGAAGAAATCAAGTTCACAAAAAGACAACTGATATTCTCAGTGTGTATGTACATTTCGTGATAATATTATGTCATGGTTTTCTTGAGAGGACCAAGCATATTATTATTTGTTCCTTTTTTTTTTTTTTTTGGCAATTCCTGCAGAGAATTTATTATAAGAAAGCAATCAGACTTTTATACAGAGTCATAAGACATGTGCATGTACTCAAGTCCATGTACTCGTGTCCAGCTTTTATTATAGATCTCATTTAGCTACACTTCCGGTATAAGAGCATGATTAATCCTCTGTACCATGTCTGACTTTGCTTGTGCGCGAACTGTGATGTTTTTATCAGTTTAACTGACATTTTGTAGTAAACATACATTCTGCTTCAGCTGCGTATTTTTATGCTGCTCAGATGTTTTTAATACAGCTGTAGTTTGCTTCCCGAGATTTTAAAAATTTCAGAAGTTATATTTACTGCAGGTGTCTCTGTGAAATATAATACCAGGGACGTTCAGTCATATAGGAACATTTTGTACTGTACTGAGTGTGAGAGGAGTGATTTTAAAGCATTTGTGAACAGCAGAATGTTCAAAGTGCTTATTTCTGTCTAGTTTTGTGTTTCAACGCTCTGTTTATGACCCCAAGTGTTATATTACTGTATAATATTACCTTATGAACATTTGGTATGTCAAAATTTTGTTGTTTGTATGTAAAGAAATAGTGAGTGGCACAATTAAAACTGAATATGTCAACCAACATGTTTCGTTCTTTGTTATATTGTTGCAATTCTTCTTCATGGATTGTACAGGAAATGTACCCTCCCTCCCCCTTGAATTCCATTCTTACATGTTACTGGTGATCTGATGAAAATATTTTTTAAAAAACTTCACATAATGGGTGTCATGGTGTGTAAACATCTAAAAAGCAGTGATACCATGGTGTCAGTGGGCATCATTGCTCAACCTACGCCAGTTGCAAGCTGTGAAAAATCACCCCATGCTGTGCTATTGTACTGCAATGCTTGTGAATTACATGTACCTCTACTTTATGATCATATCTATACAGAAACAGTGACATATTACAGAAGGGAAATAAGGCACACCGCTTGGATCCACTTGTTTTTAGGCAGGCATTGTCCCCCATTGTGGAATTCAGATGGCCAAGTGGCAAGCACAGCCCAATGACTGACATACGGCCTCCCACTGATGCGGTGGATGGGATTTCTAGTCCAGATCATGCTGGTTTCCTATCCAGCTTATGTTGGTTTCCTGTCCGTTAGTACCCAGATACTTCAGGTAAACTGCCAGCACCTGCAGATGTCTGCGGGTTTCTGGCGGTATATCTCCCACCATAAAGCCTGCCGCCATGGTTCAAGTGCGGTATTCTCATACAGCGTAAAGAAACACCTCTCAATAGAGAAATGGATCGTGTGTGTATATCACCAGGCTTTAAGCCTCAAAGTTGTGTTCAAATTCAGCTCACTGTCAATTAGCTTTGGCTAAGGTCTAACAGCTTAAAATATTAGTTTGGTGCCGAAAACTTTCGGTTTTCTTGTTGGATGTCACGCGACCTTCCAGACAAACCTCAAAACATCTTTCAACAAACAGTAGAACTCTCAGAATGAGGAACAATGAGCAGCATGACTATGGATGAAATTTTAGGTCATGTAGGGTTGGTCTGTCAACTGGCTGTATGGAGACCCCATATTGAGGAATGGTGTGTGTTGCATGAGAGCTCTAACTGGCGCAACAGTTCAGGTTTGCGTTTGGTGTCACCCAGTGTGTTTGGGGTTTAGGGGTTTTCTCTTCCCCTATTTAACCTGTAGATGATCACAGTCATCAAAATGGGTCATTCTTGAGTAAGCACTTAATTGTAAGTAAATGTATACAGAAATGTATGGCATTAATGGAAAACTTTGTAAAAATTTAACATGTTGCATGATTTCTTTTTATTCTTGTGAAACATGGTGATAAAGTGTACAGAACTAGCTTGTCTGTGCCTCTGTGCAGTGATCAACATATCCTTCGCCAGACAGACTTGAATGTGACAATAATGTATGTGTATTTAATTGATGGGTGTTTATGCTGTACTCAAGGATAGATGTACATGGGTGTGTAAAGCCTGACAACACAACATACCAATCAAATAAGTGGCCTACAACAACAGTTACTAGCTTCACATGGGCAGAAAATATTTCAGCCATGATCAGATGCTTTCAATTTGATTTCAGTCGGCGGTTATGAACTTGGTTTTGAAGAATGTGCATCGGAAGTACTGTTTATTTTTTGACAGTTCATGCCTCAGGGACAATTTTGATACTGTGTCTCTTAATGTGCTTTAGACATTGGTCAGTCCTTTTTTTTTTCTTCTTATTTTTTGACGAATCTATGCTCAAGCACATGTAAAGTCACATAAAATTTATAAAATTTATAAAAATTTATAAAAAAAAATACAGCAAATATATCCTGAACCATACAAAATTAAATGTATTATCGTTGTTACAGATTATACTTTCTGGATATAACATAGGTTTTACTGCTAAAAATTGGATAAGACCTCTCCGGGTTTCGAACCAGCGACCTGAGAGTCGGGCACCAAATCGCCTGTAATACATGTCAACCATCTAGACCACTCGACCAACCAGCTTTCCCCAAAGATAGAAGGTAGCTGACCGGTAGACTTTACAGCGAACATGCATTACCCCTCTAATGGTCAGAAATGGGCAACACGTATTGCTGGCAATTTGGTGCCTGACTCTGAGGTCGCCGGTTCGAAACCAGGAGAGGTCTCAGCCAATTTTCAGCACTTGAACGTGTGCTATATCCAGAAAGTGTAATCTCTAATAATGATAATACTGTTACTTTAATTCACTTTCTAAATGACATCTACCAATCGCATACAAAATCAGAGCAGAGAACTTGGCCCAGAGTAAACATACTGTGACAAGGTGGGTTGTTTCGTTTGGTGCTTTGAATAGCATTTCATTGAGGTAGCACTGTAAATTGATGGTAACCATTCTCTTAGGAAGAAGGCAACATGCTCATATAACTGAAACAGTGCTGAAAGTGACACCAAGATATCAACTAAGTCTCACTGTGAAGTTAAGGTAGAACACAGTAAACTGTTGAGGATACTAGAACCCCTCAGGGGTGAAAATTTGGTAAATTTTTTTATTTCACATTCACATTTTCCATTTCCTATCTTTCCTCTCACTTAAAGATGAAAACCAAATCCAAATTGTAAATACCTTAAATTTGATAAAAAAAAGTATAACATGTTGTGAACCAAGGTAGTTGTGTTTTCAAAGATCCCTCTGATAGGGGGATTGCCTCACTGAGAGTGGTTACCTGCTGTGAATAGATATGCCACTGGTAAATGTGTATTGCCTCCTGCTATAAACTGAGCATGGCTTCTTATGCCAACAACTAAAGCAGACCTATTCACTAAAACAACAGCCTTAATCACCCCACAGTGGTGCCATTGGTGGAGGGGTTTAGGTTTTTCTGAGAAATGTCGAGATGAAACGCCAATTTACTTTTTCACGGAGCATGATAAGTTTTGAAGATTAACGTAAGTAGGTTGATATGTCCACATTTTAACTGCCATCAGGACAATTGACTAAAATTAATAGGCAAACATATTAATGACGAATTTTCTCACACTTAAAGCTCCTTGAGACATTTTGGTCTTTTTCACACTTTATATATATGAGACAGTTGTGTGGTGAAATTCTTTCATATCTCACTTTTTTTACAACATGCTATGAAAATTGGCACACATGTAGCTAACTACTTAAACTAAAACAATGTCCCACAAATTTTTGGATATCTTTTCTAGTATTAAAGGTATTAGTAAAAGAACATCAAAGGATCAAAATGTTTGTAAATTTTTGAAAGTTTTAACTTTAAATGATCGCTCAGAATAGCCTAAGATGAATATAAAAACCTGTGGGACCATTTTTTAGTTTAAATAGTAAATTATCCACTAGGGCCAAAAAACTGAACAATTTTGAAAATTGGCAAAAATAGAGCATTTGAAAAACAGCTCTGATTTTTTTTCAAACTTTCTGTTTATTTGATTATTATAGTTGGGAAAATTTCAAAAGCTTTTTTGAGATCAGCAGTCATTTAGCTTTCAGAATATGTACATATGGCCACATTTGATCAATACTTTAGGCTGCAGAAGGCAAAATGTGTAATTTTGCTTCCAAGGGATTCTAATATTTGATATACAGATTAATTTTCAACGGATATTTGTGATAAAACAATTTTTAAAAAATTGTACAACCAAAGGAGTTTGGTAAATAGTTTTAATGTAGTAGGCATAAATACAATGCATTCAGTAAAAAGTCAATAAAGGATACCTGCCGATCTGAGTCAGTAAAATCTGCCAACAGACACAATGTTGATGAATGATTCCACGGTAATTTAGTTTTCATGAAGATGTAACGGTTGTTCAGACCTTCTTAAAAATGGCCACTATGGCTTTGCAAGATTTCTACGCAGTGAATAAGAGATCCAGAACGGGATATATTGCTATACAGCAAAATTTCCTCTTTCTCTGGTGTAACATTTTGTTTAGTAATTCGACGAGATAATACCATGATACAGTTACAGACATTCGCATAACTCGCTTCACGATCCATCACAACAAAAAGTGAAGACCACATGCCTCCATAAAAGTGCGTTGCACTGCACCAGCTTTGTAATACAACATTGCTTTTTTTAAAAACAGGTATAATGGTACACCTCACTTCTGTGACATATACATTAAAGTGCCACAGAACATCTGATGAAAATCAAACTAACAATGCATATATAATGTTTTTTCTTTAAATGGACTTCTTGCAATTGTTTTATTTTGGTAACGAAATGCAACTTTCATGACTTACTGAGCAAAAGACTGCCATCATGATGGGCCTAGACCTATACAACTGGTGATATCTTGAGTTATATGGTCAGATTTAAAACAAAATAATTTATGTATTTATGGACTGAAACTTTACATTAATTCTTGGTGTTCAATCTGCCAACCTATTAAAAACACCAATGCAGCTTGTGTCATGTCAGTGGCTCTTTCAGAAAGCATAAGGTCAGGTAATAATCAGCCAGGATCTGGGTAATTCCCAAGTACCCACAAAGATGAATAACCTAACGAATACCATGTTGGTTTGGAGATGTCCGCAACAATTCCTTAACTTTAAAAAATATTGGGATGATACTTGTGAATGATGATACTGGAGATGGACAAGGCATACTCCTCACAGGACAGGCATTTGACACTTTGGGATAACAAGGTAGGTTTGGAAGAACTTCTGGATGCATAAAGCTTAAATGTATGCATTCTCCTCATTAACATAAGTGAGCGACTATCATGGCAGTGACAGTAGCAAAGTACCAGAATCATACACAAACAAAAATGCAGCAAACATAATAAAAACATTAACAATACCTAGCTCATTTATAAGCAGCATGCATAACTCAAATTAACGGGAAGAAATAAAAACCATAATAAATTGTACACAAAAACTATATGCGTTAAGGACTTTTCTAAAATCAGCTCGATCTAAAGCATTCAGGACTGGTAGTTCCCATACTCAGAACTCCTTTCACAATGTAACAGGTATAAATATATAGCTACAATATATACAATAACAGAGTCTAAATACATATCTGCATGTATTCTATCTATGGTCAATATGTAAATATGAGCACTATGATGAAAGAAACAGTAGAAAAGAAAGCCTAATCCTTCTCACAACAGGCACGTGAACCTGCTGAAACCAAGGCATACTTAAAGGAACTTGAATCACCAAGGCATACTTAAAGGAACTTGAATCACCAAGGCATACTTAAAGGAACTTGAATCACCAGTCAATGTCACATATCCAATTTTTACAGCAGTAAAAATCTGAATCATAATTTGAGGTAGGAACCAGCGCTAAGATCCATTCCTTCATATCACTGAAATCAAAACCACAGGATCACCTGCTCAAGCTAAAGGTGTGTAACGGCAATTTTATGCTAGTAGGGCTTTGCATACGTGGGATAAGTTCAAGGTGAAGTCAGCAGCTGTAACCGATGTGAATGATGACCATTACTGCCATTCATCAGAAGTAAAGCGAAGAATGTATCTAAATATGTCTTCAAACAACAGCAAACACATGCTACCAGGCAAATGTCAAGTTCAAGATGAGATTCACTGTAGACAGAGTAGATGACAAGATGAAGACAGTTGAGAGCTCCCTGTGAAAGACGATTCCACTCCAAGATATACAACACCATAACAAAGCAGCCTCCACTGAGGCAGTGCTCTTCATCAAGGCCATTCTCCTGTGAGAATTAAGGCATTTTGGTGCTCCTAGTCCTACAAGGTTCTGTATGAGTATCAATGGTTACACCATCCTCCCAATGCTCTGAATCCTCTGTTCCTACTACGTTAGTTTTTCCTGCTGATTTTCTTCGACTTGTCGTTTGTCTTTGGAGGTGGTGCTGCCCCAGCAGCCATGTGACGCCCATACAAACTGCAAGTCAAGAATAATACAAATATAGAAGCCTGCTATATCAACGGGTTTATACATTATCACCAAACAGCTACGACTTTATGATTCCTTAACATACAAATGTAAAGACTTAATACATAATTTTCTAGTTTAGTGTTGGATGCTAAAAGCTTAAAGAAAGCTAGCACCCAAAATACCCAGCACCCAGCAGGTGTTCTTAACGAGGCCAATGTCAGTCTCAAAAGGTTTCAGGTTTAACACATTAAGACACATCAAACTCCAAAGGACTAAACTACCTGCTTTCAGTAAAACTTACCCAGGCAGCTATGCTTTTCAAACATATGTACATGTATATACCATCTGAAGCATGAAAGTTTCAAAATACCACATTCAAAAAGGAAATAAGAATGTAACATTAACCCAGATCAACTTACAACTTGTAGGTATCAGATCGGATGTAATCAAACACATGAGAAATGCCAACTTGAAATTGATCCGCAATAGGAGGTACCCAAGGGTTGTTCTCAGCCTTAAATACTTGTTTGGTGCCAACCAAATCCAACAAACCTACAATCAAACAATAATGAATACATAAATGATTGGCAAAACTGATTTCATGGTTTACAGACAAACAAAGGAAATCAAAGGACATACTCAAACACAACTGTTCTAGAATATCATATATATGACATAACTTTGGACCATTTCGTTTAATTAATGGCACATACTTGTCTATATACAAATGGAGTCTCCTTGTCCTCATGTCTTAACAATAATTTGTATTACAAGAACAGAATCTGAATGTCTGTTAACTTAAGCAATGTCAATTGTATAAAACTGTCAAAGGCCAGGAAAGCTCAAAAGAATATTCAAACTCAGAAACACTCTGGCAGCCAAAGTAGTATGGACGTTCTGTATATATATATGAACAGTGTATAATTACATAATTTACTCCACGGTTCGCACCAGTGCATGCTGTAACTAAGGTCAAAGGTTGAATTTTCATTTTCAAGTTTCATTAAGCACTGAAAATTGTTCACTTTCTATAGGAGATAGAAGAATTCAACGATAATCACCACCTTGCCAAGGATTTTAGACAGAAGTAGACTATAAGAACTAAACACAAGTAGTTCAACTGAATGTAAAAGAAATATAAAACTGTATGTAGCCACGTGGCATACATGGTGGTTACAGGTACAGCTATCAACCTACTTTACCTCTCCAAATAATCTATTTGAACATTCTGACATCTAAGCACAGCCTACACCATGAAAGCCATGTATATTCAAAAACATACTCAAAATGGTCAATGGCTTTAGAACAACAACAAAAACACATCCCACTTGCCTAGTTCTGGAGGTAAAACTGTTAAACGGTTGCCTTGAATGTGAAGTTCTCTTAATCTCTGAAGATCTCCTATTTCCTTTGGCAAGTAAACCAGGTCATTGTCTCTCAAAACCAGCTAGAACAAAAAAAAAAAAGACCATGGGAGACTCTGACAGTTTTCACCACACTGTGCAAATGGCAGCAAAAACATGTTTTCTTCAGCAACACTGCTGTGCTTGTGTGGTGCCTAAGTGTTGTATAAACACATATACACCGAGAAGTGTGAGGAGTTAGAGGAAACAACAAAAGAGTATACAAACCCATGAACTGTTTTGTTAAAGACAGGAAGTAGTTACATTATAGCAGATCTTAAAATTTGCACTTACTTTCCAGAGCTCCGCTTAAATTAGCCAAATGAATTAGACATTAATATGAACAGTTTTACTTTAACTGTTTGTAAGTAATATAATCTTCAGAACTGAAAGAAAACCACAACCATCCACAAATTGCTGGCTGACCTTCCCAGCCAGAGAGGAAGCTAGCATGAGCTGGACTTGAACTCACAGATTTGGTAAGGGACTTCTGGGTCACTGCACTGCTCTAGCACACTAACTACTTGGGCTACAAGAATATTAACGTAATTGGACACGATTGGTTCATTTAAAGGTTATTTACATGCGTCAAAACTGCTGAATTTGCAATATCTTATTCTTGGATCATGACTGATGTTTGTAAAAGTATGTGATTAGTTCCACCTTAAAATAATTTTAATTCCTCATTAAGGTATCTGCTTTATTAAAGTCTGACAATGACTGGGCTGACAGAATGTAAAAAAAATAGATACTGCAAATTTGTCAAACCATATCATTAGAGAAGCGTACTCACAATCTGAAGGTTTTTCAATTTTCCAATATCAGGTGGAAGAACTTCAAAATCATTGTCACCCAGATATAGTCCTCTTAAGGTGTCTGAAAAAGGGCATGCATAAAACATTACAAATTCATGGCATTTACAAGACCACACAATGTAAAATGGGAGGTGCATTTCAATATACAAGTAAATACATTACTATCTATCCTATATTATTCCACTGATGCTCACAAAAATGATGAGAATGTCTTCCTCTATTTCAGAACCAAAATTACAACAAGGAATATTTGAATAATAAAGTTATTACCAAGACAAAAGAAATTCCCAGGTAGAGACTGTTCATTGAGATTGTTGTAAGTTAGGTCCAAAACTTCTAAAGCTGGAAAAGCTCCAAACCCTCTTGGCAGGGATGACAAACGGTTGATTCTAATTGTGAAAAGACAGATAAGAAAATGCCATTTAATGATTTAAAACAATGATCACAGAAGATACAAACAATTAAAATAGAAATATATAATAACCTTAATATACATGTATTAATATAACCAATTACAATCATAGATAATCGAGGCCTCCATGGCCGAGGGGGTTATTTGTGCGCCAGTGCGGTGTTATGACCCCGTGCTTCTCACCAATGCGGTCGCTGTGAGTTCAAGTCCAGCTCATGCTGGCTCCCTTTCCGGTCGTCTATGGGAAGGTTCTGGGGATGGTCATGAGTTTCCCACCATAATGCTGGCCACCGTCGTGTAAACATTCTTGAGTACGGCGTAAAACACCAGTCAATTAAATCAATAAATTATCACATATAATCAGTTTGAAATGCTTTGGGAGGGGTTTCACATTCTTGAACCTTTTCATCTTGATGTATTACTTTTTTTTTTTTTAACATATTTAGTTCTTTAACTATACCTAAGGAATCTAACAAAGACATAACATTTACACAGGTTCTTTTGAGAAATTCACTTTGACTTGCTGATGAACTTATCTGACTGGTCGTAATATAGGGGCATTCAAGATTATTCATTTGGCTAAATACACTCAGGTTAACTCACAGAGGAAATCAGGCAGGACACAGGGGAAACCAACAAATATTGCCAAACATCTGAAAACATTCTACCTGTAACTAAGCCTGCAGAAGCGGCCTTGTGATACAGGGTCTGACTGGTCAAGGGATGGCTAATTGAAGGAACACAACTTCTGTTCACCAAGGCAGAGATCCAGTAAGTCATCCTTCTTTTCTATGACCTCGGGATGGTTATGTTCAGTACTTACCCCAGATTAAGAATGCGCAATTTTGGCAAGGAACTGACAGTGGTTGGTAATTCCTAAAAAAAAAAGAAGAAAAAAAAGACATAATTAAGCATAAAAAGCGTCTATTTAAAGGTCTTTTCTGTGGCAAAATGATCAAAAGTAACTTTAAACACACTCTAGAAACTTCATGCCTAAGAACATGCACTAGGACTTCCACAAAGGTTCAAATGACCCAAGCACATGTTGTAAAATTTCAAAACAGTTCTAGCAATAATGTATCATCTTCAGACACAGGTTCTGTTGTACACAAACATAACAGCTTTCATAAAAAAACACAACTTTCTTTTACCTTAACAACTGTATAAATACATGTATATCAAAGTTTCACTTAGCAAATGATCATTACTTAGGGGCTATAGTTTCATTAAGACTGTAAATACACATGGCAAATTAATATACTATCTCGTAAAAGAAAACTGAAATTTTACCTCAATGACGTTGTTGAACAAGTTTAGAATCTCCAAGTTAACAAAATCAGCAATGTTGGCTGGAATAACTGAAAAAGGACACAGGAAGGGATTATATCAACAGTATTAGGCCATTCGCACTTGATTCCTTGTTTCTCGTCATCTACCAGCCTGTTACTTTATTTTCCACATCAGAATTCCAGGTATCATTTCTTGACAGAAATTCTCACCCAGGATGAGAATATTATAAAATCTAACCAAATAAAGATAATCCAAAAAATGAAAATTGTTCCGTCTGTACCAGTTTTCCAAAATATTATGACAGGAAACAATGAATGAAGTTTCATGGGCCTTCAGACATAATAGTTTCCTCACAAGCTTCCATAGGCTCAGTATACTATCCATTTAAAAACTTATGGAGAATTTTACCCACTGAATCACATTTTGTACATACTTCACAAATCTGACAAATGTAATTTGTCTTTTGACCAAAAGGTATTTTTCAAAAAATCCATTCATAACATTTAATAAGTATTTATACTTACTAGATATTTTATTATGGCTCAATGTCAGCCTGGTTAGATGCCGCAGAGACACTGTAATGAAAAACAAAAACAGTGCACAGTTATTTCAATGCAAACTCAATACCTCAATATGCTATGATTACAATCTCGTAACCAGCATCCTGAAAACCAATAAATCTATGAATTCATAGAGTGTGGGTAGTAATTGTCAAGCATTTTGTAATAAAATAACTCGGACGGTCACTTTCAGAGATTTCATTTATTAATTCATTTTTTACTGTCACAGGTCTTACTGGTTTTAAATCTTCTTTGAATTAATACATTTCACTAGCACCTGAAACTGCTGAAGTAGTAAACAAAGTCTCGTAGTCCCCTTCAAAATGTACACTGACTACTGTACACATGTACACATGTGATTAACCCTGTGGAAAGTATGTCCACAATGCAGTATTTTTAGCACCTTTGCACAAACGTCCCTCAAACACTACTTTACAGGTATTTTATGGGTATCTAATACAACAATATGTGTATTTATTGTATCTTCTGCTTATCAAAAGGCACAGATATCTGACACTTTTCATGGCATAACCTGATATCAATTCGGCCTCTATCGTAATGACATCACTTAAATAATCCACAAGCTGTACATATTTAATGTTGTAAACTCTTGTTTGTTTGAAACCAAGACGTCTCACACTTATGCTTGTTAAACTAGTTTTCCCTGTTGTGTTTTTCTTGGCCCAGGCAGAAATCTTCTGTTTACTAACATACACTGACAGGAGTTTGCAGTCTGCAGAAACATGCCAGGGTACTTACTCAGTCCTGGGACTTCATTTATGTTGCCAATATGACGGTCTACGAGATCGATTTCCGGGTTATTGTGTTCCCGATTCTCGTCAATGATCTTTTTCCACTTGGACAGCATTTTCAGCGATTTTTCTGGTCCTTCCCCAATCAAACCTTCCTCCCGGCGACACCCAAAACAAATGCCCAAGAATGGAAATCATCAAAACCGGAAGTGACGAACAACACCGCCCAATTAACCCATCACTAAAAAGTAGTCCTGATTCCTTTAGAATAGAACATAAAGGTTCGCGACTTTAGCAGAGTGTGGATGTATAATAAGAATTAAGTATTTCGTATGTAGAAAAAATATGCTAATGAATCTGTATTATTGATGAGGACTTCTACTATCCCAAGTCCGTGTCAAAGGTTAATCTCCAACATCTTGCTACATCCGCGTTAAGTTGTCAATTTCATACTAAGCTATTTTGAAGGTGAATATTGGTCTGTCTGTCGAATACTTTACACAAGTCATGGGGAACAGGACAGAGGTTGTTGTCATAGATACGAGAGGCGTAATTGGGGTTATGTATTTCGCAGCTCGAAGTTATACTTCCTGGTGAAAGTATGTCGTGGCGTGAAACTTGTAAGAGGGGCGTGTAGTGATAGCATAGCAATGAACAGCAAATAAAGTGCCATAAGTATTATTTCGTACTTTTTTTCAGAGAGGTGCATTATGGCAAAATTAGAGCTTGTGACAACGTTGATTGGGCACGAAGACATCACATGGTGTGTGGCCTGGAATCCCAGTGGTAATCTGCTAGCTTCATGTGGCGGGGACAAGACCATTCGTATTTGGGGTACAGAGGGTGAGAACTGGGTGTGCAAGACGATTCTGACAGACGGCCATCAGCGCACCATCCGCTGTGTGGCCTGGTCGCCCTGTGGTAACTACCTGGCCAGTGCCAGTTTTGATGCCACAACCTGCATTTGGAGCAGGAAGGAGGGGGAATTTGAATGTATAGCTACGTTAGAAGGCCATGAGAATGAGGTGAAGTCTGTTAGCTGGTGTCAGTCGGGGAGTCTTCTAGCCACGTGCAGTCGAGACAAGAGTGTGTGGATTTGGGAAGGTAACAGTGTGATTGAAATATTATTATAGGACTATGCATTTTACATCCACAGATCTTTGAGTAACTTGTGTTTGCATGAATAGGATATGAAGTTATCAACTAAACATATGAATATTTTGAAAATAAATGTTTTGATTTATTGTACAAATAAAAGGGAAAAAATTAGGTTGCTTCTAAATCTGATGTTATTTTGAAGATTGAATGAACAAATTCACATTTTAAAAATTTTCAAATCAATTGTTGTTTCAGTGGATGAGGATGAAGAGTTTGAGTGTGCTAGTGTGCTAAATGCACACTCACAAGATGTAAAGTGTGTTATATGGCATCCGCATTCCGACATCCTGGCATCCTGTGGCTATGACAACACTATAAAGCTTTACAAAGAAGACAGTGATGACTGGAGCTGCTTTGCCACCATGTCTGCTCACCAGTCCACAGTGTGGAAGGTTGAATTTGACAAGACAGGCACACGGCTAGCCTCCTGCAGTGATGACAAGACTGTGAAGGTATGGCAGGAGTATCGTCCTGGCAACCCTGAGGGCGTGGCTACAGAAGGGAGTGACCCCACTTGGAAATGTGTATGCAATTTGTCAGGGTATCACCCCCGTACGATCTATGATGTCAGTTGGTCAGCCCTGACTGGTCACCTAGTCACAGCCTGTGGAGATGACTGTATCCGTGTGTTTGAGGAGGGCGAGACTTCTGAGCGGAACCAGTCCTCATTCAATCTGTTGGCAAGCGTTCCAAAAGCCCATAATCAGGATGTTAACTGTGTGGCATGGAACCCAAAAGTCCCTGGTCTGTTAGCCTCATGTAGTGACGATGCTGAGGTCAAACTGTGGAAAATTACTGACTTGTGATATGTACCATGTCAGTTATTTCACATATTCCTTAACTTTGACAGTAATGTGCAACTGTTTGTAGATATACAAATGTGCTATTGGATGTATGATGTGGACATCTCCCAGAATCGCTGAATGCTTCACTATATGACTTCTAGATTACATGTATTTACATGGTTGAATGTATATCGGTATGACACTTAGGATGCACTGTGTCAAATATGATCTGTTAAGGTACAGAATTAACCACATTGGTGCAGAAATTTGGTCAGCCAATGTACAAGTACATTGAGGTATTATATCTGTTTCATTCTTCCTAGCTTAGCTTTCAGAAAAGCAGTTTAATGTGAAAGGAAAGCTGGGAATTTAAATAACAGATCTGGTAGGTAAGTTGATTTTGATATTGAAGAGGTGGAAATTAGTCACAGTATAGTTGCCCTATATACAATAATAATCTTACCTACATGTGCCTGTTTAAAGGAATATTTATCTTTGTGGAAATTCCATTAAAATTACAGCTAGTTTTGGTAACGAACCAAATATTTATTCATCGGCTTACAAATTATTCATACCATAATTTCCTGGTGATTTCAGATAATAATACTTCATAATAACACAATATTTGTTCTACACTGTGACACATTAACCACCTCTAAAATAACATAACATATATTGTATCTAGTTTATTATTTGACCAGATCAAAGGAATGAAAAATAAATAGCACAGGTGGAATCTCACAAAAAGATTGGTGGCCTTAGCAAGCTTCAGGGGAGACAACTCTGTAAACCTTGTCTACATGTAGGGGGCAAATATGGCAACTGGTAAATCTAAGCAGTAAGATGATCGAGTTCAGTTGAGCCGAATCATGTTTCACAGTCAGGGCTTAAAACAGGAACAGCCAAGTGTAAATCCGATTTTATGTTTCTATGAAAACTTTGATGTGAAAGCAAAACATGTTTATAAGAGAGAATGTTAACTCTGTAATAAAGCCAAGTCATTTGTCTGCCATACTTCTTTTAGTTAAATTTATTTGGGAATGTGAGTACTGAGTAAAACACCAATCAAATAAATAAATTTTTTTTACCCGAGACGAACTAGCGAGAGATATTCAGCAGCTGTTGTTCTTGATAACCCAAAGTCTGTTTGGCACTTCACGTTTTGGGAGAGAAGTGTCTTGCACCTTTATGTTTGTGTCCTTAGACACATTTTGTTGACAGCCTTCACAGCCTGTCACCTGGCTGGTACCAGTGGTGGTAAAGTGTTTGTGTGATCAAAGTGAGTTGTTGACCACCGGAGAGAAACACTTCCACTGGTTGATATAGGTCAATGAACAGTATTAATGACTGGCCCATCCTGGCACTGCCATCTGAGGGCACCGTATTTGAAGAGCAGACGATCAAAGGTCAAAGGGAAATGACCACTGAAAGTGTTAGGTCGATGGAAGTATCCTTCGAGTGGATAATTCAACTAAATTTTATAGGCGGACAGCATTCGTTTTCTGTCGCGGTGAATTGTCTGTTCGTGGCAAATATACAGAGCTAGTACATAGTAATAACGTGTTGATTAACAACATTTCACGGAAAGTTGATCCGACTTGACTGCATGGTCGAGTGTATGTAAGCGACTTTGGAAGACCGTCAGACCGTTGCCAGTGCATCCATGTTTAGTGTTCTGTCAATGCTTTTTGAAACAGATGTTGGCTACAGTATCCAGCCTGATTTTGGGGACAAATTCAACCGTCTTTTAATAACATGAACGGAATCTAAATAGAATCACCCATTTCTTCTCATCACTCGAAGCTGCCGTGAAGCCGATCATGCAGTTAACCATGAACGCGACGTTCATTCGTCTTTGCAGTTCAATTAACATTACTGAAACTATACACTAAATTTGGATGCTTGGATACTATTAATATTCACCAGCCCTTGAGTCTGGTGAAGTGGTAATTTCTGCTTTTTGGATGAAATCATGCAGTAAGCTTAGATATATATACGAATGGTGTGACTTGATAAAATGAAGATTTTTTATAGATTTGCGGTTACGATATATATAAACAAAGGAACGGTTTTCTCTCCTAGCACGCATCAATGTCAGAAGCAGTAATCTTAGCACTTGCACTTTACGTCCGGGTATTAAATGGTGCTGTTTCAATGGCGTTTCAATGACTGAAAAGGCTCCAAGTCCAGTGCCTTCGCCGCGGCGAAGTAATGTGTGTGAAACAACAATTAATCACAAGTAGGCATGTATATGTGTTAATCAATGCATTTGTGAACAAACGTATTCTTAAGATACCAGAACATGGTGGAATCTGCATTTCGGATCTAGTTTGAGATAAACCTTGATGTCAAGATCAGTTAAAGACATGTGAACAGATGCCTGATTGGTGTATACCTTTAATGCCCGTGTTATAATTTAAACAATGTACCCAAAACTTAGATCACATATATAAGCACACTGAGGTCTCGCTTTCTGAGATGACTAAAGCGATGGTTCGCTTGGACTGTCAAATCCTCGACCAATGAGGTCGCGTGTTTGCACCCGGCTATGGCTGTTAGGTTGTGTTAGGTTGTATAAGCCAACAGGTCTGTCGTTCACCTGTTGGAAGTGTCTTGATTTTCTAAAGATACTCCGTTTTCTTCCGCCCATAAACCTGATTGCATGGCATTTTACAAGTGAAACGCGTTAAATACCGATCAATCACTCAATTATTAGCATATTCCATTGTCACAGTCGATGGTCAAAAAAACCTTTTCGGAAAGCCAAGCAACAAAAATTCCCAATGATACCAAAAGGAACAATAAAAGTTTTAAGCATGCGCAGTGTAAAACTTGAAACGCTCAGCATCAGGCGCTTTAACACAATGTGCATGTAATTTTGTTAATTTGTATGGTATGGCAATTATTCAAGTAGAGTTTTGATCACTTCAGTCATGTAGGCCCATGCTCCCGTGGAAAAGGACGTTCTCTGGAAGTTTTTCTTACGTAAGTATCTCTATGCACTAAAGTTTCCAGATTGTTGGGAAGCATTTGTGTGCTCACGGACTTGGTAACCTTCAGTGGCTTGCCATTACATACTGCACATGGCGAGCACCTACAGTAACATAAATCCGTGCGCTTATCCTTGTTTCAACCTCAGGCATCATAGCTCCATATACATGTATTTGTACGAATAGTTGATCGAAACAAGACTGGCCGAGTAAATTCTGTCACATGCCAATATAACTATACAGCCAGGTTCGTTATTCTTGTCATTCGGTAATTAATACATGTATACAGACAGACTTTCTTGAAGGTATGCATACATAAATTGCATGGCAAAGAAGTGTTTTGGTTTTTCAATAAAAGTCTTTGAGATTTTATTCTATAATTGCTTCGCTCAAACCATATGTTTGTATATGTACCGCATGCGATGTATAAATGATATATAAATTAATAGAATATAAATGTGCTATTGTAATGCAGCATTACGGTGCTTGTCAATCGGTCATGAAAGCCACATTTGTCAAGACCATTGATTTAACTGTCCAAATCTTCAAAGGCACATTCCAGCCTGCATATACTTTGACGGATTTGCTCAGCCCATTTATTTTCTTGAAACTTAAAGCTTTGCATGCATGTTTCTTGCCCACCGACGAAGATTTGCAAGAAGCATGTTCATGTATCACTTCTATTGGAATCCTACACTTGTTACATTGTGAAACTACGTCATAACCAGTTGAGCATTTTACACATGGTTTTGGCATTTGTGTATACAAGTATGCTGCCTTAGTGGAACACATCAAAGACACATGAGACATGACGCAGCTACCAGTCACGTTATACTGACACCATCCCTGTTAATATGGTGTCAGAATGGTTATTCTGAACGCCAAGCCACCTCCTCGGTGGTCAAGTGGATAGGGCGTCCGCCTCGAGGTCGGGTGATCTAGGGTCAATTATGGGTCGTTTTATATCAAAAACTTTGAAAATGGTACTTGTTGCTGCCTCGCTTCGCGCTCGGCACTGAGTGGTTAGAGCAAGGAAACGGGACTAGTCGACCAAATGTCACTATAATCTGAATGGATGGGGTGTCATGTGTGGTGTCTTCTACATGATGTTCAAATGGCGACAGCACTTTGGCGGCATGGACACGCCCTATGACAAACAGACACAGAACATATACATTCTAAGGACTCTTTATTGTCATTTGACTAAAAACTTGTTGAGTACAACGCAAAAGCCAAGCGTACGTACATACATACTGAACGCCAAGTGAGGTAGTGTCGAGATCACCGATGTCAACGTCTTAGGTGTGACATAATTCTGGATTGAACTCCAGCTCTATCGTTTACGAGGCAGACGCTCTATTACAACAACCCAAGGATTAATCAGGGATTTTAGTATCTGAGTATCTTTTTTTAGTATCTAAAGCCAAGTGGTTATGGTTGAAGACTTCTTTGGTTATCAACACATTTTAGCCAACAGTAACAAGCGTTGTGGGAGTAGGTCTACTGCTTGTCCTAAACGGACAAAATGGATGGACAAACTGCCCGAAACTCGAACTTGGTCTGCATCTTTTTAGGGCGAAAGCATGTGCCAGGTTTCAATTTTTAGCAGAGATTTTTGTATTATAAATGACGTCCAGAAAACTACAGCAGTCCACCGTTTATTTATTTATTTATTTAACAAAAAAAAAAAAACACGTTTGTTCAATATAGACGTACAGTGGCCCGTAACTACAACCTTATCTATAACTATGTTGAATCCCCCGGGTTCTGCATGCCCGGTTTCCTCCCCACATAATGCTGGCCGCCGTCGTATAAGTGAAATATAAGTAAGTACGTTGAAGCCATATCGAGTTCCAATTCAATACGATGAACCCATTTGTGGAAAACAAAGTCCGGAAAAGTATTAAAGTCCAAATGTGGGAAAAAAACGGCCATAATTTTGTCCACCTTGGATGTACCGGGGTCCAAAACTCGAGCTGTAGCTTGTGCTGAAGCCGTGCACCAAGTTTCATATCAATATGAGGAACTGCTTTTGGGGGTATTTTTAAGCATGGAAAACGTTTGTGATATAGTGACAGACAGGGTCCAAAATCCGTAGGGGAATAAGAACACCAATACTTATACATTTATCATGTGTATTGCATAGAGTCCCAATTGAAATTCGTCTCCCAATCCTTGCCACAGGCAATTATAAAGTCATGATAATCTGTGGAATCGATGTCCAATGTCGTGTTAGTCAGTATTTGCTCTAGTATAAGAGAAGCCTGTAGACGTGCATGGGTTTTAGTATCCTTATATCTTGTGATAACCAGTGCACGAGTTACCGCTTTTCTTTGCTGAGTTTCTTTTGAAACGTGGTTGTTGAGGAGTGGTCGTGCATGGGTATTTCTCAATACGGAGATCTTTGGATAGAACGCCATCAAGTAATGCCTCCAAGCTGCATATCCCCTTCACAATGCGTTTCACATACCAAACACTGCATTGAAGCAAATGTACATTCTTTTCTCTACATAACAAAGGCTGACTTTTTAAAAACTATTGTTCGCATCCCTTGGCCTCCTAAATAACCTTTCGTCTGTTTGATCACTCTCGGGTTATACCGTTTTACATACAGATCCCTTTTAACAATCGGCAATAGGGTTTTGTAGATGCACAGATTCTTTGTATGTATATGTTATGTATACGACACCCACAGTCCAGTGTGATACAGATACTTCTTACACAGAAATGTTCTGTACTCTGCCAGTGTCAGCGCATTAGCCAGCTTGGCACTCGTTCAGTACTTGCTTAGCTCCCGTGTACCCATCTGACCGCACTCGTCGTGTGAGTCATTCTCCATGTACCATAGGATTCAATCCGGTAATTCTCGGTCGTTTTGGCTAAGTCCAGGTGATTTGTGAGCGAGCAAATGGCACAGTTTCTACGAGAATCGTGTACCTGAAATCTGAAGGTAAACATCGCTAATGTGGCTAATCACGGGTCGGCTAATATCAAAACACGACAGGTGAGTCGGCCGCTGTACGGAGGAAAAAGTCAACGTGAAGTGGACATGAGGCGACAGAGAGAGTGTGTGACTGCCTTAAGTGACTGCACCCAGTTTAAGAGAGTAGTTTAGATCATTTATTCAACAGAGTAGAAGTTAAGTTAAAACTATTAACTTTATAGTCCGAACTATGCGGTGCTCTGATATTATACAAACTTGGCCTTGCATGCAGACTCCAAATTCAACTACCGCCATCCATAGCTCATGGGTGTAACCATGGATGTGAACTGAGACTAACGTGCACAGTATGGCAGTTTGGCGATATAGAAGCTGAAAGTGTGGACAGTTTTTTACTCTTTGGCGGTATGAAACAATATTCGTATATCAAGATAAAGTACATGGCGTGGACCATTCTCAGTGGAACTTAAGCATGTATATACATGAATTGAATTTGCCAGGTGCATAATAGAGGTTAATTGTAATATGTTAATATCTGTATATATATATATACTGCCGATGAAAGTATGTCCATTACAGTGTTATACATTTGTCTCATAGCACAACTGGTTAATACCTTCTTTACATGTGTTTTAAGTTATAATCCTATGTGTTTAAATAAATCCTCCATCCGTTCGAATAAATGAAAATCCGGTAAAATGTCGATAGTAACGTGGGTACATTAAAAACTTCAATAAATGTTGAAGTAGAATGAAAGCTTGAGGTTGTCTTTGAAAACAAAGCACCATTAATTTACTTATCCTTTAATCCGTGCGCCACCGTCTGCGTTTATTCACACCTGGCACAGAGCTTACACTACATGGGGCCTTAACCCTGAGTTAGTTGTCACACCTCTAAAAAAAACAAAATGCATGATTGTGTGTGAGCTTACACAATGGTCTACCGACCAAAGTATCTTATAGCAAAAAATGTCACCTCTCGACGTCTTTTAATGCAAGCTGTGAACAAAAATGAACTTGCTTATAACTGGTCTAAATTTTTCTGGCTGCTACTGCTGTTAATTGAGTATGTCTGAACGGGATACTATCAGTTATCGATAACCAATCATGCAGTCACAGAGACGCTTGCTGTCTAGACTTCTGAAGATAAGGGCATGTAGAGATATGTTATTTGCTGCTGGTGAGAAACACTCAAACGTGCTAATCTTGTCAGTGATCGAAATAAACCTCAAACATTACACTTTTAGTTTTCCTAGATGTTCATGGCTTCCAATCGCTGCAGATATACATGTAGATATACACAATCAATTTAATCGCGAAAAAAAAAAGATGTGGAGGATGTTTCATGCAATGAATAAATATGCACTCTGTTGTTGATCGTCTATGTGTATACATGCATCGTCACGTACAGAGTAATATCTGTATATATATATATATATATATATATATATATATATATATTATATATATATATATATATATATATATGTATATGCATATATATATATATATATATATATATATATATATATATATATATATATATATACTGCAGACAAAAATATGATCTCCATTACAATTTCATACATCTGCATCTTAGCACGCTTGGATCGCTCCACAACTCCCAAAGAATTGTGTCGTTTAATTTTAACATCTTCTTTACATGTGTTTTAAATTATAACTTTTAATTCAGATAGTTCATTCATTCATGGAACACATACAGGTACGTCATTCGTGAATAAACCCATACATGTGCTATACAGAAGTTATACGTAACTAAACATTATGTAATACTGTTTGTGAAATGTGAGTAGACGGGCCTTTTATGTCTATATGTGTATCCATTCTGGGCTTATCACATCTGTGGTGTTTTAAACGCATGTACATTTGTTTGAGCGAGATTATATATATAAACTTTATCACAGCTGCTGATTGGCATGTTTGTACGCTTTGAATTCAAACCAACAAATATAATTCAAATCAGTAGATACAGGCGGGCAAATTATATGGCAACAGAGGATCTCGGCGTAGAAATGCATAGGCATTTTATAAAGCAATAGCACTGAATCAAAACCTAGGTATGTTAGAATGATTTTCACCGTCTATTCCGATCCGTGTGTAACATAAATGTATAACTTGGGTACAAACTGGCTAATTATCAGAGGTCATTTTTGGACGGTGTTGATATGTCTGTCTGTCTGTCTGTCGGCAGCTTTACTGGAAAAGTTATAGATTTTACAGATTTGGATGATATTTTTGCACAGCGTATACTCGGGTCAAGCACATTATAACATGGTTATCGATACCTCGATTCGGGGTCGGGATTGTTTTAAATGACTATTTAATATTGCCCGGTAGAACACAAATGCATAAATTTCTTCTACCTTGTAATAGTGATTATAGGAGAGTATTGTCCATGTGTGTTAGAATTCTTCAGGCACGAGTGTCCATTCAGCTGCGGCGGGGGTTTGTCGCTCTCGTATAGTGTCTCTGCTTAAGTAGTCCCGCTAGGGGGCGTGTGAGCTGCTACTATTTATGTATTTACATGAACATTTAAAACAAAACTCTACCTGAGCTAAACTGACAAGAGGCCGTATTTCACCGCTTAAGTGTGACCATTTGCCAGCTACATGTATCACGTTGTCATCACTGCCCTGGTTTTGCTCTTTGTGCTGTACAGTATTTCATATTGTATTCCTACATAAACCAAGATTCTGCTGGTGGACTAAGAACCCCCGGGGATGGATTGTCATTGATAACAACACGGCATTTTGAGTTATCCTAGGCCATCGAGGTCTACTATATCGGAATTAACATTACTGCATTTATTAATTTTACCTTGTTCTGCTTAAGTCGCAGTGCTAGCCAGGGGGCATATAAGTGGCGATTATTTATGTTTTTTTGTGAGCAGTTAAGATATAGCTCTAACTTATGTAAACTGACAAGAGGCATCCTCGTTCATCAGTTTCGTTTGTCAACCATCTCACGATTCTTGCTACTCTGGTATTGCTCTCTATCACTTAGTCATGTATATTATCTACTCTTTATTGGATCGACGTTTAAAACCAGGTTTTCACTCAAATATTATCATATAGCGAGGAAATGGGGGTTCTACACTAATAAATCTTTGAATGCGATTCTTCTTGCCGTCAAACCTTCTTACTTTTAGCCGCAGCCGAACCTCCCAGATTCAGTCAGTTCGAATGCTTTCCATGCAGTTAGGATTACCATGAAGCAAACACCTGTGAACTCTGCATAGGTCAACTGAGTGCTATATAAGGTACATTATAGACATGCAGGGTGTCCCATTCATTTTCTGTTATGCTTTCTGTATGCCACTAACAGTCTAAAGAGTGTGGGTGATTGAATGTTTAGAACTTCACCTGCAAGCATTTAGCCGGTTTGGCACAATTTGAATAAAACCCCACCTGAGATAATTTGACAAGAGGCCGGATTTCACCAAATATCCGTGTGACCATCTGCCCAATTGTCAACCACATTGTCGTCGCTGCTCTAGTTTTACTCGCCTTTTGTATTTGTTATTTGTTCTTAGTTGCCCTAATAGAAACCTCGTTCGAATTGTACATATTTCTCTTACGTGATATTTATTTTAAAATGTTTTGAAAATATTGTTCTAGTTTCCTAAAAAAAAAAATGTTTAATAATGGCCTAAATCCAAAACTCACAACTCCGGGATTCAGTGTATTATAATCTGATGCATTTGTGTGTACAAGTGAGGATTTTTGCCAGACGATATGACTCCCAATTTACCCGACCAAACAGCTCCTGTGTGCCGCCTAATCCGACCCCGATCTATACCCCACCCCCTTAGCTACCAGGGGTCATGTATAGACACGTCGATTATAACCAAATGACGCAACGGGCAAGGAATTATAGCTCTAACAAGATTCCTTGCTTGGAAAAATGTGGGAAGATGGAATGGACATTGAAAAGAAGATTAATGTGTGTCTGTTATGTGTGCTTTACGGAATATTACGTAAGGATTTCGGATCGATTGTCAAGGATTTAGGGAGCGCCAAGTTAAACCGATATTATGTGAGCTTATCCGGAAATCTTATTATATCTGATTGAAATATTCACCGCTTACTAGACGCGGATTAACACTGTGTATGGTGTTGATCCAAAGACGTTCTATACTAATATCCAAGACATGCCAAATGATGTGAATTAGTAGCGCTCGACTACCTCGGAGCTGGGATTGCATTTTCCTTGGGTATGAAAAGATTTCTAGAGCTTTCTGGAAAGCCAACATACCAGAATGTACCTGTGAAAAAAAGGCTGCGAGAGGTTAAGCAATAGACGACAGGTAATCACCGCCCGGCCGACCCGCAACTCAACACCTGTGCGAAAACTCTCTCTTCGTGCTATAGGGACAGGTGAACACCATGACTCTCAGTCTACCTGAGCGAGATATGCGTACAATGGACATTCGGACCTGAGTTCAACCATGGAAAATCGCAACAAGGTGACAAGAACGAGGAATTTTCCACAGTTTTCGGATTTTTTGAGTCCCGAGGGGGTTTTTATGGATGATATTCCGCACAAGAAACCCGAGTCAAGGAGGTCACGCACATGTTATCCCATAAAACCTGTTGCGGATAGGGAGTGGTCAGACGAGGGGGAGGGGTCGGAAACTTCTGTCCAGCCGGCCTCGTCCGAGGGTGAATCAGAAAAGGACAGCAGCTCTGACCTCTCGTCAGACTCGGACGCCAACGTCAGTATTAACAAGGACAAGTCTGCAAAGATGACGTATCAAATAGGTGAGTGGACTGTAATTCACATAAAGGGACATGCTAATTTAAAAATAAATACAACCACTCAGGATTATAGAAGAATACTGAACTATCTCGACCTTACAGACGTAATAAATTTTATTTTTATCTGATGTGTGTTTCTGTTTATAATCGTTATTTCGTATGTAAATATCACAGGAGATGGCACGCCCCAGATATCAACGTATGAGGCCATACATAACGGGCTGTATTTTATATATATTTGAGCAGTTGCATTCGATTAAAGCGCAACTAAAAATACATATTTTGGATTTCGGTGCCAAGAAGAGTAAGTCCTTGCGTCTGGCGGGTAACATTGAAGACTGTTGACTACTTTTATGTACATGGCTCCAGCCTATAATTTATTACCTTGTGTACCCCATTTGTTCATTAATGGTTTGTTTTCAACGTTGTTTTGGACGCTGGCTTTGTATTTGTTTTGATCCGGAACATCCACTCTGGTTGCCGATTGTCCTCTATGTACGCCGCACGCAGTTAGACTATAACATCTTTATATGCGGAGATGCTAAGGCATCAGATTATTGGGCGTGCATATAACTGTACTTATAAATGTACCGCTAACATACAGGTGAGATATAACGGCCAGCACATGTAGTGTGCCTAATTTTGATGTTCATGGGTTAACCAGAATTTTAACCCTTTAAGTCAGATAAATGAATTGTTGAATCGCCAAAGCGACCTATTTTATCATTTCGATCCAGGCATTCAGAACCAATTTATAACATAAAAACAGTCATGTCTATAAAGAATTTCTATGGCTCAAAGTATATGTTAACTGATCATGTAGGCAAAATATCTTTGCCGCAGATTTACTAGACGTATATCCCCAATGCTGTGTGCACATAATATATTGTTAGAAAGTTTTGCAGGAATCCAGTGTTGGCAAGTAGTAAATCTAGTTGTCAACCATTGATGAATCTGCCAGTTGACGGCTTTAAGGCTTGCTAAATTCCTTGGTGTAATTAGATCTATCCTTTGGCGAGGGATGGGACAGGCGTTGCTGACAAAGTGACATTCCTGAACAGCTTTTTACGCAATTATCGACTAGTTGCGACATTTTCTCGTCTAAAGTTAACAGGCTGGAGTGCTCGCTCTCTTATGCAGCCTTGGGTTCTTCGTCACAGTCTTATATGTATGAAGGAATGTCTAATATTTATCTGTGGGGACACATACGACAGCGCGACAAAGGCACAAATTACATATAAGCCTGTACTCCTGAAAAATTTAGAAGAGTACATACACATACGCGATGACATTATGTGACATGCGGATGTGCATCTTGCATGTGTCTTACTTGAGCTGCATGTAAGTTTATTATTTATCCATCTCGTTGAACTCTCTCTGTTCTGACGCGGCTTAGTTATAGCCATAAATGCGTCTTCTCTCGATGTCATTTTGCGGAGAGAAAGGAAATTGACATTAATCAAGTGGTTAAAACGTGTTTTTCTCATTTCTTTTCCTCAAAAAATGCACAATTTTCAAACTTTGTCGCTATTCCTCACGTTTTGAACATTTTTTTCCGTGCGCATGCTGGACGGATCCATTATCGGGCCACATGTTTTCGGCTGTTTTATTTGTTTTTATTACTTCTATCGGCTTTAGATTTGTCATCGCGAGCACCTTTTGTGTCAGACATAACTGTGACATCTCCCAAACACACAGGGCGTAAATCAGAGGTTAGCTGACATGTACTGCGCCACCCTTCACATTGTGTGTTGACATGAAGTCACTTGCGTTTTTCCCATACATGCAATACCGTTTGTTAACGCCTCCCAACTGTAACAGCTTGAGGAAATCATGTGTACATCTATAAGAGGGCGGTCCCTTGAATAGTCTCGGGAGCTCGTATATATGCAGCCGTTATTTTGTTGATTGTTGCCAAATGCACCAATTCAAACAGACTCTTACAAGTTATGTATAAATTTACTTTTCATAATCCACCCGTCAATTTTATAACCCACACTTAACATATGTACACACAGGTGCAAGAAATCCACTCTTTGTTAATATCATTTCATCAAGAGAAATGGCCGGACGTAAGGGACTGATACCCCAGGCTGTTGCATTTGTTTCTTATAAGCCTTATGAAAACATACATGCAGCCAGGAAGAGATACGGTGGGTGAGATGGGTGATTTAACGTGCAGCCAACAAATATGTCTGCAGGAGTCTCGGAGAAAATGCCGACAGATTTTGTCGACTAACTTCAAAGCAATCTTCAGAAGGGTTTTAAATAACGGCAAGGGGGACTTTTATCACCGGCATCGTTGGTGATATACGACTTACACCATCTGGAAGGTCAGAGGTCACAGCTGCGGGCGGGTGTCCCTTGACTATCATCGTATTGACGCCTGTACCACAGCACGACTTGCAAGCTTATCTTTATATACGTAAAAGGTCACCGCGCTTGGCTCTCAAAGGATCATGTGTACATTCTTAATAATCTTACGTCAACTGTAACTGACAGAGCCACTGTTGTTCTATAATTTACTGTAGACGTGGTAGGAAATCTTTGTTATTATTCGTTTAGGTTGGCCTTAAATCACCCTAATAGCTTTTGGATATGTTGCTGATGGATACCAGGGTGGCAAGGCGTCGTGTCATGTATATATATGACTTTACGTATGATAACGGGATCCCACTGTCATATTGTAAACCTTGTATAAGTATATAAACTTTCTGTGTAGATTGTCGAGGGTTTGTAAACACGGTGCTTTGTACACAACGACACCCAACCCCCGGCTTTATCTCATCGACCCTGTGTACAAGAGGGTTTTATTAAACATGTACCTCACAGTATGGGTGGTGTTACCCTAGAATACCCTGGTACCCCTGTCACACTCGTCAGTGCAGATCAAAGAAGGGGAATTTTAATCGATAAAAGCTTAATTCGCAAAGTGAACAGATAAGCGAGTTACACGAAGTGGATTAAGATGAATGGGTTTTCTCCCTGACGGGTGTGTGTGGTTCTGATGGACTTAGCTGACCCTTCCGCGCGAGCCCTGAAGGTATCGGTTGACTTTATTAGTGCCTATTATAGCTGTATCGGGTTACTAACTACCAGTGAGATTGTCAACCCCGCCACTGGTCAGTGAACAGGCTTTGGATGCTGTTCTGTGTTGTGTATACACAACCTCTTTGGTGTGCCAGAGGCTGTGCTGCGAACCTGTGGGTTCCACTCAGAGCTCTGACATTCGGAAGGCTCAAGACTGCAAGCAACAGTGGCGTGTGGATGGTGAGAGACGTCAACAGTCAAGTGATCTGACCCCTTGCGTGGTGTTCCGACATCATCTCGGCATCGGCTGCCACCATAGTGTACCAGTGATATTGTTACAGTACTCACAGTCAGGTTCCAGGCAGACAAACATGTGGAGATCGTTCCAGATACCTATCCTGTACAGACTGTTTGTGCCATGGATGTTTGACTTTTCTTTTGCTGCTCCTTTGAATGTGTAACCAAAGTGTGGGCAGGCGTAGTTCGTGAATGTGGAATAGCGTTTAGATGCAGAGCCAGTGTAAGCCATGTATAAAAGTGCAACGGTGTTTAATAACAGTATGGGCAAAGGCCCATTTAACAAACAAACATTTTGTTTGTGCCACCGAAGGGTCCCTCTCCTAGGATTCCGTGATGGTAAGTTATATAGCTTTGTAGCAATGTTTACATGGGCTATGATTTCGTGATGGTGCTAATGGTGACTCTTTTTAAACAGCCCTCGATTCCATGATGGTAAGTTGTATTAGCTAACTTTGCTTAAATAGCCTGCGGTTCCGTACAAGTAAGTAACAGCTAAGTTAAATAACCTGCCTGTAGTGTGTGACATCGTGTTGGTAAGATTTAGGCGATGATGGACCACCAAGTTTCAGATAACCTGTGTCCGTGGTTAGGAAGTTGTTACACTTACATGTTCAAACTGATGCTACATTCATATTACATAGGTTTCGATGCCATGAGTTACATTGAGAATAACCCGCATGCCTCTAAACACATGCGTCTATTATTTGAATCCATGAAGATACCGTGTCAGTGAAGCTGCATTTCTTGTTTGGAATTTATACTTGCCATTGAGCAATGTGACCATTTGAGCTATAGCTTAATTACCTTCTTGAATGCCAAATAAAGCAATCACACAGGCGGCGGTCTGCTCCAGACATATGGATATGACCAATTCAACTTATGTGACGAACAACCATTTCAGGTTCGTCTGAGTCACGTCGGTTCCGATGATGGGACACTGTGTCCAGTTCCGTAACTTTTAGCCATAGCTAGCCAGTACCTATATACATACTAAGTGAACCCCAGGTTGCGCAGAAGCACTTGTACCCATTACGTTTCGAGCACTAAACGTAATGAGTAAAAGAGCTTCGGGGCTACCTGGACCTACTGCTAAGTAGAGCCCTGTCCCATAGGACTATGTGGCTTCTTTGCAAGATATTGTATATTAGCGTTTTGGTACTTCAGCGAAGGGCCAAGGGGGTGAGATGGTGAGTAGAGAGTAAGCCAATGTCCTAGGCGCTGTGTAAGATGCTATATTCTAATATATAACTGATGTAATTTCATCAAGAGGCCGGATATCACCAGTTACGTGTGGTCATTTGCCAACTATCACACTGTCGTCGCTGCTCTTGGTTCACTCTCTGTGCTGTAATCATTTATATTAAAGTCAAAAACGTCAAGAATAGAGTTGGTTTACGATAAAAGTTACGAAAAGGTGAATTGCAAAGATGCAGATGTGGGTGCTTATCAAACAATATACGTACTAACATATCAGAAAAGGGAAGATTGCTCGGCATCGTTAGCACGTACGGCTAAGGACCGTATCTGTCTCGTGTTGAATAAAACCGCCACATTGCATTTATGAACAGTTGCAATCAAAGCGAAGCTGAGATACACATTTTTCATAAGATTATAAACCATTGCAGGGTAAATTTGGATACTTATTAAATTAGCTGGAACCTTACTTGCCCTCTTTCTTGCACTACTGAAAACTACTTCACTACTTACAGCACTCCGTCTTAATTTCTTACTTCATATACTTTCTTAGCTCTTTGCTGGTTTGTGTTGAGCATGCAGTATTTTGGAAATTGGTTATGCGATTATTCACCTGGAGTCAACCATATGGTTGACAGTTGGTATGCGAATGTGTGCTTAACTACACACAGATAAATTCGAAGGCCATGTATCTATTAACAAATCCTCAAGGAGATTGCTGCATTGCATTCTTTCGTTTCGATTAAAAAAAAAAATTTGACATCTTGTGGAATATAAACTACCGTGTGACAGAAAATGCACCTGCAAAATTTGACTCAAACAGAAATGTTCCACCGGCCAAATGAACAAGGTGTTATCATCTTTATAACTAAAAGTGATACTGACCGCCTGCATGTAAGTGCCACATTCTGGAGTCTGGCGTTAGGCAACAATCACATGAATAAATAGGTGTAAATAAAAACATGTAACACTTTAATATGGTAAACAACTTGGGTATTCGTGATGTGGTCTCCATTTTGACAATAAATCATGCTCAGCAAACATACAGTCCCTTGTCATCACGTAATTGTATTTAATGTCACCAAACACTTTCCTTCCTGAAACCTAATTTAATATATTTTTCAAAATAATTCAAATATGGAAAGGAATGGAGCGAGTATTTTTTTTCTGAACCAAGAAGTAACATAATATTTGCGGGCTTAGACATATCTCGTATGAGCTGAATAGAGCACGTGTTTTCTGGAAAGCTTCCATTAAAGCTAACTCACTCAACATCGATACACTCGTATCAGCTGGTGCAGAGGTCCCTTTGGCACGCAGGGATATATAAATATATATATACACTTTACAGGGAATCTATAGATTATATATGCATTTCGACCATTGGAAGCAACCACGTGCATGATTTATGTAAGCATGTATAAGCACCCAAGGACATCGGTACCAAGAAATTCTTCCATCAGAAAGAAAAAATCAGCAGTCGGCACCAAAATATTCCTTAAATTGACATTTGAGGGAAAAATATTCCTGCAATGCATTTTCTGTCTAAATTTATTGCCACCCACTGACCCATATCTGGACTTTCAAGGTTTTCATGTTTACAGTGAAAACTGAAAAATGTTCAAGATCTCAAAAAAAATTTCAAATTCTGAAAATAAAATTCCAAATACAACCCAAAGGGATAAATATTTTTCTTACACATATATTCCTGGAGATGAATGCGCGTTGTTTTCTCTCTTTCTATATTTATTTATTTTTTTTTACTTTATGTATTCATTTTTTATTTACCTGGAGTCAAGTTGTAAGGTGGCAATTCGTGTCAGCTAATTTTCCTCGCGCATGTTTTACGATGTTTATAATCCAACACACACCCACCACATCCCTTTTGCAAAGAAGGTTTTTATGAAGTTTTTTATAAAGTTTTTATACCAAGCTTCTATTCAACTGACCTTTACTGTTATATAATATAACAGTAGTTCGATGTTGAACATATAGGGCGTGGATTGGGTTAGATGTTTTGTTGTTTTTACATTACATACGCATGATTTTCTCATTGAATTGCTATATGCGATATATGGGTTGATGGCATATCACAGATAGTCGTTAAAGATTCGCAGATATAGCAGCAGATCGCCTGTCACGGTTATTCTGGAATTTGGCCCCACAATGATCACTCCAATCTTACATGCTGTTCATGGACATACCACTGCTGAAGTTATATCGAACATATGTGCCTCATTAATAGTTTACAAGCGTAAACATTTGACTTTAATAAGAAGGCTAGGATGAACATTAGTAACCCACTCAAAATGTCATTCACAATTACGTTGAAGTGTCGTTTGCAAAGGTTTTTAAAATCTTATGTTGTATTTGTTTTGTCATGTATATGCCTTCGCTTCCCCGAGTTTCATTCATATAAAATATACACATACACACGACAAGTCCTATATATATCTTATAATTGTAAATTTTAAGGTGTGTGCTTATCTCTAAAAAGTACCAGATCTCAGTATATATAAGGTTTACAGTTACTGGAAGTATATGTGATTGTCTTTTCCCATACATACTTAGAAAAGTAACCCCGGAATGAACAATAGACCATAGAGCATAGATCCAAATTACTTTATGTCAGAAAAGTTCACCATAATTGATTATTTCACTTTTTACCTTAAAAGCATCTGTCACAAGCGGGTTTACATTACCCTCCCTGTACGAGAGGCGTGTTCTGTCTGCATTTAAGTAAAATGTTCTTTGTACTAAACCGTCCGTTAAACACCCTTGAACGTCACATTGTATATAAGGTGTTGGCAAAGTTCCGCGAGGCATTGAAAACGGTAAGAAGTATTTATAAATCTTTGCATATAGTTTACGAGAAACCTTATTATGTATGCGTTACATCAAGTGAACTGTTGTATTAGGTAATAAAGCGTCACAGTCTTACAAGTATATGTGTGTATATTCTAATACTCACTACTGATAAGAAGTTGCATATATTATTACTTTTCATGAAGCCATTTACATATGGCCGTATTTAAGTTCTATGTCGTTTATTTGGTATGTGTTTTAATTTATATATTAAGATAACACGCTCCTGTATGTATATTCGTCAGTTAAGCCAAAAATAGTATTCCATACTTGGCCACACTAAAGTAATAAGCGAATATACGACGAACAGAAACCATTATCTGCTCATTAACGGTCATGCGTTGGTCTTTGTTTCCATGAAGTAAAGTTCCAAGACCCAGTTGTACATAAACTTTACCTGTAAAGCCTTCCTGTGGAAGAAGTATACAATACAAGTCAACGGCATAGGGAACAAAACCAGAGCGTGACCAATGAATTCCGGCGTCTTGTCAGTTTACTTCAGTTGGGGTTTATTCTGACAGTTCCTGTAAATACTTGAATAACATAAACTTACACACCCCCGTATAGCACCATGGCTTTAGCAGAATTAAAGGCAGTGAAATCGATTGCAATTTATTATACAATGCTGGCGTGGAATTGCTCTAAATCCTGTGTTGTTATCATACTATACCCATCGCTACCGTGTTGTATATGCATGTACAAAATGAAGACCATAAGGCAGGGATGGAATCGGTCTCGTCAATGATACCCCATGTTTACCTATGTATGCAAACTGAGTGTTATAACAGCTATTGCCAATGGAACCGCTTGTTTTCCAAGATTTCCGCATTATAACTTATATTAGCCGAGTTACACGTCGAAGAGATTTTGGTTAGCTCAGATTGTGGGCAAACGAGGAAGCATGCATTAGCAACACAGTTATATAGATTGCATTGTAGAAATCTATATGTTTATCTGATCGACTTCACACATGTAAAGTCTTTATTACTTAAGACCCAAAGGCTAGTGCATTCGAAAAATTGTGTATAAATTACGTAATGACGACGTCGTTAATGCTTACTTTGCATACCTAATCATCTGCACCATGAATGCTATCAGAAGTTGAAGGTACGCCATTTATATCGTGTATAGCATGCAGATATTATATTTAGAGGGCAATAGACAGTGCATTACCTCATAAAGCTGTTCATTACCTGAAGGCAATAATGAAAATTTTATTTTTACCTATATCCAGTTCCTTCTTTATAATTGTGCTTTCCGGAATATATTATTCTAGAGATAAAGTATGCATAAAGATCTTGACCTGTACCGATGTATATGGAGAATGCAATTAAGATATAGGTCTATAACGTACAATCATGCATGTGTTCAGGCACGTACTGATAGAACCTGTACACGTAATCCTCATAGATTGGCAGGTTATTTTGGGGATATTACATCTATATCTCAGATTAATATCTTCGCATCAGCACACTGAAGTGATGAAATTCTCTGAAACCAACACGAGACTCGGAACTAAAGTAGATAAATTTTTAAAATAGCTGAGCGTTTATTCACGGTTTATTTTTAAAGTAAAATATATACATTCCGCGTCAGACGACACATAATAAACTGCATCTCCATATGTATATACGATTCCGGTCCTGCAGTAGTCTGCCTCTCCACCGGATTATACTGTTGTCATGAAGCGTCTTATTGCAGCTTCAACTCGATTCGCCAACAATTCCTGACACAAAGCTTCGAAGCCCTATCAACACATACCCATCCTACTTCACTACACATGTATATAGAGGCATGATTTCGCGGTTGCCCAAGTTGCTTGACATCCAATAGGGCCACTCTTATGGATCGACAGCACATCGACAAGCTTTCATAACGTAATGCTCCTCGGATCATATCTTCTGACCACCATCAGGAACAAAAAAGGGAACGTGCTCGAAATAAGTGTCACTGTACACACGGATATAGGCTTGAGCATTCCTGTCCATTCAATCCCTTAATTGTGGGTAAAATTCATTCGATAATACATGTTGGTAGCAAACGTTTAATTGTACCAGTCAGGTTCTTGCACCTGTGACCCGGGTGTCTTGATCCAGGTATCGGGCAAAGGGTCTATATTATACTCTACGCCAGAAATGAATGAATGAATGATTATGGCTTAACGCCACGTCGGCAATACTTCATTCGTACTGTGGCGATCTAAGGCAGGAAGTTCGTCAGATAAGGTAAGGTGATGCTTTTCGTCTGGTGGTCTCCAGATTTCGGAAAACATGAACCTGACTGCGGCCGTATACATTCTTGGCAACAAAACATAAATTCGAATCAAGTGAACACCGAAATGAATGTATCATGAGCTGAAATTGTATACATACATAGAAATGTCATCTTTAGAATATGCTAACTTAGGTGCACGTCGCCGCGTAATCAGTTAAACACACACATGTTCAGCGCAATTGCCAGTCTTTCATTGCATACAGCCGCAACCCTTCATTAAATCAGCCAAATTGGTGAAAGAATTTAAAAAGCAATGAATAATTGGAATCTATATGAATATATATGTGATAAATATCAATGGAAATATATTACAGCATGCACGTCATAAATGTCAAAGAACGTGGCTGTCTCTGGTCGGCATTTAACTCAGTTATACGACTAACGCTGTACTGATCGTACAAAGTACTTTAGACGTGGCACAATCTTGTGCAGTATTTACATTGATAACTAGCACATATTCGCCAATATCACATGTTATAGTCCCTGGTTCCATTCTCCCATTGCACAATCGCTTAATATTGTATTATGAATTGAGGGATATGTGCGGGTTAGTTTTCACCTGGTCGTGTCACTAACGTCATCAGTACAATGAGTACCTCTGGTAAGGTTGTGCCGAGTAAGGAGATGTCATACTAACAATGGCCAGGTAAGGTGTGAATGGGGATCACGGATTAAGAGACTCCTTCACCCTGTTTTCCCATACTCTACCCCATGAGCCTTAATGGTGAACGGCGCCCGACTGTCAACGTTCGACTGCGGCAATCACATGGCTTGGTGATTGTGCACACAGGTTCTCTATAGACCATACTATATAGCCAAGTCATCTGTATAAAGAAAACTAGCGTACAGGCCTATAGGTTAACTTAAGCATGTTTCGACTCATACATCCCCCTAGGGCACGATGTAGCATATATAATTTGCTTTGGGGACACCTCTATTTATAAACCCTTCGGAATTTATATCAAAACCATATGTCTCCGATTGCTAAAAAGACATTCGTATGGAAACCTTTATCCGGTACCTTGATAAATCAGTCTGCTATTCGTCAGAACTGTTTGATTCCGTATAAAAGTGAACCTAACGATCCCCAGGTGCATGGTATATTATAGACAAATGGAGAACACGGCCTCTGTAAGAACTAGTTTGAACACTGTGTTGGTAAACGCCTTATACAACACGTGGTCATTCATTTACGGCGCTCTTACCATACTTTTTACACGCAAAGGGTTCTTGGTGCTATACTCTGATGTGGAGAAAGGATATAAGAACTTGATAAAACCAGGTTATATTTTCAGTTTCATTAATGTTTGTACCTTCTTCCACCTGCAGTTTTGCGCTTTATACATAATTATGACCACGCGGCACATGAAGAACAATAAGGAATCACTTATAGCTGTTCATGTATGTATCAACTAGAAGGCCAGTATGTGAACAGGGGAAACCCATACGAACATATCAAAAGACAGTGCTTTATTTTTTGTAAACATTATTTTCTTTGTTCTTTTTTTTTTTTTTGGTGGCTGTGATTACTGTGGGTATATTTTTATTTTCGTATTGACACTGACAAGTAAGATTGGGATGGAGCATCTGGTAATAGTCCTGAACGCTAGGCCGTTGACGGATCAATCTTTAGGTGCCATTAACACTCGTGGGTTAGACAGTGACAGCCTGGGACAGTGCAAACCTACAACATTAACTCAGTTTCAAAATACACACTGAGGGGAGTCCTGTACTTCTGAGGAACCAAAGTACCCAAAACTACTATATTTACTGGTAAAAGAAGAGAGGAAATATATCTGTGTTTTTGATGTAGACAATTATACACGTATAAATCGTTTTAGAACATAAAGCCCGCGAGGTTGTGCAGTATTTATGTAATACTAGTCATGCAGAATAGTAAAGAATTTGGATAATGATTTTATTCATCCCTCTCCTAACATTCATTGCGTCGTACCATTACATGAATAAAACACCTTGAAAAAATTTATTTTCGTGGGTTTAGAAATAAGCAATAATTTTCTCCATAGGAAGATTTTTCAGTACTTTAATGATATCTTACGTTTGAGACGAATTTTGCGGATGAGGCAAATCAGCGTTATAAATATGAATGGGTATGTGTCATTGATTATGCTGATCAGTATTGGTGGAGCCCGCATAAGGTAACTTTGTTACATTGTTCTATTGTTAGATAGCAATACTCATCTTCCAAGGGGCATGGTACAATCGCCTGACATTTATATATAGGCATTTTACTCACGCACTGGTATCATAAGTTGATGAAGGATGAATCATATTGCGAAAAATGTTTAAGCATCTCTCCTGTATGTGAATTGTGCGTATGCCGCAAAAAAAACAAAAAAACAAAAAAAAAATGTTCTCGTCAGTCAGCATGGATTTTGTTCTTTTCTTATACACTTGAGTCTGTAGTGTCGATTTCAGTGTTGTGGGTTATGTTGTAGAAGCCTTTGGTAATTCGATCAGTCATGTGGAGTGTTTGCATACATCACACGACAAGTGAAGACAAGGGTACACATTTAGCTTCTATGGTTGAGACCACTGCCATGGCCCTGTTGGTATCTTCTGTCGCATGTAGGGATTTTATAGGTATAGCATATCGACAATTTACAATATACTAATTTGTAGAGCTTACTCAGATGCACATACAGATCACATTCATGTATACAAACTGCAGTATTAATATTCACGGTTAGCTTTTCGGCTCTCGTTAATATTTGTCAACACAAAGATTTCTATTGGCACATTATATACAGGCAAAGCATACGAGATAACATTCTTCTTGCCGTTATCATTTTGCCCTTTCCTAACAAATCAAACTTTGCCGATCATATAAAGCTATGGAGGCCCTGTTCTGCGACCTATAAATTGGTCCTATTAAACCGCAAGCTGTGGATCAAAATGTGTAGCCTCTCGTTTCCTCCGTCGGAATGGGGACAATCAAATAGAACACCTTTACTCTGTTAATTCAACGTGGAGATAGAAAGTCTGGATATTTGTCAGCGACAGACACACACAGACAAATTCCAGACTTGGTCACGTAAAGTGAAGGAACAGGCTACGGATGTGTGCCAAGACGAGAACCCCGTGTTCTCAGACGACACTTTGGGGTTTTATTGCGCTTCATTATAAACGGACAGTCAAAAACTGCTGTGTGAGATCTTGGAGGTTTTACACTTGATAGAGAGAAAAGAGCGCGGAAAAACACTGAAATGAGAGCACTACGGACGCACATTTAGGCTATAAGGGCAAAACAGACGCGCATTTAGGTTAGGGGCAAACGCGACATTGTAACAGACGGAAACAGCTTTCGTTTACATGGCCAGTCTTTTGACATTTGTAGCGTTTATCCTCGTTCAGACAACAGTAAAGTATACAGCTGCGACGGCGTGCATTCAGTTATATAATCATATTATGGCGATTCTGTCGCCAGATTCTCTCATCTATTTTTCATATATACATATATACTGATATATGGGCCTATACATACGAAAATCTTCATACATTAATGCAGGAGGTTCATGCCGAGTTTGATGATACTGCAATTGTCTATCTGACTGAATAAATACACCCAGTTAAAACATATTAAGACTGAGCGCGACAAACATCTTTTTGGAGCTAAAATGTATTTTTGATAAAAGTATGTTTAGCCATGTTTGAGCATGCGGCATATGCGAACCCACAAGCTGTTTCCTCTTGTTGAGACGGTGAATGTTGTAAAGTTTTCAAATGACAAATTGATAAATGATCCGAAAAATGATCGCTGAGGATGTTCACGAACACAGTTTTTATGACAATGGTCTGCCGGAGCCTTCAAATAACAAAAAACTACTCGATGTATACCAGCCCGCTCACCTTAAGAATGATATCTGTATAAATTTAAAATACATCCGTTTGTATGTGTAATATGACGAAATAAGTTGTCAAGCTTTGATAAACAACATCATGTAATTTCTTTTTGATCGCTTTATTATTTTTTCATATATTCATCAATGCTCCTCGACAATAACACAACAACGCCCATATTACGAAAGATATCTATAAAGGTATGAGGTCGTAAGTTTAAAGTACTCCTGTATACACATGTATGTAATAACCGTTAACCAAAAGTGATGCATTGATAAAAAAAACAAACAAACAAACAAACAGAAAAAAAAACATCGTGCAATTTCTTTTTCATCGTTTTATCAATTCTTCATACATTCATCAATGTTCCTCAACAATAACTGAGATTGGGTGGATCGATAAGTGATCACGTGACCGAGTGAGTGGCACGCGCCCGCTGTGTCGTTGTTGTGGCGTGCTCTCCGCTCAGTTTACCTGCGCCTGTATTTATGTCAATGCTCGGTCTTCTTTATGACGTGTACCTCGGCTGGCTGTACAGAGCGCATGGACTTAAAACCTACTCAACCTTGATTTACAGTGAACGTTCCACGGGCAGAACGCCCACATGAAAGAGAAGTGAGGACAGGTACAAGTCGGGCGTTGTATGTAGTTGTCGCACCGTTCAGAAAATCAGTCGTAAAATCGTCGAGTGTCATAGAAATGGTCGTTATTCAAGTGTTGTGAGGCCCGTGTCGGCCGATGTGAGCGGGCGGCTGCCCCAGCTGTGCCTGCGTCGTCTAGACTGGATTTACCTTCATCTGACCTGGCTCACCTGTGATTCCCTTACCTGTTCCGGTCCTCATCATTCAGATATGCGATGTGTTTTACCTGTGATATTAGGACCGTGTCTCCTGACCCGGACGTGGTAACGGCTGTCCGGGGGTAGCTCAAGTTCTCCTTCCTCACCCCCCAGCCATGACGTCTGCTTCCCCCCAACTCTTTACTGACTGGGATGGAGTATTTGGCGAACTCTTTGGAACAGGAGGTTAGTTTATAAGTGCTGCACAAGCCTAAATGGAACATTCATAACCTATGACACTTCATGACTTCCTCATGGCAATCGTAAACTGCTCCACACTAATTTTACTTTCCATTTCAGGCAAATAAACACATGCTTTTATTTAGAAATAATTATATATTTAGGCGTATAGCCAATGCAATTTGTTTTAAGCGTCAAATCAAATTGTAGAGGCTGACGTTAAACATATGCACAGGTTTTAATACATGTATATATGTTTCATTGCAAATGATAATATTCTTATATAGCTATACACATGATCTTATTAACTGGTCAGGTATTTTAATCAACACAGATGTGACAGCTCTTTACAGCTGTTTCTCTGACTATGACACCTGTGTGTTGTTAATATGGAGCCTAGTCAGTTGTAATGGAAGGTCATCTGATATTGCCTCAGTTGATAATTTTTTAGATTATTGGCTTGTATGTATTGTACAGGGGCTACCTGAGTTGACTGTCATAAGCTTAGCTGTGAATTAAGAGTGTTGGTGAAGTCCTTATAATCCCATGACCCCACCTGCAGGAAGTAAAACAAATTCTGAGGTGGAAAAAAAATTCTGATATAATTTAAATACATGGATGATAACACAAAACCAAGTTTTGAACTAGTAGATTTTCATTGGTCCTAGGTTTAAGAAGTGGGAAAGGAATTTAATTGGAGTAATTTAAAAATTTCTTTCATTCAAATAAATTTTTTCTGTTTATCTGAAAACTGTATCATGACAGTAAATACCATTTTTCCGCTCTTGAATTTGCAGAATAGTGCTGTAATCAATAATGCTTTGACTAGCAAGTTATCTCTCCTAGAGAATTAATTTTTTTTTATCAGTTGATATAATATTAAACTTTATAATAGGTTTTGAAGATGTATGTAAGGTAGTTACATTTGATCAGTAGCTCTATAAATAAAATCATGTCACACAATTAGCTGTGTTGTTCATGTATGGATGTACATGGCTACCGATGTACTCTGATCACCTTTCCCCAGGTATAGCATGTTCCCATTAGTCAGGGGAGAACCTCCTCACTTCGTTAGCGGATTTAGATTCAGGAGATATCCTGTCATTATTTGGTTAGCTCCATGTGGACGCTTAGTTTCAAACTTGGCTGACAGATAAGTGGCTGTACATTATCATGTTGGTCTACTCTCAGAAAAAAGACGTTCCTTGAACCTTTGTTGATTCATAAAAAACTGAACTTCAGAGATCCAGATCATCAAAAGAAACAAACTTGTCGTGCAAAAGCATTAGGCTTATGAAGCCTACCCCAAAAGCCAGCAACAGTGTCGTGGTTTGAGTGCTTATGTGTACTTGTTGATGGGCGGCCACATAGGTCCATGGGTACGTGAGGGTGGGGAGGGAGTCTGTCTGATTCTTGGCTGATAAGGTCCACAGGGGTGGTCCTAATGTGTTGTACATGTGATTACTTGTATTATCACCTGTCATGGACCAGGTACATGTGAGAGCTAAACATGGTCCTGTTGAGTGAGGTTTTGCTTAATGGCCGTGTGTATATCCCAGAATGATGGCACATGGTATTAAATTAGACATAATACTGGTTAAGGAGTTTGTTACCTGTTGACATTTTATTGCCGTGCCAGGCAGTCCTCGAGAGAGAGAGTTAGATACAGTGCCGTCAACATGTGCCTGTCATTAATGTACACTACAAACACACGACTCTAGGATTTTAAACATGTGGATATTTTTGTCAGGAATATTTCCACTTGAAATTTACTACATTCTTCAGAGGCTTAGAAGTATTATGAAAATATTAATATAACGTTGACATCAACCAATAACTTAATCATTTATGGTATCAAGTACCTTCATGTAAGGTATGAAATATTGATAGGTAATATTCTGTTGAGTGGAGGGTATCTAGGTATAGACATGTGTTATGTGTGTGTGGTCATAAGAATCACCCCATGCTCAATGAATGACACTTTCGGTTTGAAGCAGATGTTACCTGGTGTGTTGCGTTATTTAAGGATCATTTCTGAGGACCTGTACACACAGATGAGGCATTTACTGGATTAAAAAAGAAATGTGCTTTCCCCAAGTTACACAATACTGATATGTCTAGTTGAGGTCATAGGTCAACTTTTATTTGGTGGGGAACAGATCATACATGCAATCCTGTAGAATGCCTAACTGTTCTAGAATGTTGTTAACATTGTTTAAATATGATTCACATGTACTTCTGTTTCATGGTATTTAGTACGCCTCAGACGCCTCAGTTCTAAAAAACAAACCGTGAAAGTTTTCCATGCCGTGATGACAAGTTTCTCACCCATGTGAAAAAAAATTTTGCAATCAAGTTATAACACAGAATGCAGACTACATGTACATGTCAGTTTAGTTCACCTGTGAGAAAGGTGAAGTGAAAATAATCAAACAAAGGAAGGCATGGTCTAGATTGAACAGCCTGGGGTGTAGGCTTTGTGTACACAAGAGCATTGTGTACGTGAATAGCAGGTTATGTGATAATAGCTGAAAGGTAAGTGATTGAGTTTCTTATATATTGCAGCTAACAAAGCACACCTGAGGAATGCAGTTTGTTACACTCAGAGATGTTACCTGAGAAAATGTCCACAGAAGCTGTTACCATGAATACATACATATGTATGGAGAAAAGGGCTTTGTTGTGTCGCATAACAATCAGCAATAGCCTGCTTTGTGTAGCATGGTGTGCTCACCATGTCACTAAATATACTGGTCGCAACAAGTAGCTCTATGTACAAATAAATCCCTCCATCACTCACTGAGTCAGATATTTGGGATCTTGTATTTTAGCATGGGATATTCATTTAACCTGGAATATCGTGGCTAAGTATTACAAATTTACACAGGTGTTATTATGCTTTTGTCTACAAGGCTATTTGCCTGCTGGTTTAAACAGATTATACAAGTTCATTGATGTGAAGGATCTAATTTATGTTTTCTTGAAGATGAGAAGAAAATTCCTAATGTAATTGAGGTCTTAAAACAAAAGCATCATTATCTGTATAGCTGTAAAAATGTTTTATGTTCTGCATGAGTTAGTTGGATACCTTAATTAGGATAAAGAAAACTGTGCAGGCCCTCACAGAAGCTTGCACACAGGTACGCCCATTATTATATGAACATTGCACTAATATTCTGCATACAGATAAATGTGATTTTGCTACATAGAAATTTTTTTTAGCAATACCTTGAAGTTTTTTGTGCATGTTTTTTTTTTCCCTTGAAAAATGATGAGAATTCTTGATGCGCTGGAATGTGCAGGGTTGAGAGGAAAAGCAGTTCAGGTGTAGTATGCAGTGGCAGTTGGTATGGAGCTCATTTAGACTATTTTGTGAAAGGATTTAAATGCAATCTGTGCTATTTGGAATGGCGTGGGTAGAGTTGTTGTGTTGTAGATCTATGTGATGTAGAATGGAGGTGTCAGGTAGACCAGGTATGTCTTGCTCTGAGCCTCAGGTAATCACCGAGTTCATGCCACGTACCTGTAGCCCTAAGAGACTAGAAGGGCAGCCTTGTTTTACTTACTGTCATTCCTACCTTTGAGTGAACTAATCCCATGCTCTGAGACATGGCAACTCAGAGACAACTCTGCCAAAACAAACCTTGCATGATCTTATACCCATTCACCTTTTTACACCTCAGCTCTAATTTAGTTTTACAAGATTCTTGGCGTGTTAAAACTGTCACCTGTGAAAAAGTAAAACAGCACGAGAAGAATAGGTTTTGTTTGTTTTTAAGTTCATTTGACATTTGTAAGTTTGAGACAAATACTTTGTTGTTAATTGTGGTTAGTTGTAGCAACTTTTATCAACAAATATATTTGTACCCATTCAACACAAACATTTTTTTCCCAGTATGTTGAAATGACTTACTATATCAATATTTGTATCTTTTTTCCGAACAAAAAAAGTCATTGTTGCTTGAATTTGAGAGTCTAAATCTTGAGAATAAAAAGCTCGTCTTCAGTTATAAAGTATGTATCCTTCAGGATTTAAACTTATCAGACTTTAAATAAATGCAAAAACTGTTAATGATTCATTTTAGAATGAGCTGGGGGGATCTTGTTGGTTTACATTCCGTGGAATAATACATGTATGTGCAAATATACATGAATTAATGAAACATGTACATAAAACTTCTGATCAATAAAATCACTTGAAAGTGATAAGTTCTTGATATGTGTAGAATTGAGTCGAATGCGAGCAAATATTATTGTGAAGGCTTGAGCCTTTTCTGATGGTGTTTCTTCTCCCCAAGACAGAAAAAGAGTAGTGCAGGTACGTACTGAGCTGGGGTAGAGAGAAAATATGTGAATCAGAAAATGATTGATGTGATCTGTATAGCTGAAAGGTCTGAGCAACCATAGAATGCCAAGTCATATTCATACAATATCTGGTCAACTAGAAGGCTTTTAACAAAGTCTTTATTTCCACACAGAGTATTTATGGAACTGGGTGACATTCTGTATAGCCCTGACTTAAGACAGAATTTGATTTCGTTGCAGTGTTTATTTTGGGTATTAATTGAGCCCGTATAATTCTCTCTGGCCTTTGATGAGTTATCATGGTGATACTAAAGCATGCTTTAGTGCTCCAAGATGGCATGCTGTCTATTTTAGATTGGATTTTAATATTTATTCTGCCCTATCCTACAATTCACTGAACAGTTCATATACACATGTATATGTGCCTATAGTTGACAGTTTCTATACAGACTTACTGTAGACACTGCACAGCTTCATGGATAGCTAACTGTTGTACAGGTAACAGCCTACCTGGCTTGTGTTTTGTGAGCCTCACCTGGCTGACCGTCTGGGAAAATGACCATTGAATAGTGAGAAGTGGTCAAGCCATCAGGGTCTTACAATGGAGAGTTGTCAGTAGCCGTGCTGATAAAGGGTGAAATGATTGGGGAATTGTCCCCCAACCTGCATTAGCACAGAGGGGCTGTGCAGCCAGAACCATTAGACCACTGGGGGTGGAATAGACGTGGTAAATGGGCATAGCACTGTCAACATTGGTTTCTGTAAGTAATGAGGATAATGGGGGGGATAAGACATTTTACGGTCATGGAGGTAATTATATGGGTGGGCTAGGTGAGAAAGATGGGATTACTTCACACTCTATTGTTAACTTTGACAGGCAATTTTTTAGGTGTCCTGTGAAAAGCCTAGCTGCTCTGGACATGTGATTTCACCTTGATTTATGTGAACAGTGAGAATGTAATTCCATGTGACAGTAGTGCTGATTACTTTGTAATTGTGTCATGGTACATACAGCCAAGGAAAAAGAAATGAAACTGGTTTTGTTCATTTATGAGAGAAAATCATTTCGGACAATGATAAATAAAATATTCTCAGGGAGAAATTGTACTTTTGTGAAAAGATCGTAGGGGTATCAGATCTAGCTATTATCTTTTGTAATCTTATCATTTGAAACTGGATAAAATTTATCTCTGTTATTGTTTTTAATTGATGTGTAATTAAGATAAGCTAGCAGATTTCTTTGCATATACAGCTTTGTCTGTGTAGATGAGAAGGTTAATGAATGTATGACAAAGAGGAGTCGAAATTGGTATGTTAGCGCTAGATAGCGTCCATGGATGTGCACATATCTATCTTGAGGTGTAAGAAGATCTACAGATACACACACATGTGGATCAACATGAAAAAAAGCGGTTTTTGGCGTAGAGCCACTGAAGCACGAAGGGCTGGCACAGATAGACTAAAGCAACGGCAGGTGAATCTGGCACACCTTAACAAGAGACAAATAATAAATAACTTCTGATAATATCTACAGGTTTTCAGCCAGCCACTTTTGTCAGAACATAGATGAGGTCTTATCGGACTGGTGCATCCCGAAAGCACAGATCGGCCTGTTCAGACAGTGATTTCAGCAGTCCAGTTTACCTGCACCAGCCAGGTTACCTCTGTCTTGTCAACTTACCAGTGACGTTACAGACAAAAGGACCCAAATCATCATCATTCATACAGAAGCAGACCAATTTACTAGCATCCGACATCCCATGGAATCACAAAGAATATCTGATAACTTCAAAAACGCTGTTATTTATGTTGATGAGATTTTATTTTATAAACACGTAAAAAGTTAACTGGTTGTACAAAGTGGTTCTCTGGTAGCTGTGGTGATTTTATGACTGAGCTGTCAGACTTCACATGATTGATGTCAGGTGCTTCTGAAAGGAACCAGTAATAAACAGAAGGGTTTGAAACTGTCTGCTATAGACCCACTATGTGAAGTTCTTCTGTAACCACATAGGACACAGTAATATTTTTCAGCTGTCAAAAGATCCAGGGTTTCATGTTGGCACACTGTGGTCTGTACACTGTACACTGTCCTGGATCTGTAATCCAGAGGTTATAGCCTGAATGGCTGTGATTTGAATATGTTTGTCAATGCTGAGTCAGGATTATAGGTATACTTTTCATTACAACACGTATCAACTCTGCCTGTATGCAACCTTATGGTTTTTGGTGTGCTTTTTATTTATCTATCTTTGATACCTAGAGCAGAAAAGCATGACTCATTTGTGGTTATGAATTCAAATCATTGATTGCCCCCTTGACATTCCTAGCTTGTTCATCCACATATTATTATAGATCCTCACATCTTTATTATAATCTCTTCAGCTGGCAAAGATCCATGTACATGAACTGTAGTAATAAATCTGATTGGGAGAGATAGGACAGTGTCTCTGCCAGGAATACCATAAGTTATACCTGTGTGTTGCGTGGGTATACAGTCTGATATTTTGTCTCAAAGATCAGTATTTCCAAATCTTAATCTTCTCAACGAAATATCAGGCCATATACCCACACAACATGCTGGTATAACAAATTCATCACAGTGTAGAACAATCGGGGCAACTTCTGTTGTTATTTTTGCCAAAACACGCTGTGGTTTTATAGAGGCTTTGCCACTGAGACCGTTGTCGGTGCTCACATGATGAGAACAGCACAGGCTAGGACAGGGGTACTGATGGCACAGAGTAAAAAACACTTTCTTTGAATCGACTGGTAGATAGTAGGTTTAGATTCAATTTGCAACGGTTTGCAATTTAACTGTGTCGAAAAGATGCTACAAGAAACTTTTCTACACATTGTCGTTGCTAACTGCTGAATAATTAGAAATCTGTCGAAAATATAAGCAAGAAAAGTTACTGACTCGTACATTGCTGACAAGCATTGCTATCCTCTGGCGCGGGAAGAAATATCAAAAGCTCAAGACTGTAAATAGCTTGTCTGTTTATCATGTTCACTTCAGTTGCTTAATTAATTTATTCGTTTGGCTTATTAACGTATATAATCAGTGTAATTTTATTTGTGAAACACCTTAATGTTTTTTTGTCACAATTAATTGAAATGTGTATTAATAATTAGTTTGTATACTGTGTGGATCAATGTAATGGTTAGTGTAAGGATTGATTGAAATGTTGCATGTGGTTATAACACACGCCAGTCTTAGAGCAGGTGAAAATAATTTGTTCTTTGTGAAAGGGACTTTTTTTGCAGACTTATTGCACAATTGTTTATATTGACATTTATATTAAACAGACAAGCTTGGGTAGGCTCAGAATGCATTAAAGGTTACAACAAAGCAGCCTAGCAATGCTGGTGATCTTTGTCTACATGTACCTCTTCATTAGAATTTATGCAGACTTTTTGTCAAACTAGCATTTCCTGGGGAAAAATTAGACTGAAAAAAGAAAGGAAAAATCAGAACATTTTGCTACTGGATGTTCATTCTTGTGGCCAAATTCAGTTGACCTTTGACCCCCTGGCATTTTGTCAAGATGATGGATGGCTGAGTAGCATTGGTTTGGTTTACAACAAAGGATACTGAGTGGGTGACAATTTCGTCACCAAATGACAGTACACTTCTCCGAGAATTAAAACACAAACAAAGGCGTGAACATAGATTCATCATTGTCAAGCAGTGAAATTTAAACAGTGGGAGAAATAAATCATACTGACACAGGTCGTTCAGACGTCTTTGTGGCATCATGCCTCTTGTCTGTCAGACATATTTCAGTTACCATTCAGTATACTCATTAGGTTTAATACCTATCCTACAAATGGTAAATTTTTTTGTGAGTTCAGAATAAGTCTGGTAGTTTGTAGTCAATCCATGTAATTAGCTGTCCATAAATAACAACAGGCATGACAATGGAAAAACTTTTCTGTATTTTAATTAGCAAAGTTGTGATTTGCTCAGTTGATTTCTTGAAGGTTTTTTGTTAATGGACGACCCTATCAGTACCTTAAAGGTAGACTGACTCACTTCACCTTTGCCTCTGAACATCTTCCTCTGACTCTCTTCCCATTGTAGATAATTGACATACATTTCCCGTGCTCAAACATTTACAAGTTGTCCGATTTTCAGGGCCATGTCAAAGAAACAATTCTCAAATTAATCTGTGAAATCCCTGGTTTTGGCATCCATCTATAGCCGAGAAGGTGTGTTTTAGGCTTGACTCAATGACTTGAGACAACAGGACTGGATCCTGTTGATCTATAGGGGGCTGTCTATCAGTGTAAGCCATGTTTACCTGTAACGAACCAGGTACACAGGTGTGACGAGCACTGGTCAACCTGTGGTCAGTCAGTGGAAGTTTGTTTGGTCCTGACACCTTGTGAGAGGACAGTAAGTATAGGAAACAGATTCGATGTCAGTGTTAGTTTGTGTCCAAAGGGAGGCTCAATATAATCACACCTTTCCAGTTACTCCCCTACTACCTTCCCGTTCTCCGCAGACACCTTCATGCTCTCACAAAACTCCCTGGATGTTCCACAGCTGACCAATGTTTTTCTGTTGTTGTCCCTGGGCCTACCTGTTTGGTCAATTACCTGTACTGGAGACACATGCAAACAATGTTCAAATTCTTTAACTTGTGTCAAAAAATCATCATTATGCGCCCGGCAAGGATAAATTCCAATTCATTTCTTGTACTTCCTGCATGGGTTAAGTTGTGTAATTTCTGATAAGTTGAGGTAATTCCAGTTTACACTATCCAGCAGGACATTTTGATGTCAAGAAAAACTAGGTTGGTTATGTTCCAAATGGTGTATACCTGAGGATGCTTTGAAAATTGATCCAACTGTTGGAGGAGTCAAAGTTGTATTAGGTTAGATAGAAGTGGCCAGATTAAGGCAGGAGGATGTCTGTGTGTATTTTGGTGTGCGCCCAAACCCTGAGACATTCGCCCTCTTGGAGACGGAAGAAGCTAGCCTGATCTCGTCATTGTGTCATCTAATCCTTGTTCAGCTTTTAGAGCTAGTCACACTTTTTATAACTTCCCCAGTCTGACGTTGTGTACATGCAATGCACATAGGATCAAACAGGTTTTCAGGTCAGATGGAATGTAACTTGAGTAATCATACATCTTCCTTAATAACAAGGTGCACACAAACATGTATATGCCAAGCCAAGCAATTGGCAATAAATTATCAAAACAGAATTTTATCCACACAAATGAATCATTTGCCTTGTATCATTGTGTGTCATTCAGTACTTATATGTACATTGTGAACAGTGTACAAAAGAAAATCAGATAGGTAAAGAGAAAGGTTTGGATAGGAATTTATAGAACTAAAGTCAGACTTGCCTATCACCAAACTAAGACTAGTATCAAATGCCTGTGATATTTATCATTCAGTTGACAGTGTACACAAAGATTGTCTTTGTTTACATTCTCATGCTGATCAACTCTGACTGAAGGCACACACTTACATGATTGACCCTTGACTTTCCTGTCCTCAGCATAGATCTACATAAAACCCCTCATTTGCTGGTGTCTTTTGCTTTTCTGCACGATTTATTTGATTTTTTTGATTGGTGTTTTATGCCGTACTCAAGAATATTTCTCTTATACAACGATGGCCAGCATTATGGTGGGAGGAAACTGGGCACTACCCGGGGGAAACCCATGGCAATCCACAGGTTGCTGGCAGACCTTCCCAGGTACAGCCAGAGAGAAAGCCAGCAAGAGCTGGACTTGAACTCACAGTGATCGCTTTGTTGGGAGGCTTCTGGGTCATTGTGCTGTGCTAGCACTGAGCGACTAAGCCGCAGAGGTCCCTTTCTGCATGAAGCCAAGTACATATGCTTATACCTGTGTGGCATTACCTCTGGAAAGGATTAGGGTGGGTGGCAAACATAGAGGCCTATACATTCAGGTCAGTTCAGTTCTCAGTTGAGTGCTATAAACATGAAATTGTAAGGTTCAAATGTGTCTTTATCTCTGATTTCTCACTTTAATTTTTCATTGGTTAAGGTTCCTGTCTGGCTATAAAGTTCGGCCAATGTGACATCACACATAAATCATGTTATCTGCACGATGAATAAAAAGCAATGCTATTTGCTATTCTTTTAATAATTTGTTCTTTAGACATGGATCATAAGTGATCTTGCTAAGACTTCTGAATTTGATGTGAATTGTTTTGCCCATAGTTATATTGGAGAGAATTTCACATGATTAAAGCAGATAAATTGGGGATTTTTTTGTTTTGCAGGATAGTGAGTTTTCCAGTGTAGTGAGAGGTTTTTGTTATGTCTGTCTCAAGGATTCATGACTTTGTTGGTTTTTTGTCTGTCTGATAAAATGCAGCTGCAAGATAAAAAAAGACAGTGGTATGTGTTTTCCTCCTCCTTTTGTGACTGAAAGAAACCTACAAAGGAGAGATAGGACTGTGTTTTTATGTCTGAAAAAGATTTAATAAATGAGATATTGCTGAGAAAGGGGAGAAAAAAGAACAAGGAATGTAAAATGTTAAACCTTCTTGTTCATTATGTATTGATGAACCCCAAAAGTATTACATTTGTCAGGGTTATTGCTTTTAAACTTTGTAGACCTTCCAGTACTTAATGAAGCACAAATATGTGCAGCATTGTGGAAAACTAAGTGATGTGCCTCAGAAATATCTGGCTTGTGTATAAATGATGTAAACTGGAGAAGATGTCTAGACAAGAATACAGTAACAACACACACACACTACCCCCTCTCCATTGTAAAAGACCTTTATATTTCCCACTTTGCCATGCACTTCAGTTTTGAGATGGTTTAAAGATAGCTGTCAGAATGGTGAAGACATAAGGAATGATGGACATCCAAGATCTCACTGACAAAGAGGGAGTTGTAGTTTATCAGTGACCACTTCTGAACCAGATTCAGAGAGAGAAAATCTTTTCATGTTAATTTCCTCAAAGGGATTACATTACGTAATGGAGATCAAAGGCAAAAATTTTATTTATTTTATTTATGTATTTATTTTTTGCTGTTATCCCTTCTGCCAAACATTTTGCCCCTTTATACAGCTGACAGAGATGTCCTCGAATTAAACCCTTAGGAATGTAAACCATGGCTTTATGCTTCCTCGGAAGTTTCAAAATAGCTTTGTTTGATTTCCTTGGATTTTTTTTTTCAGTTTTCTTTCATCAAATTTAGACTGAGATATTACTCCCCCCCTCCCTGACAATGTTGAGATATTTCTGCTATGAAAGCATTTGTTCAGCTGCGCTGTAAAACAACACTGTGAAGGTCTGTGGTTTTGAATTTTAATTCTGTGGAATCTGTTATGGATCAACCTGTGGAGATGTCACACAGGTAGTTTATGATCACTGCTATTTCTTTGATACATCAGAATTCTCACCTAGCACACATATGGTATTTCGTGATGGATCAACCTGTGGAGATGTCACACAGGTAGTTATGATCACTGCCATTCTTTGATACATCAGAATTTTCGCCTAGCACACATATGGTATTTCGTGACGCATACTGTCATACTTTATCTTCCATATCATTTTTACTGCCAAGATTACCTGTTTTTATGGCATTTTATTGATAAAACAGTTACAAAGGGGGATCAGAAGTATCTAAGCCAGAATCCAAACTCCTTATGAGACGAAGAGCCATAGAATGAAAAAAGGCTTTTCTGTTTCTGTCCCTCAACCTACAGAATTTGGTTGAATGTTTTTACCCCGACAACTTTTGAAAAATTCTAATTTCAGTGTATATGTTGGCTGAGAAAATCCTGACCATATCAGTTCCATTTGATTCAGTGATTTGGGAAGGAGGGGGCATGGTCATCCTATGGAACAGCTAGGGCATGAAACTTTTAATATGGCTTATATTGTTGCTGTACATGCTTAACGTCAGAACTGTCTTCCCAATTCATTGTGATGAGCAGGAGAAACAAGCAATCTGTGTTTACTTGTGTCCTATTTCTACAGCCCAGTTTTGTTTCATCTTAGTTCTGTCACACATTTATTGTGAAAACCGGAATTCTGTGTTTACTCTAAGGAGGAAATATGATATGACTGTTAAATTGTCAGGTAAGTGATAATCTGTAGCATCGTCCTGGTTCACAGAAGCTATTGTGGACCATCCCTTACCTGGACATCCTGTGAGAAGCTGGCTGTTCCAGCATGTCAGACACCACCCCATGGCTATGTGATGGGCAAATGTCAGCCTTTTTCTTCGAGTGAGATGGCAGTTAGAGCTTTGGTGATTCTCTTTCAGCAGAAATTTCCTAACAGGTTTGAAATAGATCATGACCATGAGATAATTCATTCCCTAGAGCTAAGAGGACTTTCTGCTTCCAGCTTTGGAGGATCACCTGTAATTACCTTTGTAGGTAGCTTATTTATTTCCGAAGATGCTTTATTACATTGGGATGTAATGAATGATACATGTAAAAAGATGTGACATTTCATGTTTTGTGGCTGACGAGAACAAGTGATAGGCGTTTATAATGCACAATGTCATTCACTGGCAAGCCTGAAAAGAAATACTCGATAATGTTTAATACTGGCCGAGAAGTTCTTGTCTGGTTATGTCAACTTCCAGCCGGCAATCGTTTCCTTGTTGACAGTGTACACAGAGAGGATGTTTACCAGAGAAAACGGACTCAGTGTCTCTTTTTTTCGCCGAAGCGTTCGTTCTTAATCCTGGCTAGCCGGGACACTGATTGGAGGAATCAAACCAGCCCCAGGGACTCATAAATTTCTGATGGCAGGCTAGTGGATTATCACTGACCTGATGGGGATTATCTGTGAAAGCCCCTCCGCATTGCCTCACCTTCTCATAGATCCACCGCCTGAGCACCTTTCTACAGGGCCTTCAGTTGTTGGGGATTTCTGAAGTCAGCCAGGTAGAATCGTCACAGTCACCTCTTTCTGACGTTGACTGTAACCTGCCAAGCTGTGGAACTTTGGAGGTGTTCTGACAGATTCCTGCTGGAAGGTCTGTGGTGTTGCCTCGCTCTCTCTTCCATTCCGCACGCCAGTCGCTGCAAAACTCTCTTACCTGTTCAACACTTACTCTGATTCCTGAAGAAGACTTGCAAAACTTCTATTGATGAAGAAACAGCATGGGAAGTATACCCAGGTGACAGTAGATCAAGGCCAAGAATAACACTGTTCCCTGTGAACAAGGCTGTCCTGGTGCAGGTGCTGCTCTGTGATTCTGCAGCCCATTATACAGCATGTGCATTCATGTAGATTTAGTTCCAGGTAATGTTTGCTGTGGCCATTGGTCAGGTGCCATTTCTGTGTAAATGTGCTGGGCAGGTATTCACTTGTGTTACAAAACACGTCTTTGCTGTCAACATCGCAGTAATTGCTAATCCAATATATTTTATTGGGACTGGACTGTGCTAACACTAAGGAAATGTGCTGCTAATAAGGGTTTGATGGAAGGTAACCCTGTAGGAATTTCACTTGCTGATTAAGACCTGAGTAAGCCAAGCGGAAACTTTTGTCCAGTCATCCAAGTGGTCAGTTTTTGGCAGGACGGTATGGACTTGGCAGTCTTACCTGCACGCTCACCTGCTCATTGATGACCCAGAGGGATACAGAAAAGGATTCCATATAGCTGTGGAAGGAGTACACTTGGGTTTTATTTCTTTGGCATCATTGTAGAGCTGGATGCTTTGGATACTTAAGAGAGCAGCCTTACCTTAAGTGGATGTTGTTTAAACTGATGCGATCACCTGACAGTTTAACTCCAGAGGCACCTGTCTTGGTTGTCATTGATGTTGTACTTGGAGTGACATATACAGCACCTTGAGTCTTTGAAGTTTCATGAGATGTCATTTTCTTCTAAGAGACCTTTGCACCTTATTTTCTCAAACTTTAATGAAGTTTCCGTACCTGCCTGGCTGGTAATCAAAGTTTCATTGAAGACTGGATCTGTTGTTAAAGGATCTCACGACAGTCTTTGATCTTACCTGGACACAGAATACAGGTGCAGTTGTCTGGGTATTGTTTAGTGATACCTGTATTTGTGTGGCTGATAAGAACTGCAGACTCCAAACAACAGGTACACGTTTGAAGATGAGACTAGAAGAGCTGGAAATTCACCAGGTGTTGGAGGAACATGGCTTCCGCTGGTGGCTTAAAGACCTCTCTGATTGTGTTACACCTCCGCCAGGTAAATTACTCTCCTGTAATTAAAAATATTACGTCTGTATTTGTACATTTTTTGCTCTTGTGCTGCTTGTTTTGCAGTTTGATATAGTTTATGAGCTGTATTATTTTAACTACCACTTCAAACCTGGAAGTTTTGCATGTTGGCTTGACAACTTCGGACACATATATTATTTGCCAAATGTTAGTGCAAATGTATGAGCTCTTTTCTTCCAATAATGTCGACTGTGCATGTTAATAATCCAGTTTTGAAGCAAGAGTGGAGTGACGGCCTTTTTTCATAGACTAAAAGTACATTTACTTTTATTAGATGATATGAAAATAGAACTTATACAATTTGGCAACACTGAGTATTATCATTTTAGAAGATCTTCTTTCTAAGGTGTTAATTAACCTGCCTTCAAGTACAAGAGTATGCGTAAACAGTGAAAACAGTGTTGTTCAAGTTTTCTCTGCTCTGTGCACAGTAAGGATGTTTAGTAATGTTAAAGTAATGTTCTACTTTGGAAGAATTCTTATTATGTAATATCATATTTATATTTGGAAAAGATCCCCATCCCCTGAATGTAAACATTGTAGACCAGTGATGTGATTCAGGTCATTAAACCAACCATTTTAAATTACCCTTCACTGATGGGATGAAGAAATCAAGTCATGACCAATCATTATGACAATGAGTAAGTGATAACGCCCATGCTAGCACTGATGAACAGCAGACCCCTTGACAGATGTTTTTATTTGAAGAGACATTAAAGGGCTGTTGACCCTACAGTTGACCTGTGTATAGTAAGGATATGAGGGCTCTTAACTTATTTATTTTATTGTTACGTTGACTAAAAATTGGTGTTAAGCTGCACTTCATCTATGTTGAAATGTTTTTTTTATTGGAAGGGAAGATGATATGGTTACATTTTAGAAGTAGCCTTTCAACAAGATATCTGACTTAGTTCTCACCAACTAGGCCCACTCTTTTATAAAAGTGCATGAAAAGAGGCTATAAAAGTCCTCGTTAAAAATCATGAATCATCCTGTTTTTATGACAGGCTTCTTTTTTTATCACGAGTTTATACTGTTTAAACACACATGCCTTCATATCAAGGAACAGAAATGCCTGTTGAACATCAGTCAGAGGGCATGTTGTGTGACATTCCTGAACAGAAATGCCTGTTGGGCATCAGTCTGAGGGCATGTTGTGTAACATTCCTGATTTATTGAAGTAAATAATGAAAAAGCAATTTCAATGAAGTGTCACATGTAGCACTTCTGTGTGCTGTGAGGCCAAGATTTGTGATAAATAGTGCGTGCTGCTTTGTGTTGCGTCTCTAAACATTGCTTGGTTTGCGATGCTCTGTGTCTACACCTGCCCCCTCAGGTAACCCGTTCATCGGACGAGGGTCACGGGGCGCCTGCTTTAGCCGGGTCAAAACTGCCGACTTGAGTGTGTACCTGTTTGGTGAGGACAAATTGTGGAGGGAGCATAGAGTGGTGTTACCTGAGAGCACCACAGACCTGACCACTGCTAATCTGGTTAGCCCTAAGTCAGCACTGCGAGGACAACTTTCCCACAGAAAAAAAAAAAAAAACGAGCCTCAGCGGTTTTAATCATTAGACATTGTTGAATGAATGTGTTTTGGGGGATTCCATCGGTTACTCCCCCCCTTCCCCTAACATCTGGTTGTAGCTTTAAATGTTTGCTCCATGTGCATTCTGCAACATCTTAACAACCACACGCATGTAACTCAATCTCTGTGTGCCTGATACAAATAATAACATTGTCTAGAAGCTATTAGTTTAAGGAAGGTGACGATGAATTGATATTTAAGATATAAACAAGGAAGCCATTTACAGCTTTGATATTCAACACCCAGCAAACTTCCTCTTATGATCAGTTAACTAATCATATAAAGAGTCAAGAGCACTGTTGAGGGAAGTTGTAAATTCTGGTTCATCGTATCCATATATATAGATGTTTAGAAATCAGTTCATGGCACTGTAAACCTACATAAATTAATTAACAGAGTAAACGTGGATACCTTAGCCTTCCCCACTTTATTCCATGTTCTCTTTCAATGCCTGAACGTTAGATTAGCCCAAGCATCGGAACCTAATATTTCATTTTTTGCCGAAAAGTGTCACGAAAGATGAGATTATCACAAAATCCAGCTGAATATTAATACTGGTGATGAAAATTGTTTTGCCACCTGTTCCAAATTTCTTTGACGGGAAACAACGGATCAAGTGTCATTGGCTTTGTCTTAAAACATGGCAAGTTTGTACATCAGTTTGTAGTACATTTGATAGGGATATTTGATTAGCGACTGCAACACTTATCAGTCCTTCCTTGCGCACAGCTTGCAAACGTGTCACTAATAAACAAAGTTCTGTACAAACATGTAAGGTGAATTAAGTTGGTTTTTTTTTGGCCCCAACTGTTATTTCTTTAAATGTGTAGAAGAAGAGGCCGACTGGTACATGGGAAAAAAAAAACAGGCTAACGAGTGAACATATGTGGAATTGGAACTTCTGATGTGTTGTTTGTTACATTGGCAATTTTTTTCATATTTGTCAAGTCAAAGTAAAACTGTTTCCGTCTTAAGGAATCCATGGAAGTAAATTTCCCTACAGTGTGTGTTGGTTTAGGACTTAGGTAAAGTCTCATAAGACTGAATTGAACTTCACCAATCAGAGACTTGTGCATTTCCACACGATGTTTCTTAGCAGATCGGTCAGCCGTGCTTGATGGAGTGAAATTTCCAAAATAATGCTAAGGTAAACTGGAGTATTTATTGATTTCCTGAATTACCCAATGTCAGCTTAGCTTACGGTATGTGGAGTGCTCCAATCAAAATCAACTTCCAGAGAATGTCTTCATCATTTAGTGACAACATTTTCTGACCCCCAGCGATGATAACGGCGGAAGGTAGGAGCAGTGGGTTTGCACCACGCTGTGTTGGATTATACAGTGTGGATTAACATGTTGTGAACCAAGGCAGGTGTGTTTCCTTAGTTCCCTTTGATTAGGCGATTAGCTCACTGAGAGGGTTACCTGCTGTGAATAGACACGCCTCAGGTAAATGTGTACAGCTTCCTGCTGTATACTGTGCAAACGACTCAAAGCAGACTTGTTAACTAAAACAACAGCCTCAACAGTTTTGATGAGAAATGTCAAGATAAAACACCAATTTATACTTTCATGGAGCATGATAAGTTTTAAAATTTAACGTAAGTAGTTTGATATGTTAAAATTTAATCTGGAGACAGCATAAGTCTTGAAAATTAATTGGCAAACGAATTAATCATGAATTTTGTCGCACCTCATGTTCCAGAAATTTTGGTTTTTTTCTCCTTTCTATTTTGGAGACGGTTGTGTGGTGAAATACTGTTATATCTCGGTTGTTTTTCAGCATAATGCTGTGAAACTTGACACACATGTAGCGAAATACTTAAGCTAAAAACCAGTTCCCCAAATTTTTGATATCTCTTCTAGTTTTAAAGGTATAGGTAAAAGAACGTCAAAGTTTTGAAATTTTTTTACATTTTTGAAAGTTTTAGCTTTAAATGGTCGCTAAGATGAGTATTAAAAGCCAGTGGCACAGTTTTTTAGTTTAAATAGTAAATTATCCACTTGGGTCCCCAAAAATTGAAAAATTTGGAAATTGGAAAATAAAATAGCATTTAAGAAACAGCTGTTATTTTTCTCAAACTTATCTTTGTTTTGATAAGTATTAAAGTTGGGTAAATTTTAAAAGCTTTCTTGAAATCAGCAGTCATTTAGCTTTCAGAATATATATACACATGGTCATATTTGACCTATATTTTGGACTACACATGGCAAAATGTGAAATATTGCTTATGACGGGTTCTAGTATCCTTAAATATATGGTTCAGATAACACCGTGTTATTAACATTAACACAATTAATTTGTCAATACATGCCAATCTATTGTGTATTCCTCAAGATCTTGGGAGTACCATTTGTGTTACCTCCTCTTACTCTTGACAGACCCATGTTTTATCAGTTAGCTGCTCATTGAACAGTGATTACATGAGAGTTTGCACTATGAGTCTAATCTTTACCTTCATCTGTATATAGTTATTTGTGTAAATTTATGATAGATTTAGAGATATGGAGATATCAGGTTATCACCTGATAAGATGAAGTTGAATTATGAGATCATACAGAAAAAAGGGAATATGGGTTTATTAAAAAAATATCTTCACTGGGGTTACTGATGGTTTGTGTCACATTCCATGATGTTTTAGTAAGCCTATGGTGACAGATACTTGAGACCTGCTGAATGAATGAATCAAATCATGATGGCCATATTAGGTGCCATGGCAACGACTTCCAGTTTATTCAAAATTATCACCTAGCATATATACTGTTATAGATATAAAATTTGGAGTGGACTTTTTATTGCAGTATGTGACAGTTTGTGTCAATTAACTACAACAGTTCAGGATCACCTGCCATAAGGAAAGCCAGGGGTCTTGGTTTCACTGAAACATGTGGCCTGTTCCGATGAAATTAACCTTAAGGAAATACATATAGGAAGAAAAACTCCAAATGAAATGCTCATATGTGAAAGAATGATTAAATTTGTGACCTTAACTGGCTGAATTAGTGAGATGTAGAAGGGTAGTATTAAAATATAGCAGCTAAAGCAGCAATGCTGGGTTCAAGCTGGTAGTTCTGGTGTATTTGTCATTAGTTTGTGCTAACTAAATGGTGTCCATGCTTTAGCACATGAATGACCTGATTAGAAAGCGTACCTTTTTTGGAGCCATTAATACATTACATGTACATTATTTAGCATGTATAGCATGATTTGTTGTTTTCTCAAAAAATGCACGACGAAATTGTGGGGAATAAAAATAGTAAATATAACTGTCAGGGACAGCCATGCTGGGGTTCAAGCCCATAGGGCCTGTGTGTGCATGTCTGTAGTGTTTTTTTTGGTCACATCGGCTCATATAGAGTAGGTGTGGAGCTCTTTGCACTACAAGGTTTCCATGTTTACAGCTGTAACAGTTTTCCTTCACGTAACCTAGAGATATGGGGGAAATTTGCGCCAGGTCGCCCTCTGATAGCAATTTGTGGCAGAAGTATACATCGCAGGAAATAAATATGACCAGATTCGTGATCAGAACGTCAAACTGCATCAGGTAGCATGGTTTCAATGTTCGTACTTTCATCCTAAACATGAATGCATTGTTGATGCATATATATGATATAGACGTATATCTGCCAAATGTAGTAAATCAGCCTTTTGTCAAATCTTGAAGTCCTGTGGATCCTGTGTTTTTACAGCTGTAACAGTTTTCTGTCAAGTCACATGCAGATATGGGGGAAATTGCACTTTTTCGCTCTTTGATCACAAGTTGCGAGAAGAATATGCATCATAGCAAAGAAATAAGATCAGATTCGTGATCAGGATGTCAAACTACCTCAGCTAGCATGGTAAGAAGACTCAAATTCAAAATATTTGTTTTCACATGACGCCACCACTCTTTCCGGTTATTTGCTCACACATTGCATTCTGTTTCCGCAGAAAAAAACACATAGGCAACAGTTGTTGCATATGCCAAATTTCAGGTCAATCGCACTGAAGGTTTGGAAATTAATGCCTGTCAAATGTTTCCTATCACCCAATATTGCGGTTAGATCACGTGACCTGGGACTCCCAAACTTTTACTCGTGAAAGACAGTCCTTATTCCTACTACATACCCAAATTTCACTCATTTCTGATGTATCATTTTAGCCACAGAAGTTTTTCAATTTTGAAACTTGCAAAAATGGCAGTTTTTTGGGGGGGGGTTGTGCTACTTTCGGGTTGCTGATGTCATTTCCGGTTATGTAGAATTTGTCTCCCTGCCTTGGAATTATGTTAGGCCATAAGACTGTGTCTCAAGCTTCATGGGTTTTGAAGATATACCCACTTTTGCATTTGATGACGTCACTTCTGGTTCCAGAAAATTGGCATATCTGGACTTGGCGTCCCAAACTGCATGAGGTAGGACTATTTGTAGGACATCACCTGTGCAAGTGTAGAAATATTAGCAAAAAACGAATATTTCTGTCACATGACATAATCACCTAATAGTGAGCTTGTACAATTTTCAACATTTGAATGTACCTGAATGTACCTAGGCTTTGTGCAACTACAGTTTGATTGTCAGCTCAATCGTATCAGCCGCGCTGGAGAAGAAGATGCTTAAAAGTTTTCATCAAAATCCAATATGGCCTCCAAGTCACGTGATCAAAAGCGTCCAAAAGTTTAGGTGCAAAACTTCAGATCTGTAGCTAAAACATACTGAAGTTTCATAACCGTGCAACTTGCCGTTTTCTCTACAAACGCGGGATGATTCAAGTCTGAATGCTTGAACCCCTAATAATAACAATAATCAGTGTTGATCATGATTGCTCAAGTTTACCGGCCTTATAATCAGTGGAATGCTTACCTGAGTATTGTACAGGTAACACCTGAGTTGCTCAGGGTTTTAATGCACCCACCTCTGTTCTGATTATCAAGTTTTCCCAGGCATGTTTCTAAGCCTGAGATTTATATTGGGCATACCCTGAAGGCTGATATGGTCCTGTCTGTAGTAAATCTCTTGTCCTACCTGTATCTGATGCACAGGTGAGGGCAGGTGAGGACAGATTTAGGGCTGTCACTATCAGTATGTCAAAGAGATAAAAATCACTAACTGGCCTGATTGTGTTAGGTTGTTAATTAAGAAATGTGGGATATTAATTATAGCTACTATTTACTTGTCCATACAGCTTTCAGACAGGTACTGATTTCATTTATGTACATCAGAATAAGGGTTGGCCGAATGGTCTCCCAGTGTCAGAATACACTGTTGTTGTGAAAAGCATTGTGCATTGTGTCATCAGCAGGGTATTGCAGTGAGGCAGCATTATCACTATGTTGGTGTCCAGATTATATACCCTGCTAGGTGGAGACGCTGTCATGAAGCCTTGGAAAACATGCTTAAACTAATGTTAAATACCTGGTACATTTGGGTTCTAAACATCTGAGTATGATATCCGGTAGATGAACTCCTTAATGACAGTTATATACCTGCATATTTCAGTTTTTGACAATTTTATTTTGCCTTGCCAAATGTTATTAAAATAACCATTCCATTGAAGAACGGGAATGCATGGATTGCAGGTTAGAGAGTGATCTTCACAGTGAAGAGAGATGATTGGCAGATGTCCAGGTGAAATACCTGCTGCTAACCAGGTGGAATGCCAGAGTTTAGATTTTATCAGCGTGACCCGTGCATTGATGGCAAGTAGCATGGGGGTTTAATCTGACTTTATTGGAAAGGAGCTTTTAGTGGACTTTTGTTGTGGGAACAGTTCTTACAATAAGTCAAAGCCAATGATTAACCTGCCAAAGCCTGAGGCCTTGTGCTTTGCTTCTGATGTGCGATTTTTCCCACTAATGTCTCACAGTTCTCAACAATTATCATCGGACCAATCCTGTGAATGACCAGTTATGTTCCTCAGCCTAAATCTGCTGAGACTGAATGTCTAGCACTTTTTTTGACCTAACTGAGTAATCAAATATGCTTTAAACTGGCCAGCTCAGACCTGTGTAAAATGTTTACCTGTGCTTGTTAAGAACACTTATACGGGCCAGGTGAATGGCAGGTCCTCTTTGAAGCTGGCATGGGTCACTGGTATTAATTCTGAGACTCTTAAGTAAAGGCAAATAAACCCCTGCACTATGTACATGTGCCTATGCAGAAATTACCAGTTGAGCAGTGAAAGACTTGCATGGATTATTTGTGCTGTGATTAATGGGCAGTAGGTAAGGAGCAAATTATGTCTCAATTAGAAGAACTGATTGAGAACTTTCCTAAAGTTCACAAAAATGAAGCCTGCGTGGGGACTCTATATGATGTCTTTTTCAGTACTGGCCGCTGTGGTATAAATTTCATGTAGAGGTCTATAATATAAGCTCATGTGCTCTTGTTGACTTGTTCAACAAACTCAGTGTTAACTAAATATATATTTGATTTTCTGAGGTTAATATATTTCAAAATACAGTTAATAGATATGAACTGATTACATAATGTTAAAACAAAAACAAAACAAAATGTGAGTTGGTAACAAAGTGTCCAACAGTAAACAATAGTTTGTTACATAAAGTGTCAAGCAGGCTATAATATAAAATAATCAGGCTTGTCAATTAAGTAGTTAAAAAAAATACCCAACATATTATTGTAAGTGTTGGAAAATTGATACAATGTGTCAGACCACTTTTGTTTTATTTTTGTTTGGAAATTAGAAAAGAGCACACCAGACATCTACTCAGACATGGTAATTTATGCTGATGAATTAAATATGGTTTAGTAACCTTTCTGTCGAACTGTCTCACAAATAGAGCAGCTGGTCTGTTGTGGTCAGCATATTAATCAGATGACCAGCCTGACGGTACAGTACTTCCCCGAATGCCCCATTTCACAGCCCATAAAGCATGTTAACTACTACTACAGGCAAACAGGCCTGTGGTCATCTTGAGGGACCAATCCATGAATTCAGACAGGGCTTTTGTTGCTGTCTCTATATGATGTGACATAGGCTTGATTTGCTGTTCATTATATAAGTACACTTATGTCCAGAAACATTACTGATTATTTATGATGTAGTAATGCAGATATTTGTCATAAACTCCTCTGTAGACTAGAGCTAACTGGCAGGCACATTTACCTGTATCTAGGCCTACATTCTAACTGTATGTGGCCTATGTGTCCTGAGTCCTCACAGGAAATACATCAGTGTGTATATTTATATTTTACAACAAGTGATTCATCTGTTATGTGCATAGCATTGGCAGTATTGGAAAGATTACAAAGGTATATTTACAATCTCTCGTAGCAGTAATATCGAATTAAAATTTTCAACAGGCCTAAATGAAAATCAAGTGAAGCAAAGCTCATCTGATAATATGTCCTTCAGTTGGATCTGTATGTATGGATTCTCTGTACACCAGGTATTGACTTGATTAGTGTGTGCAGTTGGCAGCATGTCAAAGCCAACACCTGGTTTCTCTTGTTAATGTTTCTAATCCGAATAATCCTGGGAATAATGGATTCTACCCATTGAGAGCTGACTGTGGAGTTTAGCTCTCTTTGCTACTGTGAGCTTCCAATAACAATGAATGTGATCTGCTTATCTGTAGAAATCCCCTGGGAGTTACCACCTAGTACCCATCCCTCTGAAGTGTTCAGACTTCAGTGTCAGAACTGTTTACGGATTTCCGTCGTGAGGGAATCATTGCTAAGCAGGTTTATTGGGGTGGTAATCAGTTGAATTCACAACCTCTGCTTATATCCTGAATTCAGGATTGAAAAACACCTTGAAGGACAATTCCAGACAATCCATGTTGTTGTTGTTTATTCTTAGATCTCAACCATCTGTTTACACTGCAAGCCTGCAAATAGATGCCTGACATTTTTGAAAACACCCCTTTGGACCAAACGGTATGACCCTGTTGTCCATATTCATTTATTATTGTGTACAGGTCTCTTGGAGCATACCACTTTCATCATAGGGGTGTGTTCAAGAAACGCTAGGCACCTGTTGGCAGATTTGATACCATACTTATTGATTTTGTACAGAGAATTCCCTGATTTACAGGGGTAAGGTTGACAAAGGTTTCAGGTTTTTGTGTTAAGGTGATAATGATTTTACCTGAGGTTTCATGTTACTTATTCAGGTTATAATACAGAAGTGATATGATTTATGGTTTGGGTACTTCAGGAGATGTACCTTGCCTGAGATTTCCTAGTTATCTGCTCATAGTACAGTAACAGTAATTAATTGTTTCATGTTTCTTCAGGTGGGATCCTTAATCTGAACTTTCCTAGTTATCTCTCAGTGGCCACCAGTACTCCAGAGTTGTTTGAAATCTGGTAAATTATTGACCTATGAAAGTAATGGACTCCTTATTTGTTCTTACATACCAATATCGATATAAACTGTAAAGCTTAAGGCCTCTTGTAATTTTATTTTTTGACATATTCGTGCTGTTTATGCTTGTCAGTTCTTAGGGTACTGTAGGATTTTCACTGAAAATCTTCGTCAATAGCGTTGATTTTCTCGTGGTTGTTGTGATGTTTTCAGTCCTAGATGCCCTCTCCTCCAATCCATCTCTTCGCACTTGATTTGGCTGTGTTTAGAAATGGAAATCTTTTGAGTGGCAGGTAAATGTAGGTGTAGTGTTAAGAGCCGTAGCCAGGTAAGGTTGTCCTGACACTGGCCACAAATGAGCCTGGGTTAAATGTGGAGAAACCGTTTACCTGGGTATGTCTGTGTATAAAGGCCAACATTGTCCAGTGAGTGCAGTGTGGATAGGCGGTGAATAGACTCAACCCACACATTGTGGCCAATTTGAAAATGACAAAATTCCTGTGTCTACATAATCCACATTAGTGGGGTTTAGCAGAGGTTTGAAAGAATTTCACGTGGAGATCAGTGGACAGAAACCAGCTGTCAGTCCAGAGAGAAAAAGACTCCTAAGACACATCTCTGAAACGGTCTTTATACGATACTGTCTCGTTTGTGATGCTTGTAGCGGGTCAACAAACAACGGGCTCTGAGGTGTTTGATGAGGGATTTGAGAGGCTATAGAGCAGGTATTCATCGCTGGTTAGTGACCAGCCTGTGACAGAGCTGGCGAATAATACCTGCACAACATATAAAACATGCCCTTTAACGATTGCTCAGCAGGTATCCTGTGAGAAAAACTATTACAACATTGCTGGTTATGTGTGTGACGTGCCTGGTGTTTAGCAGGCCGTTTCCTGCATGTGACAAGTACTTCCTACAATGTTAACATTCCACATAAATACTGGGCGTTTTTAAGACACGGGTTACCTGTACCAGGACAGGTGTTATGTTAGCCTCCGGTAATTGTTAGGTGTGTATGGGAGAGGAGGGTTCCAAGGCCTTCAACCAATCACAGGTGAATCTTGTGCCCATGTATAATAGTGACTAATTCCTTTATACCGGTAGCCCTGTACTATCAGAACCACAGACACCCCTATAGCATGGATAAGTCATGGTCCTTAGTTTCTGATTATTTAAACGACATGCGCAAAGTGTTGGTAATCAAACGACATGCGCGAAGTGTTGGCCAACATCCTCCACCCGACAGCCACCCACACCCACTCTGCTTTCACTTCCACTGTTCTTTGGTGGCAGTAAGCCAGCAATATCACCCATTTGCCCATTAATGTCATCTTAGTTGCAGTTTGCAGACCAATTGCCTACCAGCAATATTGCATACATCTGCAGGTCATATTTGCCAAGGGAAAATGATCATTGTACTCAACGTTTTACCAAAAACACTTTACGTCTGTGAAATCCATATACAAATACATGTACACGTTTACATTATAAATAATAATGGTGAATAACAATGATAAAAAGTGTGCTTGTTCATGGAGTTCATGATTAATAATAATACACTTGAAAATTTAAGGAAGTGAAGAAAAGTGTGAATGGATTCTGATGGAATTTACTCAGTGCTCCTCAGTGTGTATATAACTAATTAACAGTTTCCAGTTTATAGTGCAGAATCAAATACAGGTGTATATGTAGATGAGAATTTAATGAACAGTCATTCAACCATGGCTATGGAAAGGACAGCTGACCAAGTAATGATAATGGGAAATACTGCATGTAGGTACAGAAGCTCAGTACAACTAGTGAAACAATGGCAGACGATTTCTCACGACTTTTCATACATGTGGATATATTTGGGCCAATTCATTAAATTGTAAGATGACAGTGACCTAGATGACATTGACCTGGATGACAATGACCTAGATGCCTGAGACATGCATGTATGTTACCGTTTTGGGCCTGTGGGGTCTACCTGTATTTTCTCCTCAACTAGCTGTCTTAACATTACCTCACACTGGTGTACAACATGCTGGTGTCTGCCATGCTCATAGAAGAGACCTAGAAATAACACATTTAACTGGAATTGAGTGTACTACTTAGAATGGAAACTTTCCTGTGTTTCAGTTGAGGTGCTGCTGTCTTTGAGGTCCTACCACAGTTCGAATCTGTGTTTGTTATACTGTAGCGTTTATATTTTACGTGTGTGTCAAATGTATTCTTCTTGCGTTTCTGTAAACCACATAGTTCAATTTGATACACAAGTGTATGTATATGCATATACTCTGCACGTGTATTTACCCTTGATTGGTAGGGGCATTGTCTACTCTGGCAGCTACATTTAAGACTTACTCTCAGTGAACCACTAGGAAGGCTCAAGTAAGAAAATCACTCAGGATAATGGTCGAATGGGAATTAGAGTATACTAAATGTTGTCATTATATTTTTGCAGATCCTGTCCAAACATTGGAGTCAGCCCATGACTCCAGCTCTGGCATCGCCTCTGATGTGGTCAGCGGCCATAGCGGCCATTATCCGTCTCCCAAAATGACCACCTGCAAGGGAGTCGACCACGATGACCCGAGCTCCACGGACAGCAGTTTCTCTCACGGCCGTTCCAGTTGGTCAAGCCCCAGCACCAAGGGCCACCATCATCAACATCATCATCATCATCAACATCATCAAAACCACATTAATCAGGAATGCCCGCGTTCAGGCGTCAGAATATCCCCCCGACCTCCCCTGTCTCATGGCATGTACAAATCGCAGCACATGGATGCACGCATTGACCTCATGACCAATGAGTTTAACCACATGGACTTGCATGACACAGACAGGTTGATCATGAGATCCTCAAAGGGCAAGCGTCATCATTTGAGACTGTCTCCTTTTGACTTGCTGTCTGACGATGTCATTGTGAAAATATTCTCGAGTCTTCCTACGGATTCTCTGTGTTGTTGTTCGCGGGTTTGTCACCGCTGGTACAGGCTTGTCTGGGACCCGACACTCTGGACGGCCATTGTCATCAACACCGACATCATCAACATTGACAAGGCCTTACGGGTGCTCACCAAGCGCCTCAGCTATGAAACGCCGAGTGTCTGTGTGATTGTAGAGAAAATTAATCTGAACGGATGTGAAAAGTTAACAGACAGAGGACTGCACATCATCGCCAAACGATGCCCAGAACTGCGGCATCTGGAGCTGCACTGCTGCGCAAACATCACAAACACAGCGCTGTTTGAGGTTGTGTCTTATTGCGTCAATCTGGAGTACCTGAATGTTACAGGTCAGATATAGCATTGTTCTCCTTTACACACCTGAACTTCTCTAAGGCCACTCTTAAAAATGGGTTTGATGCGCAAAAGTACATGTACAGGCCTTAACCTACAACCTGTGGCTGATCACATTTCATCTGATAACCTAAAATTTCGTCCACAAACGTGTAAAAGAGGCAACGAATGTCATAAAGTTGGTGTTAAAACTTAAGTTTTTCACTGGTGTACTATCCTAACTTACCAAGCGAATCTCAAGCAAACCTCAAAGCACCTTTTTAAAACAAATATAACTCTTCGGATCAGGAAAAATGATAAACTTTTTAATAGTCATGGACAAAATTTTTGGGTCATTTAGGGTAACTTTTTTCAATACGATTTACAATACATAAAATAGGACTCGAAAATAGGGAGGTGTGGCTTTATCTTGAGACAAACATAGATTTTAGAACCCTAGATCTACGAGAAACTTGCGAGGGGGTAAAAATACTAAAGGAAGTATTAAACGTCAATTTAGAGTTTTGGGTAGGGTCATTTTTTGAATGAATGATTAGGCAGCAGTGAACCAAAAACATCTTTTTGATCAGCCTGACACATTGGACGACCAACATACATCACCTCAATCCCATGTTCCCATTTCCAGCATAACTCTGGGCAGAATTCAGACAGGATTGTCCGACATCTCAACCTTGTCTACATACACTTTATCCTCTTTGATACCTGTAAATGTTACATGTCTTAACTTCTTAATGCCTGGAGGGTTCACCTGGGCATATTTGTGCATAGATGCCCGTATAACTTGTCTATACATGTATCATGACTGAGGCAAACATGGGGGACGTACAAAGTGATAAACAGGCATTAAAATTCCCTGGACTTGTGCGTTAACTTGTAACAGAAGTTACCATTGTCCATGGATCTAAAAATTGGACATGATATTAATGTTACCCTTTGTTGCATGGTAGCCTCTATGTTATCTCATGTTGGTAAAGACTTATACTTAACTTCGGACAGGGTGGAGGATAGTTTTAACATTTGTAGTGATTTTCCTCCAGGCTTATAAGGTGGGCGGATATATGTAGTGAACTTAAATTTGCATGTCCATTATTTTGCTTGCATGTATGGATTGTTTTCATTTATTAATGCCTAGTTGATATCATCAAATCTAGAACTTTTTATAGCGTTAATGCTTCAATTACCTCTCAGATGTAACATTTCGAGATCTACAGGTAATAGTAAACACAGGCGATGTCAACATGTCACCTGATCTTAATGAGTCTTATAAAAACCCAGGTATAAATGAAAAATGAGCTGTTGATAAAATGTGACATGTCCTTGTGATTGTCATTTGGCACTTATGTCTCTATACAAGACACCAGATTACAAGGCCAGTTACATGTGTTTCTCTGTGTTTTTAATCCCAGTGAAGTAAATGCACAATTGTTTGTAGGTTCAGACTCGGTGATATAGATTTAGGTTTATTGCACAGTTTGTCGTTTGAATTTTTTGCAAACAGCAATTAGTAGTTGAGAAACTAGACTGCACTGCTTATTTGGATTTTGAATGCCTTAGCAGTAAGATATAATTGAAACTATCAAGGATCATCTGCATAAAATTGATTAATAAGCCTACAATTAAATTCCTTCCCACAATGCATCAAGCAAACCTTGTTACTATACTGTTAGACTCACCCACCTGTAGCCATCAGTGGCTTTCGTGAAAGAAATCAAAAAAACCCTGATAAACAAGAAATATTTTCACACATTCTGAGTCGTTGAGGAAAATTTTCACTGGCAAAGGAGATGCAAAAAAAAAGTAAATTCCCAGATTCATCAAAGGCAAGCTTTCTGTTGTCTTTAATTACAAGTGGAATTCAGAACAGTTAACTCTTTAATTGCCTTCACTTATTTGCTGGATTCCTCTATTAATTCTGGTTATTGTAGTATGTTAATTAGCAAAATTCTTTTTTGATTCAGGTGTTTACATGTACCTATCGCGTTGTCTTGATAGTCATGGTTATTTTGCGATGTTCATCAGTACTATTCACAATCTAACCAGTGAAATTTTTTGTTCACTGAAAACAGTGATTATTTACCTGTGGGTGTTCTAATTGTGAGTTGATTCTACCACTAGATATATAGAACTGTAGGTTGAGCAATGCATTAGATCATCAGGAAAAAAATGTTCATTGGGCGTTACCCATCTGATCTCCCAAAACAGGACTCTACTCTACAGTTTACAGTGGGATTTTGATGCAAGATTCTTTAACACTTTTCTCTCTAGTTTAATTTTCTTTAAAATATCTCTCTTCTTTTTTCATCAACCAGGATAACAAAGTTCAGACCCACCTTATTTGTCCGACTTGTCACAAAACCAGAAATCATTATTTTTGTTTTAATCTGTGACTTTTGAGTTGCATTGTAGTCCTTGAGTTTCTTACATTTTTTAAATTGGGCCTTTCTATGACTTGTGAGAAATATTGTTGGCCTACCTATGTGAGAAATCTTGTAAGCCAACCATGCAGTTTGGTTAAAAAATGAAACGATTTAAAAATAGCTTATGAAGTATAGAATAAAGGGATAAATGACAAATATTTTAAGTGAACATCATCAATAACCTGCAATGAAACAATAATTTTTGTATATTTCAGCTGTGTGAGAAAATAACAAGAATTTACATCTAGCTACGTGTAGTTACAGTTTAGTTGTCATTTTACTGCTATAAGCTATCAAGACGATTTGGACTCAATGTTAACTTGAAGACTCGTTCAAACTCGTCCCCCTATGATGTGTTGGTTGAGCCCACAAGAAGCGTGCCCTAATTAGGCGGACGTCTTTATTATGCAATCTGACAACAAACAATTGCCATTGATTGAACAAACTGACATACATTGCCTCCACAAATTAATGAATTTGTTCAAGCATTTTTTCGCCTTAGGATTGCGGAAACAGCCGCTGCCTCAAATAAATATTAATATTTAATGAACATAATATGTTTACATTGTGCAGTATGAGGGTGTACGTGCGTTGATAATTTGTAATGTGTATGAGTTTGGTGTCTGTTTCAGGCTGCCCCAACATTACCAGTATAAGCCTGCTGGAAGGGGCAATTTCCCCATCTTCACCCCACCACTTACGCCAAATCTACCTGAGACACCTGGACATGACAGATTGTACAGCCCTCGAGGATGAGGGACTCCAGATTATCTCCCTTCACTGCACGCAGTTACAGTTTCTCTATCTGCGGCGCTGTGTGCGCGTCAGTGACCGTGGCCTGCAGTTTGTTGCACACTACTGCAACAGTTTGCGCGAGCTCAGTGTCAGTGACTGTCGCCGTGTAACAGACTTTGGTATGAGGGAGCTGTCAAAACTAGACTCCAATCTGCGCTACTTGAGCGTGGCCAAATGTGATAAAATCTCCGATGTGGGAATCAAGTTCATTGCCAAACACTGCACGCGGCTTCGGTACTTGAACGTTCGAGGCTGCGAGGCTGTCTCCGATGACTCATTAGAACTGCTTGCTCAGAACTGCACGCGCCTCAAGTCGCTAGACGTCGGGAAGTGCGACGTGACTGATGAGGGGCTGCAGGTGCTGGCGCAGAACTGTCTGCAGCTGAAGCGCCTAAGCCTTAAGTCGTGCGACGCTATCACGGACGAGGGTGTGATGCAGCTGGCCTACCACTGCCAAGCTCTGCAACAGCTTAACATCCAGGACTGCCATCTGACGGCTCAGGCATACAGAACTGTGAAGAAGTACTGTCGTAAATGTATCATAGAACACACCAACCCTGGCTTCTGTATCTAAACGATGCTCACTGATATCACATCATACCCATGTCTCGCATCCAATAACCAGGTACCATCACTGTCACGTATTTACACATGTATGTCAAAACGTTGGGCTTCTTTTTATTATATGTTTTTCTTAAATTTTGTTTTGTCTTGAACAGTGAATTCCACACATTATATCCTACTCATTCCCACTAAATGTATCCTTATCTTGTTATTGGCATGCGAGTTAAGCCTGTAGATCCGCTGCAGTCAGGTTTACTTCTGTTCTGCCATTTCCCACTGATATTATACAGAGGCTTGTACATGGAACAAGGTTTTACTTAAAGACAAACATGATGAATTAATGCTCTTATACTAATATCATAAGATTCATTCAAGTAAAATTCAGATGACATCAGATATGTTCAGTGGAGCATAGACATAATTGTGCCTGTCCGTGTAGGCTTGATGTGTGTTAGCTCTTACATAAATCAGATCAAGAGACTACATTTACCTGAATGAATGTTGTTTAATTTTTGTTCGAATTTTTTTTGATAATATCCAGTCCATTTAGATGAATCTCTGACATGTCCCTCTCCACAAGTTTTACACAATTGCATGTCTTGAACATTGTTTCAAAGAACAACCAAAAGCATTGTCATAGCTAAAAGCCAGTCTGTAGTTACCATAGCATGTACTGGCATACGGTTATCTGTGCACCGGTGTTAACTAGATGTATATTAAAGTGTAACTGTTCAGCATCATGAGGAATCCTTGGTGTTCCTATTTTAAGATTCTAGCTCACAGAATCTGTGGCCAGTTCCATCCTCGTCCTGTCCACCTGTTACTGTCCGTTCACTTCTCTTTCTAACATAACCTTTTAAAAATTCATCCACAGTCATGAAGTAGAATTACGATCTTGAATTTCATACACCTGTAATTTGAAGCCATCTATGCATGTAAATGTGTGTCACAAAGTTCGTTCAGAAAAGAAAGTTGCCTCTGTGCTCTCTGAGCTTTAGATCACTTATTTCCATCATGCAATCATTTTTTTGTCAAAAAAAAAAACACCCTCATTGCAGTTAAAATGACCATTAAATTAGTGACCCTTATCTCAGACAACCAATATGGGCCAAAACTGTATGTGTAACTGAATTCTGTGAGCAACCATTTAACTTTGCCAAGGACTAACTATGCATCAAGTTATTCAGATTAAGAAACTAGCAACAGTGTTAAATGGATGAATTGAACAAAAAGAAGAACACTAGGAATACTGGAGTGTACAAACAGATTTTTATAACTCATTTTATTGTAATTTACAGCCCTGTATTATATGTATATTAATGTGTTTTTGTGATACAGAGAAGGGCATTATTTCAAAATTTTGTACAGAAATTATTTTCCATAAGTATTCTCTGCCCTGTGCAGTATAGCATTGTAAGGGTAAGGCAACTAATGGAGCAAAATGTCTGTACAAGGTTTTGTGATGGCAGACCCAATGTTTTCATTATTACCTGTTTCATTAATTATTTTCTTAAATTGTGTGCCACTTAACCAGTTTTGACAGTAACGCACCATTAGTTATATGTAAACCATGGCCACTGCTTTTTATCAGAACAGAGAGGTTTTGCTTATATCTGACAAGAGTTATTCCCCTTAGTCCACCTGACAATCCCAGTGGCCAGAGGTTTGATTGTCAAAGGCCTCATGGGTTATCAAGGCAGACTTTGTACTCATATACACTTCTTACCTTTCTATTTTCTGCTTTTATTTAATTCCTTCTTTTTTTACATTGCCCTATTTAAGTTTTATTGTGTTTGTTTTTAAATATATTGCATACATTTGTTTCATATATTCGTTTTAACCAGTGTAAAATACATGCAAATGAGTTCAGAATCTGTATACAAGTGACATACCCACCGCCATTGTTCAGTACCTATCTCCCCATCCTTTGGACTCCCAGTAAGTTTGCTGGCTTGAAATCACACCTGTCACCCCTTAGGTCTTCAGGGCACTGAGAGCATTTAGTTATTACTTTGACAACATTTATTAGGCAATAGGCAATCAGTGAAGACCCTAGACAAGCTATTTCTTAATAATCAGTTTCAGTTTAACCACCTTTATAATTGTATGCTTTATTAATAGAAACTGAGAGGTAATTGACAATAATGTCTTGTACATGGCAGCAAGGCCTCCGCGCATGGGTCTTGCACCCCTTTGAAGTATTAAGTGATAACTGGGCAACAGAGAACGTTTCACATATGGGCCTTGTTCCACAAAACAGTCAGAGGTTAAGTTGACAGTATCAACCACGACAACATATATATCTGTTTAACATGTATAAAAAGTGGTAGTTATGGTGGACATAGCCTGCAGTTTGTGGAATATGGCCCAGAAGTCAGTCCACCGTTCAGAATGTTCAGGTGCAGGTAGTTTTCACATTTAACGCAATGATTTGTTTATGCCATGATGATTGTTGTTGTCGTCATCATCATCATTCATTCAGTTCAGTGGACCAGAATCTTCGTGACTTCGACTTCAAGAAGAGTAAGAAAGTGAAATGTGTAACATTCACTGTTGTACTGGAGAACTATCGTAAAGATCAATTATAACTGCACTGATATGGCAAATCTGATCTTCTCGATGTTGCATCATCCTGGATAAAGTCTTTCTTCTTTTGGTTAAGAAAAGCGATTATGGTTTATAATATATATTTTTTTGATTTAAATATTGATTTTGGATTACACTTTGTATATGCCATGACATACTTTGTATATGTTGTGACATACTTTGTATATGCCATAACATACTTTGTATATGTTATGACATACTTTTTCTCCCTACAAGGTACAAAGTAACTGTTGTACGATGTCATTTTGTATATACATGTGGTAATTATCAAGAATTGTGTAAATTTGTACATAGATGAAAACACAAACAGTGCTGAGGTCTGTAAGACTGTTGTCCATGACATGGAATTTGTTGTTTATTACCTTTCCCCTAAAACTGAACAAGGGATAATAAACGTTTTATTGACAACATTAAATCTCAGTTGTTTTTCATTGTAACTCATTAAGTTATGTTGTTTGCCTCCATTTTTTGTGTGAGTCTCATTATTGAGTTCTGCAAAGTTGTCTGGGAATGATTTCAAAACCCGCTTACGCTGCTTTGACTGCAGCTGTTAGGCAGGATGTTTGTCATGTTGACTGCAGCTGTTAGGCAGGATGTTTGTCATGTTGACTGCAGCTGTTAGGCAGGATGTTTGTCATGTTGACTGCAGCTGTTAGGCAGGATGTTTGTCATTTTGACTGCAGCTGTTAGGCAAGATGTTTGTCATTTTGACTGTTAGGCAGGAGGTTTGTCATTTTGACTGCAGCTGTTAGACAGGATGTTTGTCATTTTGACTGTTAGGCAGGATGTTTGTCATTTTGACTGTTAGGCAGGAGCTTTGTCATTTTGGCTGCAGCTGTTAGGGAGGATGTTTGTCATTTTGACTGCAGCTGTTAGACAGGTTGGTTGTCATTTTGACTGTTAGGCAGGATGTTTGTCATTTGGACCGTTAGGCAGGATGGTTGTGATTTTGACTGCAGTTGTTAGGCAGGATATTTGTCATTTTGACCGCAGCTGTTGGGCTGGATGGTTGTCATTTTGACCTCAGCTGTTAGGCAGGATGTTTGTCATTTTGACTGCAGCTGTTAGACAGGATGGTTGTCATTTTGACTGTTAGGCAGGATGTTTGTCATTTGGACCGTTAGGCAGGATGTTTGTGATTTTGACTGCAGTTGTTATGCAGGATATTTGTCATTTTGACCGTAGCTGTTAGGCAGGACGGTTCTCATTTTGACTGCAGCTGTTAGGCAGGATGGTTGTCATTTTGACGCAGCTGTTAGGCAGGATGTTTGTCATTTTGACCGCAGATGTTAGGCAGGATGTTTGTGATTTTGACCGCAGCTGTTAGGCAGGATGATTGTCATTCTGACCGCAGCTGTTAGGCAGGATGGTTGTCATTTTGACTGCAGCTGTTAGGCAGGATGGTTGTCATTCTGACCGCAGCTGTTAGGCAGGATGGTTGTCATTCTGACCGCAGCTGTTAGGCAGGATGGTTGTCATTTTGACTGCAGCTGTTAGGCAGGATGGTTGTCAATTTGACTGCAGCTGTTATGCAGGATGGTTGTCATTTTGACCGCAGCAGTTAGGCAGGATATTTGTCATTTTGACTGCAGCTGTTAGGCAGGATGGTTGTCATTCTGACCGCAGCTGTTAGGCAGGATGGTTGTCATTTTGACTGCAGCTGTTAGGCAGGATGGTTGTCATTTTGACCGCAGCTGTTAGGCAGGATGGTTTTCATTCTGACCGCAGCTGTTAGGCAGGATGGTTGTCATTTTGACCGCAGATGTTAGACAGGATATTTGTCAATTTGACTGCAGCTGTTAAGCAGGATGTTTGTCATTTTGCCAATTCGCTGAAAGTCAAAAGTTGCCACACTGGTCATAAGTTAAAACTTATGACTTTCAACTGGTACCCATACTTATATCACCTTACAATGCCTTTCAATTTTTCGGCTTAAGACTCACATAATGATTCTCCCATCCACACACCCCACACAGGCCTTACACTCATTACACAAGTGAAATATTATTGATTATGTTGTGAAATAAATCAATAAGAGGCCAAAGAGGTTAGCGCGTTAGTGCACTGTTATCATCCAGGAGCCTCTTAACAGTGTGGTCGCTATGAGTTAAGTCCAGCTCATCCTGGCTTCCTCTCGTACATCGAAAGTTCTGACAGCAACCATTTAAGTGAAATGTTCCACGTAAAACACCAATCAAATAAATAAGTAAATAAATAAATCAGTATTAAGTGGTTCACTGGTCAGGTCTGCTGAATGCCTTCTCATGAGATCAACTTAAGTGTTTCACATGAGTTCACCTGAAGTCTTTCATGTATAAGTCCTGCCGAAGGGTCTCACATGTACAACTTCTATTGAAGTGTCTTGGATAACTTCTGTTGAAGTGTCTCGTCTAGAACTTCTGCTGTAGTGTCTCACAAACTCTGCTAAAGTGCTTCTACTAAAATGTTTCACATACAAGTCACACTAAAGTGTCTCACATTCATGCTCTGTTGAAATATCTCACATGTGAGTCCTGCTGAAATGTCTCTTATACAAGCCTTGCTGAAGTGTCTCAGAAGTACGAGTTCTACTGAAGTGTATCACATACAGGTTCCGCTGAAGTGTCTCATGTATAACTTCTGCTGAAGTGTCTCACATGTATGAGTTCTGTTGAAGTTTCTCCTGTATGAGCTCTGAAGTCTGCTAATTCAAAGTATCTCACCTGGGAGTTTTGCTGAAGTATCTCGCATACTATGAATCCTACTTAAATGTCTCGTATAGGAGTTCTACTGAAGTGTCTCTCATATGGGCCTTGCTGAAATGTCTCACATATTAAGTTTACCTGGATTGTCTCAAATTGAGTCCTGCTGAAATGTCTTGCATTCAAGTTCAGCATGTGAGGTCTGCAGAAGTGTTTCAAATACGAGTTATGCTGAATTGTTTCAAATGCTGAAGTTTTGCTGAAGTGGCTCACATATCAGTTTTACTAAAGTGCCTCACATGAGTTCTGCTGAAATGTCTCAAATGCACGTTTTACTGAAGTGTCTCACATTCGAGTTGTATTGAAGTGTATCACGTACAAGTTCTGCTGAAGTGTCTCATGTTACAAGGGGTCCTCAATGGCTGTCATTGCTAAATCTCTGTTCTCTCCACAGGTGATTGGCCTAGCTGTCACTGACCAATGGGGGTTGCAGAGAACAGGGAATAACAATAGGCCTAGAATCCAGAATCTCAATAAATGGCTATGTAAATAAATTTTATGTAAGTACTTGTAAGAAAGTTTATCATGTTGTGAGGGGGGATCTGTGCAGTTCTGTTGGTACAGCCTAATGGCCCAGGAGCCTCTCACCAATGCAGCCACTGTGAGTTCAAGCTCAGCACATGCTGGCTACATTTACTTATTTAATTGATTGGTGTTTTATGGCGTGCTCAGGAATATTTGACTTATGCAACAGCGGTTAGTGTTATCATGGGAGGCAACTGGGCAGAGCGCGGGGGAAACTCACGACCATCCAGAGGTTGCTGACAAACTTTACCACAAGCGGTCAGGGAGAAAGCCAGCTTGAGTTGGACTTGAACTCCCAGCGACCACATTGGTGAGAGGCATCGAGGTCATTACACCACATCGGCGCGCTAATCCCCTCGACCATGGATGCTTTTGCTGAGAATGTAGGGAGGTCTGCCGGCAACCTGGGGATGTTTGTGGGTTTCCCCCGGGCTCTGCCTGGTCTCCTCTCACCATAATGCTGGCCGCTGTCGGATAAGTGAAACATTCTTGAGTGCAACATAAAACACCAATCAAAAAAATAAATGAATATTATAAAGTATTGTTGCAAACTTCATATCAGGGGAGATATGAAGTTTGCCACAATACTTTATGATTGCTGTGAGTTCAAACCCAGCTCCTGCTTGCTTCCTCTCCGGTCGTACGTGAGAAGGACCGCCAGTAACCCCCGGGCTCTGCCTGGTTTCCATCTACCATAATGCTGCCCGCTATCGTGTAAGTGAAATACTCTTGAGTACGCCACAAAGCACTAATCAAATAAATAAATAAATGCACAAAAAGGTAAAAAAGACAACACAGTATTTTACTATTCAGGGGAGAGAAGCAAGTATGTAGTATTGTGGCTTTGTAATCAGCAGTGGGTTACCTCCCTTCCAGCATAGACCGGAAAAAACTTGTTAGACATGACGTCATAGGTATTTGTGGTAAATTTTCCAAACGTTTTACACCGGACTTGTTTTCCGACAGCAACATATGTTATCGATGTGCAGACGAAACAGACACGTGACGTTGTTCATGTGATGGCTTCCGCTTCAACTTGTTTGAACGAAAATATATTCAAGTGATGGACAGTGGGTATGTATGGTGACATTTTGTCTATGTTTAGATGCGGTATCTGCAGGTCTTTTGGTTGTTAATGCTGTGATTTTAGTTTGTTGTCGGTCATGCCAGTATGCTAGAGGGAGTGTGAGAACAAAATGGGTGTTCGAACGTTGTCAGACATGCCGGCCAGTGACAGTGTACATGATTGACACTTCCAGATATCTCATATCGACTGACATGGAGTTGTCAGTGTGTAGGAAATCGTATGATTTTCGATAATACCTCGCCAATGCGTCTCTGGAATTAATTTGTTGTGTTTTACACCACCTTCATGAACAGCCGTGCTTTGCAGAGGGTCACTGGTGATTGAGAACAGCATAAAGGTTAATTCAGCTGCTTAATTAAATGTCTTCCCTCTTTATTTTTCGATTTCAGATCTATAAAGCTTGATCCCTTACTTCTTGTCATAATATTTTGGAACAATTGGTTTTCAGTGTTCATTATCCTTATTTGGCTATATTTTATAATAATCTCATTTTTTTATGATAATTTCTGGCAAAAATGAAATGAGCTCTGACGCTGGCTTTAAAATTATGTGTGGGCATTTATGAGAAACAGGGAATAAAGATAGAATTGCCATACATTTTCCTGATGTACCTGTCAGATATGAAGAATAAAGCAAACTTTTTGAACTACATAAAACGGAAAGAGCTTGCATATTGTTGTCAGTTTCCACAGGGCTCTGCCCACTTTTCTCCCACCAAAATGCTGGTCGCTGGCGAAAAATTGAAATGTTCTTGAGTACGATGTAAAACACTAATGAAATAAATAAATAATTCGGAAAGCACTAGTCAGATTAGCCCCAGATGCTGTTAATACACTCACTAGTACTTTGCGCCCATAATATCGTCAGAGAACCATAGCATTTAATTCTGAAGCCTGTGTAGATTGCACACACCGCTTTAATTGCAAACCTGTTACTCTGTATCGAGAGTTTCCATTTTGAACAAATTGCAGTGTGTCATAGTTGCTGAAGAAGGATATTTTTCTCATCATCCACAACTGTCAACTATCTACATTGTACATGTGAAACCTTACCTTTCATAAAAATCTCTTTGACAAGCTCACATTTTCATGTTATCTCCTTTATTTGCTAAATAAAAACTCTTTCTTTTTTCATCCCCATGATTCTGCCATCGCAAAAGACTTAGTTTAGTCTGGTACTCTGACTCCAATGTGGAGCAGTGCAGCTATTGAGAGGCAAGCTACCAGACTGAGAATATTGGAAGAAAAACTAGTTGATGTGAAAATACAAGTTGTCCTGGCATTTTGTCAACAGTAAGCACTCCAGCACAATGAACAAATGAACAAATGTAATAAAGGACGTGGATGAAGGCGTTTTATTTATTTGATGAGGTCATGTCTGAAGTATGCTTTGAGGACTGCGCTGTGCAGATACTCAGTTTTTAGCTGTATTGGTCAAAGACCAGAAGAGGTTATGTATTAGCAGTTTGTTTGGCATCTGTCCGTCTGTCTCTTTGGCGTCTGTCCGTCTGTCTCTTTGACGTCTGTTAGCTTTTCCTTCAATATGCTACTCCTTCAATTTTTGTCCGATTTCAACAAAACTTGGGTCAAGTGTAGACAACATCAAAATACATAATTTGTAGTATCAATTTTCCATTTCAATGATCGGTTGTCCGTCTGTCTGTCTCTTTATACAGAATATGTTAACATTTTCAAAATTCTATTCTTTGCACATGCATACATAAATGGGCTCAGTGATCATTTTGTTCCGACCAGTAGAGCTTCTGTCTCATCAAAGTCTCGGGTTGAGTTGTATCATTACAATAATACAGTGATGTCTGAGTGAAAGATGAGACGATGCCTCTTTTATGGCTTAGTAGGGCTACTTTTTAACACAACATTGGTTAAATTTAGATATTTAAATTTCTTTTTGATTAAATTTGTATATTTTACACCTTACCCGATGTTAGAGTTTGCAAAGGCTTGTCACTCTGTTGTCTTATCGTGAAACCTGCCTAGTAGAGCTACATTTTTGCAACTATCACCCCTTTCTCTCAGAAGAGTTAGAAAAAATTATCGTTTCAGCATGCTCAGCTTCTGATCTTGTCAAAAGTCCCTTCGGAACAGATTTTGCTGTCTGTTCAAATATTACCCATGCTGCACAGCCGACCCACCAGACTTTCTTCTTGGTCTTTACTGATCAGCCAAGCTGATATTTTTGTTCATGTATTTTGTGGTTCTTCCCGTGGTGGTCCTGCTGTCTTTGGCCATTTGCTAGCGCATGGCATCCTGTATGATCGCACCTGTGCAGAAAGGACCACAAAATACAAAAGTCATTTCGTTATGATCAGTGATTGTGAAGATCCAGGAAATAGCCTCCAGGTAGTCTGTTCAACAAGGTATGGTTTGAAGGGATGTTTCACAAGCTCAGAGGCTGAACGTACTTCACAACTCAGTTTTCTGTCTTCAGCCTCCAGGTGTTCTATTCAAAAAGTTATGGTTTGAAGGAATGTTTCAGAAGCTGGGAGGCTGAAAATACTTCACAACTCAGTTTTCTCTCTCTTCAGGGAGAAGAGTATGTGTGATATGGACCTTCCTGATGTCTGAAAGGCTACTGTGTGTGTGATATGGGCCTTCGTGTTGTCTGAAAGGCTACTGTGTGTGTGATATGGGCCTTCGTGTTGTCTGAAAGGCTACTGTGTGTGTGATATGGGCCTTCCTGTTGTCTGAAACGCTACTGTTCTGTGACAGTTACATGGAGGTAATGTACTTGTGTGGATTATCGGAACCTGGTGCTACAATCCAATTAATTTAATAGGCAAGTTTGGCATAACAACCCAAGCCCATGACACTGTTCAGTTTTGCATGGTACTGACATCACCTCGTCAGACATGGGGATTTTCTTCCGTTTGGCTGATTACAGATTTTTTTGTTTCAAATTTGAAAAGCAAAAGGCAACTGATTTTGTGAGAACAGGTGATTGTTAATGTAACTTGGAGGTACATGTAGGGCATCATATTTTCAGATTTTCTCGTCAAACTTCAGACTTTCTTCTGACCATGAATACCCATGCCTGCATCATTGCTGTGACGCGGTCTGATGCGGGCTACATTGGTAATGTCACAGTTGACAAAGCCATTCTTTTGATACAAAGTTGTGCGAACAGAAAAGTAATATTGGCTGTTGTTGCCATTATTTGCCGTACGGCATCAGGAACTGTGCATTTGTCAAAGCTTATGCCAGAAGGGTCCGTTACAATTGAGTAAACTAGATTATCAGACACATGTAAGTGTATATTGTAGTGCAATGAGCTGGCCTTAAGACAGTCCCATGTTATGCTGGCGTGCACTACAGGTCTTTGATTGGAGTACAGAGTAGCCCATTGAGCGGGAAGGTAGTTAGTTTGTATAGCCGGAATATTAATTTAGCTTTAAAAGGTGGGCTTTTCGTAATGTTTGGCATACTGAAATCCTGAAGTGATTTGGGTTTTACAGATGTCAAAAGCTGCAGCGGCAAACCATCTTCCAGCTGTAATCCAGCACATACATGTACATATACCTTGCATGAGAGTCAGGTATACAACATGGTGGACATCGGCTTGAATTCTCCAAACAAAACTTTCAATTGCTGGACGATGTTTATGGTCTATTTTTTGTATCTGATCATGCTAGCCAGCTAAGAATCATTTCCCATGTCATCTGCATGTACTACATATATCAATACCTCAAAGAAAGCTTTCAGTTGTCGATGAAACAATAGACTATTGAAGTTTACCTGTGATGTATTACGTACAGTGACCATGTAGTTTCAGTGGGTTTATTACATATTTTAATGATGAGCTTGGGTTGTGTGCTGGGCAAGTTTTGCCAGCTGTATTTGGTGGGAAAAAAGGAAGTTGCTGAGGAACAGACAGAAAGGATATACCTTACCATTACCAGTACCATGTTTCTCAATAATTTGAAGTGATGTTTAGTATCAGCGTCTCACGATGCCTTCGGAGAGGCTGTCAGTATAATTACCTCTAAGTTGTCAATGTTTAACGTCTAGAAACCTGGCCTTGGACAAGAGATTTTCAGATTCCCTTGCATTCACAGTTTGTAGGGCTTGGTGACAAAAGCTGCTTTTCTTTCATCATTATGGTGTACATACATGTATCTGTGTTGCATGTGGGAAAGTTCCTTAGTAACTTACCAAAGGTCAATGGTTTTTTCCAGGCAACTAACAAATAAATATATAAAATGAATAAATGCTGTGGTGTTTGAAGTCTAGTTAATTTGTTTATCCTTGCAGTTGAGCTGGTAAGCAGAAAGTTGTGACCACAGAGAGCCCATTGAAAATATGACTTGGCCTTTGAATTTCCATCATGCAATATGCAGATGCATTAGCTGATCTGAATTTAGTGAAATTGCTCTTTATGCAACCATTTGCAGATGCTAGAAAAATGTGAAAATCTGTTGAAAGTTGTCTCCCCTTAACCACACTACGCATTCAGCTACACCCACTCCATTACAGACAAACTGGCCACTATTGATTTTTATATCAAGCTCTCTGTTGACTCTGTACTCTTAAACATACACAATATGTATTTAGTCAGGATATGATTAGAGTGAACTTTTGAACTGTATTGCTTGTATTATTGACAAGTGTGTGTGTATTGATATGTGTGTGCTTGTTTTCAATGTTGCACAAAAGAATCAGCTCCTGGGTTTATGGGTGGAAGAAACTGGAGTGCCTAGAATAAACCAGCAGTGTTTACCAGGTACTTGTGTCTGTCAAACCGCTGAACCAGCGAGACCTGCACTTGAACTCACCACCTGATCCTTGTTGCTTATGGGACTGAATATTGCAGAATGAACAGATCTTACTTCCCGATTGAGGTAGAGAGGAGTCTCAAAGCCCAGGTGTAATACCCGGGATTAAATGTTAGTCAACCAATCAAATTTGTCTGTTCTGGTGCACAGACATGTTCTGTTCTGTTTGGTATAGCTCTTGATGCAACAGGAAGCCCTAGGAGATATTTATCTATCAAATGAAGTGTTGATTATCATTAGATTCATCCTGATAAATTCCGCTGACTGAGAGAAGCCAGTCCTGCTATAGCCTGCTGCATCCTGGCTATGTGAGGATATATAGATTTTGCATTCATGTGAAACTATGCAGCCTAGTCCATGGACATCTGATTATTGATTTGGTGCGAAGACGAGGCTGACATTATGTCCCGGCATTGGAAGCATGTGAACGGAGATATTGTACCATAGTATGTTAAGTGTGTCAGCCCCTGTCAGTCTCTGTTCAGTGAACAGCCCACCCTTGTCACACTACTGGCAGCTGAAGTTGTCAGTCACATGTAGGCCAAACTGATGCCAAGGTCAGTCATATTAGTGTTTTTTCTGTGGCTGCATTAGTATCAGCAGAGGTAATTTGGTACAGAATTAGAATGATGGGTGGAAGAATGATGACATTTGGGAAGCGTGGCTGTGTAACAATGCCATTCAGAGTGAGACTAGCCTGGTGGTCAGCATAATAGTGTTCTTGGCAAATGCTAGTAATTTTGGTGAGTGTGCATACATGTACGTGTGACTTGATGTGAGGATTCCGACGTAATTGAGGCAGATGTTGGGCAGATCAATTAGGCTGTATGGAATAGTACATAGTGGATTATCACCAGAGACCAACTCGCATGAACCAAAGAAACAGACGCCTCTACATCATCTCCATGTACACTGCCTGACAGGGATGGCCTTCTTAACATACATGTATTTATTGTTTCAAAGAGACCTAGCCTGGTAGTGTGAGTGTGTATATTCCATATCCTATACTTAACAGAGGTGAAAGTATTCAGGATTTCCATGTTGCTTAATAGATTTAACTTAACACCAGCACATAGTACATCTATATGACATCAAGATGTACACACATGATGATTTATATACAAGTGGCTTACTGTGGTATTTCCTTCCTCTCATTATGTTTTGTTCTCTCAAAAAGTGCTCAGGGTTAACTGTTATGAAGGATATGCAAATATTATAGGCAATACCCATCTATATGATGAAGATGACAAATGCTCTGTTGATGAAGGCAGGCATGGTTACTTCCCCTGTGCAGGGTTAGAGATAAATAGATAACTGTGATTTTATGCGCATTTTATGTTTGCATTACATATGACCCGAAGCGTTATAGCTGACATGTAGTTTGTAGACGTGCTGATAAAGGCGTGTTATCATCTGATCTCGGTGATAATGTGGTTATTGCACCGAAGATGACACATCTACCCCAAATAACCCTGTTGTCAGCTATGCTTTGCATCCTCTGCACAAGTTGTCTGTGAGCTTTTCCTGACCACATCTTACAACTAAAAGTTTAATTTATTAGAACATTACTTTGATTCCATGTTATGAATTTGGCACGGATCAGTAAGCCATTCGTTTGACATAATTCCCTAATGTTCTCTGCAAGTGGCATATGTGTTGGGTGTCGGAGGTGAATTTTTGATACCCAAAAAGATATCGCAGGGGTGTCTTAAAATACTGCATTTGATCTAAAATGTTGTCCATGACTGAAACTCGTTTTGTCTAATTCTGAGAGTTCTGTTGATCCTTTGAAGATGTTTTAAGGGTTGTTTAGATTCTGCACGGAAAAGAAAACAGTTTATAACCTTAATTTGTCTGTAAAAAATTTAAGTTTTTAGAGCAAGTTCAGCAGGAGTCATGTGTCCATCCTTCGATCCGTCCATCCTTTCATCTCTCCATTCTTCCATCTGTCCATCCTTTCATCTTTCCATCCTTCCATCTGTCCATCTGACTATTCAAAGTCGTATCCCCAAAATGGCTTTGTATTTTAGGTTTGAAACTTGCTTTAAAAGATATCGTTTGTCCTTCTGTCTTTCATGGCAATCTTGTAGATGTTGTGATTTTTTTTTTGCCTGTTCCAGTTTTAATGCTGTGTTTTAATTTGTACACCCTATAAGTGTAAAAATGATTACTTGTGAAACATACATTCAATTTATGTACATAGTGTATGTGTATAGTTTATTGAATCAGTTGATGGTCTATTTGAGCGTGCCAAAATATTCTCACTGCACCATTAACATTTAACATTTAACAAGTATAACAATTAAGAAAGCTGATAAAAATTATGAATGTATAGAAAATGTATAAAATTAATAAAGGGCACAGTTATCAAAGAACTATTTAAATTTGTTCAACAGATAATCCTAGCCCACTGTTACAGAGGAGATTTGAAAAGAACAGTGATATTAAGTGAACTAAAGTCCAGTTCATTAATAATAGTAGATCAGTCATGATCAGGTGAGTCACTCTCCCTGTTACCGATTGCTCTTTCAAGACAAACTTTGTTAGCCGTAAAGTCGAAACTTATTGGTCTTGTAGGAAATACTGCTTGTATCAAAAGTATTTTTTTTCCTTTTCATAAGAAAAACATATGGATTTGTGCATTATAAATTGTATATCCACCTGAAACACTTGTTGCACTAATTTCTCCACATTTAATAATTTATTTTTTAAACATGAAGTCAAACTTGTCATAGAATTTCAACATTTTGTACACAAAGGTAGCCATAATTATTCCCATAATTCACCAAAGGTAAGGTTAACATGTGCTTGTCAAGTTTTGACAAATGTTTCTTAAAAAGTCTATTTTAAGATTTAAGACACCTGTGTTGCTAATGATATGGCTCAGTTTTTGTGGCCAGCATGTCTGCTATTTCCTTATGTGGCCTGCGGAGACATCTTAATGTTGTGGTGGTCTGCTATAGTATATCACGTGTATATCTCCCCACATTGAGCTATGTTGAATACAGTTTATTTTTACATCACATAACATATATGAGATCAGTTCAAACCATTGAGAATATACACATTATTTTGTTTCACAAAGTCCCCTGCTTTCAGACTTTGCTTTAAATTTCAAATTTGCTTTACATTTCATTGAAACTTTATTTAAATTGACCACGTGTTGAATCAAACTGATTTATTCAAAACGCTTTCTTTGTTTCTAGGGATCATTTCCGTGAGCAGCTATGTTTGACAACATAATGTCGAATGTGATGCACAGATTACAACAACGACAGGATTCGCGAGCCTCTCAAGATGGACTCAAGACCGTGCCATCAAAAGAAGAAATTCTCAGTACTCTGGAGCAGTTTGGCTCTGAGAAAGATGAGGGTGTGTAGATCTTTTTCGTGTGTGGTTCTTTGACGATTAATCCATCCAAGTTCTTTACCAACTTAGTACAATGGGTGTATGTATTGTCTTGAGTCATTCTGTATGAATGGTTGTGGAGTATTAAAAAGGATTGTTGATGCTGTAGACATTTTGAGTGTGAGCATCAAGCATCCGGATCAAACAACATGTTGTACAGGGTTGATACTGTTCAATGCATGTCTGTGAATAGCTGTCAGTAACCTCTTTGTACCATATTCCTTCTCATTTTGGGGACATCGGTGAAATTGATGAAAGCAAAAGAATTACATTTCTCTCGCAGTTCTTTTGGAAAAGTATGATATGGACATGTCATTTATTAAATGGACTAACCTTGTGAGAAAAAAGGGTCTGTATTCCCATTACAGTTACTTGTCTTTTGGCTAATCTGTCTGTTTTTGTCCCAAGAAATAGAAGAATAGGGGTAATTTAGCTCTTGTGTGATGTATGTTACTTGCAGACCAAATATCTTAAATGGCCACAGCCTTGACCCAAATAATCCCTGAAACTAGTGCCCATATGGCAGCCTATAGGACACTTGTAAAACTCATTCCAGCCTTTAACAAAGTGGTCCAAAGTGCTGTGCTCCTTTGTTGTTTTTTGGATTACGTCACACTTCTGGGTAGCCCTCCAGAGTCTCCCGTTGTGGAATTGGCAGTTATCGATCAGATGTAAATTTGCAGGTTTTCTGTTTGTCTTGTATAATTTAAAGAAAATTTCAGGGATTTTTTTTGTCCTGCATTGAAACACGCAAATTATTCAAAGGTAAAACTGTTTGAGGATGGCCAATACATCTTTCCAGGTTTTACTGCAAGTGCCAGTGGCATGGTTAGAACCATGAATTGTAAATGTTCTGTTGCATGGATTCATGATGGAGAGACCTGAAGTAATACATATACCAGTGACATGAGTGTGTGTTTGTTCTGATATCAGCATGTACGGTATAGACATGACAACTTGGTGATGCTTCATGTGTAAATGGCAGCCATCTTGTCTGCTCATTGGTTTAATTCAGTAAGAAACCTACGGCCACTCTGGTAGTCTGCTTTGGCGTACTTTACTAAGCATTCATCAGTGGCTGTTTAGTCGTGGCTCTATTTACAGTTAAAGAACTGTTTTGTCAAAACTGCAAGATACTCTGTCATGCACCTGGACTGCCTGTCCTTAATATCCATCACTGGTGTCTTCATTTGAGACATTTATGTGTAGTCTTGTGACAAAGTATATCTAAATGCTTCCCTGAAGAAATAAAGACCATTAAGTACTGATATCATTTCTATATACAGTGTATGTAGGTGTACATATACATTTTGTATGATATAAATCCTTTCACTTTACACCTTTGAGAGTTTTTCACTTTACACCTCTGAGTTTTATTGAACGCTGCTGAATTAGTTATCCAGGCAGTTCAAACCAGCAGTAGTATGGTAGCTTAGCACTAATCTTCATACTTTGATGACCTATGACATTTTAAAGGTCTTTCTACACTTTTTCTCTTGTTAATCAGCTCTCATATTGTCTCAGCTTTACCTTATGAAATTCCTGTAATTTATGCTAAAGATCCACCAACACTTTCCACATTTTGCTTGGAGAGAAAAAAGAGGAGGGAGATTGAAGCCCTGGGACTTCCCTCTAAACTTACAGGATGATATTGACTCCAGTGTTGGTTTGTGTAGGGCAGGACTCATAAATCAGTCTCCTTGACTTCCACATGCTCACATCTTAACTCCGATGACCAAGATCCTGAGAGTTAAATCCAGCGTTACCTGGTTAGTGTTTGCGTCACATTACAGAGCAGCTGTAGATTTATAGACCGCAGCGCATCCATTTGTCATTAATTCTGTCACTTGCATTTGTCATTATTATCTGCCGTTTAAAGTAAATGTCACTGGGTTAAACCTCTAAATAAAACATCTCAGTGCTAATACTGCAGGTACAAGTATATTTGTGTTTCAGATCATTTATGTTTGTACTAATTTCGCAATTTAGTAATCCACTTGTACACGTACTAGTTTGTGAACTGACCTATTGACTAGTGACCTATTATTTGTGATTTGTAAGAAGTTAATAAGTCTAGTTCATTACCTGATCTGGAATACTCTTTCTCTGCCAGCCACCATACATACTGTGAATGTCACACCAAATGGCAACCACTTCATTATGGCCAGATAGATGAAACTAGTTTTTTGTGTCCATATCAGTACTGTCAGATGGTGACATATTGGCCCAGGTCTGATGGCATTGCAAATCTCAACGCGACTAGCTTGACAGGACATCTCTATTAAATAATGATGGCTCAGGACAGGCCATTAGCCCAATGAGCCCTTGTGGGCTTTCCTCTCAGTGCAGGGATGAAGTCGAATCTGATATGTATTGGTGATGAGGTGAGGTGAGTTAACTGCTTCTTAGTGGTCACAGATGACTCATGGAATTCTCACGTTCCCTCGGCATCCGTTCCCATAGCAACAGGATATTTGGCCCCTTTATATGAAAATGAGGTACCCAAACCCCAACTGCACCTTACTTTTTACACTGCGATTGTTGCGCACGAACCTCAAGGGTTAAATAAGTATGCATGTTGATTTTTTGGTAGCATAACACATGTGCAAGTGCATTCTTAGACTGGCAGGTCTGGCCCCTAATGCAGGATATGTCACTGGTTGTCATGTGTGGAGATTGCGCCAGTCTTGGTGGGTGCCGGCCGCCAGGATGGTCTCAGTCATCCCGAACTGCTTGAGCTGTGTGGAACTCTAACCGCCCAAGCCTTTATAACAAGAGGACTTCAAGCATTAGCAGTGTACGTTGTGGACATTTGATTCACAGTTGGCTGCGCGTTATTGGCAATCTGGTCGACTGACCCAGAGACAGATGGTGAGCATATGGCAGCTGCATCATGGAACGTAGGAAGCATAGAAGATGTGAGTCCTAATGGGTCGTTAACGCTGATTATCACACCTGTATTTAATATCCTCCTAACGAGTAATGTCAAGCTGCGAAGGGTGGGGAATATGCACTTTTTCTAAACATTTTCTTACTTGTTAAAATGGTGATGTTGTGAAAATGTCAGATCTTGTGTTTCTGTGAATTTAGTTTTTATTTATAAATGCAAAATATGACCATTATTGACATGTTTGTACATTACATTTGTGCAAAGTTCTTACAATCAGACAGCAGCTTTCATTGACTTGCACATATATTGTGATGGCTGGCATTGATAACATTACATTGAGCAAATCAGCTGTGTGTTTTTTGTGCGATTCTATTAGGCTCAGGTTATTGTTCTCAGGTGGCTGGACTACAATAGATTTACCAGACCTAGGTATCCCCCCTACTCCTCCTCCCCTCCTCACATCATCAGTCTAAACAGCAGGCCCTAGTCATGATCTGTCTGGGCTGTCTAGTCTATAGCTAAATCAGCAGGAGGGTTGACATGTACCAGGTCAAGAAGGATGGACAAACACAGATGGTTTGTCTTAATTTGGTGTACCTGGACAGGCCAGACACCTTGGCAATCACAAATGATGGAGTGATTGATAGAGTTGAGCATTTAATCTGTTTTTGAACAGAAAAAAGCTACATTTCTTGAAATACTGATGCACTGGCAGTAAAACATAACCGGGTACATGTACAGGTTTAAAATATGTGTACTAAGTTCGTTTTTAAGTGATGGACAAATTGCTAGAACAAACTGTTAATGTGCTAATATCTGTCTCAGTATACAGTAATAAGTCCTTATTTGTTTAAATTGTGGTGGAAATTTTATAACATTCTTCAAGAAGAATGTAGAAACTAAACTATATTTGATATATTCAGTATGTATTTCATGTTAACCTCATAATGAATGTTGAGCCTGCAGAAATGTGTTGGAGCCAGGAACAGCTTGTAATGACTCGATCAATCCTCAATCACAACAAATACTGTACATGCATATCATACGTGTGATGAGAGAGCTGCAGGAAAGATACAGTGGAAATACAACGTGTATCAGTCTACATCTGTAGAATCAAAATAAATGACACATATAAGTGTTGATATGACAGAGAATACAGATATTAAATAATTGAGCTGTGATCAGCATGTCGTAAATTAATGGAAGGCGTAAGAAGATTGGTGTGACAAATCATGCCATGGTGATATTTTTTCGTTATTTAGTTTGCATGGAATAAAAAAGTAAGCAAGAAGGATGTATTGAAAGGACAAAAATGTAATGAGTTGACAGAATATGAGAGTTTTCTACAACTATCAAGCTGTGTGTTTTATTGTAGTCTTTTATAGGAATATTTGATATTTAGATACAAATTCTGATGATGTATTATTAACTAACCATTTGTTGCTGTTCACCCAGAACATGACCTTCAGATGGCAGGTATTAAGGTGACAGTTTTTGATATAGACAACCCAGTATGTAGGTGCACATGTCTTATTTATTCTCTGAAGCCCGCTGTTTCAGATTTATTGATGAGTGAAACCCATTTGATCGAGTCAGAGATTCAGGCGTATCAAGCCTGCTGGGCGTAAACCATTCAACAGCTATTGCCACATTCACTTGACAGTACTTGGAATTTGTTCATTTGTGATATTCATTTGTTTTTAAAATTTCAGAAACATTAATTCATATTATTGTGACCATTACTTTCATTTCATCTAAGGCTTTTGGAAATGAAATTTCATATTGAAGTAGATAAAGTACAAGTACATGGAACAGGTTTTTTTGTGAAAATTCCGAAACTAATTGATCAGGTAGAATCTGGTATACAAGAGTGTCTTTCTGGTAAAATGTTCTGTTGTGGATGGAAAACCAATTAAAAGTTTACAAACGATATTGCTAAACCGTAAAGTGTATTGTCCTCAACCTTCTTAATAACAGCATGTTGAATGAGAACTTTGAATGCAATTTATCTGTCTTTATTTATTTATATATGTAGTCCTAACAACATTTGCTGGATTTTCCAAATTGAGTTCTTCTCGTAAAACAATGATATGGTCACCCTGTGTGGAATATTAGCCTCCTACCACATGTATCTTAAAAAAACATGTGAACATGGAAACAGCCTTGGCAGATGACAGCATTTGTCATTGTACATCACCCTGGAGTGTTGACGTGACAGCAGTCATCTATTTCCGTGATAGGAATCTTGTACACCTGTTCTGCTATTGATTTGTTTGAGTATTTCCTTATTTTTTTATGCGTGGACAAGTGTCCTATTGTACTGTGAAATGTATATGTACTTGTGTCTGCAGAACAAATGTGTATATACAGTGTAATTCTATTGCTGGTGTTGTCTTGGCGACACTAAACCCTCTGGTTATTTGAGCAGTCCACTGTTCGCTGAAGTCTGCTTGTCTTCCTTCATATCTGCTTGTAACGTGTGGCAGTGTTTATCAGTACCTTGCCAAAGGTTGGTGATTTACGCTGGGCACTTTGATTTTTTTTTTTTTTTCACCCTAAAAATGTAGCGCCGTGGTATGAGTGAAAAATTCTTGAGTGCAGTTTTAAGCAACAATCCTGTAAATCAATAAATTCAGTGTAGTTCTATGGCAGTGACAGCAAGGATATTTATTGTAGCTGATACATGAATAACTGAACATTCATGGACTACATTCATGTGCATAGGTTGTATTAAGTGTTCTGAGATGTCAAGGTCATGTGACAAGGTCACCAGGTATCACATTGTATGCATAGATCAGTTTGTATTTATACACACAGAGAAAGTGTCTTGAGATGTCAAGGTCATGTAACAAGGTCACAAGGCATCACATTGTACGTGTAGATCAGGTTGTACACTCCGAGAAAGTGCCCTAGGATGCCAAGGTCACATGACAAAGCCATTAGGTATCACGTTGGCGTTGTATTTATACACTCTGAGGATATTATCTTCGGATGTCAAGGTCATGTGACCAGGTCACAAGGTGTCACATTGATTAGGAGGGGTATGATGAGCCTGCTATGAGGCTGTGACTTCACGATGTGTCTTGTGTTTACTGGATGCCTTGTTTCTGACTCAGCTTCTACCCACTCCTAACTCTATCCCATTACATCAGACTGTATCATATGCCCACCAGCTGTAATGCCTCAGTGTCTGTTACCAAATCAAACTCTCACCATTATCCACTTGGAACTACATGCAGATGTTATTTATGTGTTCATGTCCACATATGTTCTCTGAACTGAAAATGATGACTTGTCTGAGCGGAGAAGAATAAAACACAAATGAAGACAAATAGAAGCAGGATAATGTGTTTTTTCTGTTTTCTTGTTGTAAGTTTATCCTGTATAATTGAAGCATGGGTGACAAAACATTATTCCCTCGATCAATCCACTAGAGTAGGCTGTTCTACATGGCTGCGACCTTAATGCTTGCATCCGACTCCCAGTCTCCCACGTTCTCGCTCATTTAATCAATAAGATAAAAGTTTCCCAGTGTGCAAGCTTGGTAAAATGTGTGCACATGAGTGTGTCATGCATCTCTACCACTTACATGAGTGCGTGCACATGAGTGTGTCATGCATCTCTACCACTTACATGTGTGCGTGCACATGAGTGTGTCATGCATCTCTACCACTTACATGTGTGCGTGCACATGAGTGTGTCATGCATCTTTACCACTTACATGAGTGCACGTGAGTGTGTCATGCATCTCTACCACTTACATGAGTGTGTCATGCATCTTTACCACTTACATGTGTGCACATGAGTGTGTCATGCATCTCTACCACTTACATGTGTGTTTTCTGTCCTTCAGCCAGATGCATTATGTTGGCTCATACAGGTACTTTGTACATAATTCAACAACATTTATGTTATTAAGGAATGTTGTGTAAAATGCTGTTATGCATCAGCATTTACCACTTTGTACTACAAAATGTCAGATGTGGTGAGGTTAGAAGTATTGCATAGAATGCCTGGTCATTGTTGAAAATTTGTTGCTCGGTACTAACCTGACCTAACCGCCAAGAAAGAGCCTGACTGTTGAAGTTGGGATAATCATGCGATTAACCAACAAAGGGCTTTAAATGATGGCCCAGCTATGTCTTTTAAGTGATGTGTGATATTTGGAAAATGAACAATAGGATGTGTTCTATATTATTAGGGGCTTTCTCTCCGGCCATCTGCCAGCAACCTGTGGATTGTCGTGGGTTTCCCCCAGGCTCTGCCTGGTTTCCTCCAATCATAATGCTGACCACCATTATATAAATGAAATACATGTATCCTTGAGTATGGTGTAAAACACCAATCAAATAAATATTGTGAAGGTGTGTTACGTTTTCAGTATCTGTTTCTGTTTTGTGAATAGGTGTTATATTTCTAGTGTCCAGCAGCAAATACTGCAAACTGAACATTGTGATGTATTTTGTAGTGTAGAGGTGTTATGTTTCCAGTGTATAATGAACAGTATCAGAAGCTGCACATTGTTATTTATTTATTTATTTATTTGATGGGTGTTTTATGCCGTACTCGAGAATATTTCACCTTTATGGTAGTGACGGGCAGTATGGTGGGAGGAAACAGTGCAAAGTCACAGTCAGCTGAACATTGTGATGTATATTGTATTGTGAAGTGTTATATTTCCAGTGTCTAATGGCCAGTACCAGTTGCTGAACAGTGGAAGTGTGTTTTGACTTTATTTATTTGATTGGTGTTTTACGCCGTACTCAAGAATATTTCACATATACGATGGCGCCCTTCAGGTGGGAGGAAACCGGGCAGAGCCCGGCGGAAACCCACGACCATCTGCAGGTTGCTGGCGGACCTTCCCACATATGGCTGGAGAGGAAACCAGCATGAGCTGGTCTTGAACTCACAGCAACTGCATTGGTGGGAGGCTTCACGTCATTGCGCTGTGTTGGCATGCTAACCGACTGAGCCACGGAGGCCCCTTTTGTACTGTGAAGGTGTGTTATATTTCCAGTGTCTAATGGACAGTACCAGAAGCGGAACAATGGAAGTGTGTTTTGTACTGTAAAGGTGTGTTATGTTTCCAGTGTCTAATGGCCAGTACCAGAGGCTGAACAGTGGAAGTGTGTTTTGTACTGTGAAGGTGTGATATGTCTCCAATGTCTAATGGCCAGTAGCAGAAGGTGTACAATGGAAGTGTGTTTGGTACTGTGAAGGTGTATTATATTTCCAGTGTCTAACAGCCAGTACCAGAGGCTGAACAATGGAAGTGTGTTTTGTACTGTGAAGGTGTGTTATATTTCCAGTGTCTAACGGCCAGTACCAGAAGCTGAACAACGGGAGTGTGAGGAGGAACAGCTCTGCTGACGGCCAGTGGGACAGGTGTGAAGATTACCAGCCCTCCAGTGTCAGCTGTAGTAACTCCTACAGGTAACAACATTATGTATACATCTCTGGAGCAATTCTGAAGGACATGCCTTAACATCAGTCTGGATTTAAAGGTTTATTACAGTTCCTCTCTTTTGGGGCGGGGTTGAGGGAGGAGGGAAGTGCTGGAAACTCTAATATGTCTAAATTTGCTTTAGCACACCAGTTGTGTGTAATATCTTTTTTAGACACTTTCCAACAATTACATGTACTCATCCAAGCTATAGACCTCTTGCCATTGACCACTGAGATTGCATGCTGGAACCCAGCTTCCTTTCCAGGTAACTGTTGAGGTGCAGTGGTTTTCCCTGGGCTCCAACAGAACTTGACTGCTTAAGTAGGGGCAAATGTCCAAGTAATGCTCCATTCCTTGAAAATAATGGAGAACCACCATTATTTTTTTAAGGAATGGGGCATTATGTGGACATTCCACATATAAAGTAAAAGTATGAAGTAAAGAAAACTCATTGAAGGATCCAGCAAGAGTACTAGTTTATCTTAATCACTTTAACATCTTAAAAAGTAGTACATTTCCATGCCCATCACCAGTATTGACAAGCAGTAGACAGATGGTGAGATTTTCTTGGGGGCTGACGGTTTTGAGACGTCATTAGTGTACATGTACTTTCCAAGTATGGTTGCTGTCCTGTGTTCTGTCCACTTCTGCTATTGTATGTCTCATATATGACATCCCAAGGAATTACAGGAATAAAAATGATTAATTATTCTTACCAAGAAGTGCATCATTATGATTACAATTTACTGCTGATGGGATTGAAATGCTGATGGGATTTCCTGTTTACTCAGATTTTGTGGACTCTTGTTTTGGTATCTCTGTGGCTTACAGCTTATTCCTCGTCTAAGGTTAGCATTGACAGGTATCTACGTCTGCAGACAGACCTTACAAGCACATGCATGTACATACACAATACATATATACTGTTGCATATGCTGTGCCTGCTAATTATCTGGAATATGTGAGGCTTTCAGATGCTTTGTTAGTGCATGTACTATTGGTACAATGTTTATGTTACATGTAGGCTAGACAGACTGAGGACACACTGTTTGTCAGATGTGGGCAGCACCGTGCTGTACGTTACAGTGCCTTTACAAATAAGTGAAGCTTTGTATAGCAGGTTTGAAGCAGTGTAAGGTTGACATTAGTCCCTCAGAGTTACCCAGCCTACATGCAGGCCACAGAAGGACAGATTTATTCCAATGTGTGCGGGCTTCTTGCATTTCAGCACGGAATGGCAGAAGCTCTTTACAAAGCCCAACTTCCTGAAGATGTTGAAGGACCATGGACAGAAGGGGAACCTACGCAGCAGTCGCTTCAGGAGTGTGTGTTGGAAGGTGAGCTGTGGCAGTGATAGCTTCTCTACATCACCTAACATTTCAAACCACAAAAGTGCAGTTTTAGAAGCAAATAAATGTGAGAAAGTATTGTTTTTGATATTGAAACTTCGTATATTTTTCCAGTAGGGCATAATCCCAACTTCCCAACAAAACAGAAAACAGTAGAACTCTCAGAATCAGGCAACATGTGTCGTAACAGGTGATGTACCAGTGAGTGCTAGGAGTTGGAAGAGGGTATGATATACTGCAAAAATGTACATACACAGCTGCCGAGGCCCAAGGCTCATTTCATCTCTGTACAATAATTAAAGCAGTTTTTTTTGTGTGTGAGGATATTTTGTAAGATCTTTTTTTGCTTTACCGTAAGATTCACTCAATTAGCCTTGATTAGAGCCATTATTACCATTATTAAGCCAAACCCCCATTATTACAGCAAGGTAAGATTACACTCGCTTCCAACCAAATTGATTTTGCCTGAATTTGAGCTATGAGATTCAACTAATCCATATCACTGGATAGGCTGAACATGGCTTTCCTAAATTATCTAGGCAGTCAGATCTTTTTTATGATAAATATTCCATTGTGAACATATTGCCTTAGTCTGTTGGATATCAGAAGACGAAATTCTTTCCCCCATTTCATGCACTACATGTGGGTCAGCGAAAAGAAACTACATGTTCCATGAGCTGAGCCATTTTCCTCTTCTCAGAGTATTAAACAGTATTGCATGATTAACATACGAAGAAAATGATCAATAATACATTATAATTGGCAAAACTAATCATTAAGTTTAATCATGTATTTAGTGTATATAGAGGATATTGCACAGTTGAATACCATAAATATTGTTCGAGTTAGAGGTGGAAAGGATAACCCACGAGATGTGCAGCGTTGAGTGGGTTATCTTTTCCACCTTTCACAAGAAGTTTTAAGCAATGTATTTAGCTGCAGGCCAGGCCTTCAAAGACCTGTCAATAGTGTGACGTCATATACATGATGTCAACTATGAAGTCCTGTCTTCTCGTGTGACGTCGGAATACAACAGGTGACGAGACTTGTATTATGACGTCATCTCAGTGAGGTCAGATTGAAAAAAAAAATAACATAAAAACAAAGTGTTTCACTTTCGACATTCCGGTGTCTCTATCATGGGTTGAGGTGACCAACAGTGTAATGTCAAGATGTAATAACAAAGTGATATCTAACTAGTGAAGATATTGCCTTTATAAGTGAAGGAAATATTGGGATTTCAGGGATGTATAAATAATAAATTGATTTTTTTTTTTTGGTATTGTAAGATTTACTGGAGCATACAATTCGGTAGTTGTTGATTTATAATAAGTGATTAAGTATGTGGTATATGTACTTCCACACTGAAATCGTTAATGTACTAGGCTTTGATGTAATGGGATTGTCTGAACTTGAATGTTCTGTGAGGAGTCTGGTATTAAATTTTCATCCTTTTAATGAAACCTGTGGTATGAATTTGCCATGTTGTGGTCCTAGTGGGTAATGTTCAGTGATGTATTCCATATAATAAAACATACTTGTTAATTTCCCTGAGGAGAACCCTCGGATAAGAAAAAGGACCCATTCTGTGAACGATGTATCTTATTTCTTAAATTTCTGAGACTTTCCTTTGTTAATCTTTTTTGCAATACTCTAGGCAGCATTGTTTCTGCGCCCTCATTCAAGGTCATTGCTCCTTTACAACATCTTTCAAGTTAATGGGTGAAGGACTATTATAGGAAGCCTCTGCAACCCTCCCCCCCCCACGTTCTGTTAGTTCCCCCATCTCCTGCTTCTGTTTGGTATCCCCAGCCCTTTTTGTCAGCTGCACCCTCTCCTACTTCTGTTTGGTATCCCCAGCCCTTTTGTCAGCTGCACCCTCTCCTACTTCTGTTTGGTATCCCCAGCCCCTTTTGTCAGCTGCACCCTCTCCTACTTCTGTTTGGTATCCCCAGCCCCTTTTGTCAGCTGCACCCTCTCCTACTTCTGTTTGGTATCCCCAGCCCCTTTTGTCAGCTGCACCCTCTCCTACTTCTCCTCAGCTGCTTCTCGTTTGGTATCCCTAGCCCCTTTTGTCAGCTGCACCCTCTCGTACTACTTTTTGGTATCCCTAGCCCCTTTTGTCAGCTGCACCCTCTCCTACTTCTGTTTGGTATCCCTAGCCCCTTTTGTCAGCTGCACCCTCTCGTACTACTTTTTGGTATCCCCAGCCCCTTTTGTCAGCTGCACCCTCTCCTACTTCTGTTTGGTATCCCCAGCCCCTTTTGTCAGCTGCACCCTCTCCTACTTCGGTTTGGTATCCCCAGCGCCTTCTGTCAGCTGCGCCCTCTCTTTGCTTTTGTTTGGTATCCCCAGCCCCTTCTGGTAACTGCCATCTCACGTCTACTATTAAGTGGCTGCCCTCACTACCAGACCGAGCATGATTCTGTAGTGGTCGTCCCTCATCCAGACCTCTCCTCACACCACTGTCTCCCATTGATTTGACTGTAGCTGACCAGTCATTACATGCCCAATAACACACTGATGTGTTTTCAGTCCCCTGGCTATCAAGATTTGATGTCAGCATTTGAACAGTGGCATGAATCAGAGGTTAGGGAAGGCAATCTGTGAAGTAATAATCCGTTGTCGGCCTTGCGCCTGGCTGCATTTTATTAAGTATGTGCGAAAACGTGCTGATGTCTGGGCAGTTCGAGACAGACAGCTTTTTGACTCGGGTTGATTCATTCATGGGGTCTGGTTCTGATATTGATTCAGACGGCACCGTCCTTGGCTGCCCCTTGTGTGCAATTCCTGAAGACACTGCATTATCAGTCTTGATTCCATCATACTGTGAACAGAATGCTGATAGGGAATGACCACCAGCATGCTCAGCATAATGTGGTGTATTTAACTCTCTGTCAGAGCTACGTTAACAAACCGAGATGTTACTCGGTGTTAAGTAGGTGATAAGTTAATTTGCAAATTTTGTGTTAAACTTGGATCATATGCCTAATGCTGTAAAGATGAAAAAAATTCTTACAGTATGTTTTCCAGAATTGTATTTCATGCACATTATCTAATGATCAGTGTTTAATCCATTTGCATATCAGTTGTCACTGATTGTCATTTTGTTCAACTAGATCTATGGCATTTTCCATACAAAGTTGCTGAGAGAGAAACAGAGAACAGACAGACAGGCATATATAATCCTGTGAAAACATAGTTCCCTTTGTAGAGGTAGTAACAGCCTTTGTGACAGTTATGGCTTTGTTTGTCATTTGTCATATGCATGATTCTGTGTGTAGTAATGGTCGTCTTCGTTATATGTCCTCAGTTGTACCTAGAAGTATTACCAGAGGATATTGATCAATGGGTGGCCAAGTCACGGGAGTGGAGAGAGAAGTATGACGACCTCAAGAACACAGTAAGTGCCTCAAGTCACGTCACAGACACTGTATAAAAGAATATGTGGTCATCAGTCCTTCATTACTAATTAGACAATCTGAGGGCGTTCTATAAATCGGCAGCCTCCAGTTAATGCATAGCCACAGAAACATCAGGGATTTATGGCCAGCTCTGAAGTGACATTTTATGTAAGTCCCATTGATTGCCCTGGAGACTCAATTTTGCACTTTTGCCAATATTGGAACTTTGGTCTCTTTATCCATTTCAACATCAAAGGGATAAGAGTAATGTTAGCCAGTGTTAGCAAGTCCAATTCTTAATTCCTGCCTTTGCCAGTGAGTCCTTTTAACTTCTTCCAGAGGATTTCCTCTTGGGTAAACATCCCTTCACACACCCTGGATTGATCTATTGATTCATAGGATTTGTATTAAAGTCTGGCAATAAAGTAAATGTACTTTTGTTTGACATTCAGTTTTTTTGGTTAATTTCTGATATTTAAAATTTACCAGCTTTTGTATGTTATGGTGATAATAATTTATGTGTGTCACTTCATCTGAAAAAGATAATTATTTTTATGTACACTAATAAATCTCCATGTGGGTTCCAGCTGTATATTTATTCTGCTGTAAACACAAACATTGTTGTCTGTCACGAACGTTTTTGTTGTTTACCCTCAGTTAATTATTAACCCCAGAAAAGCTGTGGACAATGTTGACTTGTCTCTGAACAACCCCTTATCACAGGCAGATGAGGTGAGTGATGTGGACCTAACCTTAGGGGTAGCTGTATATGTTAGAGGCTCATCAAAAGGAATTACTGTAAATCAAAGTGGCTTTGTCATTGACAAAATTTTAGATCATGTAACAGAAGTTGTATGCCGCCTTTCTTTGATCAGCCTGGTGAAGCAGGCAAAGAAAGGATCATACAGTTTACTCTAAATGATCTGACATGGGAATGTGGGAATGGTTTTTAAGCTCACCTGCACTAAGTACAGGCGTAGCTTATGTCGTACCTTGAGTGTCCAGGCAGCGTCCAGTAACGGGGCAAGCAATGTTAAACAAAATGTTAGGGGTGGTATCTTAAAAAGTACTGCATGTATTGAGTTCAGGGTTTGCACACAATTAGAGCACAGAAACACAAGGGGGGTTGTTCCATCAATCATGTCCTGCATTCATATATAATTACTGTAAATTGCAAATGTCACCCACTGATGCCTAGTAACAGCGAAAACAATGTTCAGCAAAATGCACCTTAAAAAAACGTCCATGTATTGAGCTCAGCCAATGTTACGGGGTTTCTCTCAAATATCACACCATTCACAAGGTTGTTATGCACTTTCACAAATATATTAATTTTAATTGTCTGTCTCAGCCACATTTATTTGTTACTCTTTCGTCATCTATCCCCTACAGGCGAGCTCTTTGGTAGCCTTGCTACCACATCTAAGTCTGCAGATGTTTTTTCTCCTGAAGATGCTTTTGGTACATTTACATATCTGGTTGAAATAGTATATCATTATTGTGACAAGCTTCTTTTGTGTTCAAATGAAACATAGACATGTATCTTATCTAAGTCTGGTGTCTTCTGTTCTCTCCATGTTTGTCTATACTATTGAACTGCTAGTTGGGCTCCATCTTAGTTGTACAGGTGTGCATGTCAAAAGTATTCATCAGAGAGTATAAAATTTATGTAATTCTTGTATTTTATGTTTGTCTACATGGGTATTAAACCTACACAATCACACTTTTCCTTCACAATTGTGTGTGTGTCATATTGCATCCTTCACAGTTGTGTGTGTCATATTGCATCCTTCACAGTTGTTCGTGTCATATCACATCCTTCACAGTTGTTTGTGTCATATCGCATCCTTCACAATTGTGTGTGTCATATCCCATCCTTCACAATTGTTCGTGACATATCCCGTCCTTCACAATTGTGTGTGTCATATCGCATCCTTCACAATTGTGCGTGTCATATCGCATCCTTCACAATTGTGTGTGTCATATCCCATCCTTCACAATTGTGCATGTCATATCGCATCCTTCACAATTGTGTGTGTCATATCCCATCCTTCACAATTGTTCGTGTCATATCGCATCATGAAATATAAGACCTCACTATCCTGTCATCCCATTTTTGTTGTACAGAGTCCTTGGAACAGGTTCTTTCTGGACAATGAACTGAGGTTGACCATTAAACAAGATGTCATCAGAACGTAAGTATTTTAGCCAGGTGTGTTTATACCCTAGAGGCATTGTGTTATGGTGTTCTTCTTGAAGATCACCTGCTCTTACCCATAGTAGCCAGGTGTTATGCACCAGAGGTGTTCACCTTTTGCACCCTTGCCTTTGACCAGTCAGATTATACCTCCAAATTCAACTTCACCTTGATCCGATTTATTACAGAAGGAGGTCTGTCAGGCACCTAACAAATGAGGCGCCCATTAATTGTATACATATGATAGTTAAATTTGCGTCTGTTCTCTTAAAAATGAGCTTTGACTCAGTCACCTGGATTTCCTTCAAGATATGGTATGTTCCAGAATATTTGAGCTGTACACATGGTAATTTAAACCAGTTTTTGCAAATACCAGGAATGCGATGTACATGTGTAACTGTCCAACCACACCTGATGTGTTCATCTTTTCACCATAAACTGTTGCTTATGACTGTCATCCCAACATTCCTTTCTTAGTCTATTTCTTTAACCTTTTCGCATATGAAAAAGCAGGTTTAATTGTGATTTCTGCACTTATTTAATTTCATTTTAGAGACAAAACTGGATTGCAGGTTGGCCAATTTCGAAACTTCACAAAAAGTACAATTTTAACAGTCTGCACAGAAAAATGCACAGAATATGCTGGAATAAATATCTTTACTTTATACTGAGCTCTAATATTGTTACACTCCTTCTGTTTCAGCTATCCAAAAATTGAGTTTTTTCAGTCCAACCAGGTTCGGAACATGATGGTGGATGTGTTGTTTATCTATGCTAAACTAAAACCCGATCTTCTCTACAGACAGGTCAGCCTAGCTGCCATGGTTAATGATGCCTGTGGTAGTGACAGTTTGCTGCAGTGTTGTATGCTTTGTTGTAGTGTTCTCAGTGGGGTAGCACATCAGCACTGGGTCTGCACCACTACAACGGCTTGTTTTCCCTGATTTTGTGACTTATTCCTTGCTTGGAAAATTCGTTTTTACTGGACTTGTTATTGTCGCAGTGCCCTGTTCATTTTGGGGCTATAATACAGCCTGTGTACACTTTTTGTAAGATATTATACAGTTTGTTCGGATCATTCCAAACGGAGTATGATGTTGATGGGAGGTATAAGTTCTTGTCAGATTCTCCCAAAGTACATTCAAAATTTTAGTTGAGAGAATTTGCTTTCACAATACAACAAATTGGAAGGACAAGTGTGACAAAGCACTTCCTGTGCTGGTGTGTTACTCTTCTGCTGAACCTGAAGCTTGTATGGGCTTGATGTGGTCACTCCTGTTGTTGTATTCTGTACCATTTTTATGTTGCCAGATTGGTTATTTTATTTTATTTTTTTTATTTCTTGCTTTCTCTCTTGTCTTGAAATTACCTGGTGTGCCTAGTAGTACAGTATATTCAGAAAACTTGAGACTTGAAAAGCAATAATTTGCTGATTCTAATTTGGAAGTAATTCCTCTTACCCACGTTAGTGGACACCAAGATGTGTTTCTCTGGTCAGACGGTATATTGTAGCTTTCATTTAGATTGGAATCTTGGTTGAGCAAATGAAATATACCAGCTTCCAAAACTTTTTGGTTTTGCTGTTAATACCAGTTTTTCACATTTCTCTGCATTTTTTTCCAGTCTGATATATTTTCTTATTCAGCTGGGATAACATTTATGCTATATAGCATCTATCTGGGTTTTTTTATCTGGTAGAGTATACAGGCTGGCTTGTGACAGGTGGTTAATCAATTACAGACCTAGTTATATCATTTAATATTGCATACAGTGAGTTACATATATTTAATTATAGCTAAATGAGGCTGGGGCCATGTTTGAAATATTAACACAAGGGAAATTGTTCTTTGATGATGGAGTTTGGATAGAGAGCTTCATACATGCCATAAATAAAGCATCAGTACAGACAGTGTTCATTGACCACCCAGTCAGTCGCAGGCCTGTTGTTTCCCCTTTATAAACTGTACCCTGGCTCACCAGCCTCTGATTTTCAGCAGGTGCTTGTTGGTATATTGTGATGTCCCAACAGTCATTTCCCTTCCCCACTCCTTTACAGAGTGGATATACAGTAGCTCACCTGTTTTGTTTGGTATCTTTCAGCTTTCTTTGTTACAGCTTGTGTTGCATTTGGCATGTACTTTTGGCTGAATTTTGATTTCCTTTTTTTCTCTTTTGTTCTTTTATAGTTTTCCAGAACTAGAATTCTTTCATACAAAGAAAGTACGAGACATTATGGTGAACATATTGTTTTGTGTCAGTCGAATATATGACTCCATATCGTACAAGCAGGTTAGTGACATCAGTGTTTTGATACACATCAAAAAATGAAAACTGTAATAATGGTCAGAAGGAACAGTTTACAACCTTACATTCATTGATGTTCAGAAGCATCATCTCATGCTTATCTTTGTAAACATAAAATTTGTTTCTTTAGTGATCTTGTTACCCACCATTTGTTACTTTTTTTTGTATACCGTAAATACCATAAACAGCAGAATTACCCATCATTTTACATAGACATTCTTGTATTTGATACATTGAATTTTAGTAATTAATTTGAATTGTAATCACAGTGATTGTGCATGATATTCAGCTTTGGAAGAAAGAGCATGGGCTTAATTTTGCTTTACATGTAGTTAGAGTGACCGAGTGCTGCTGAAAGGAATGCTTTGATCTTTGTGGGTGTCAGATAATTCACTAGGTATTACCTGTTCAGTTATGGACCACAATTGCCCATGTACGTGTGTTTATATTGTGGCAAGTATAATGTAAACTCAACTAGTTTGTCGTCAAAAATGTTCAAAAATGAAAGATTCTTAAATGTAGACCAGAAGTCATTTAGTTCCTTTTTCAAACTCTTTTTGTCTTCTTTGTCTTCTTTGTCATTTCAAAAAGGATATATCATATCTCTCTTGACTTTCATTCAGAGATAAATTATTTTAGGATTATTTACACCAGGATTATTACTTACACTGACGTTACCTACATGTGCACAGAGATCATCTACATGTGCACAGAGATCATCTACATGTGCACAGAGATTACCTACATGTGCACAGAGATCATCTACACATGGATTCTGAGCTTACACCTCACTTTCAAATAGCTTTACACCAAGATACTTTCATACATATATATTTGTGTAATACACAGGGTTTACTTATACAGTTACTTACTTAGGTATAATTTTTACTGAGATTATTTAAAGTGGGCCAGTCATTTTACACTGGGATTAAGCATTAAGATTATTTATACACAAAAATCACTTATTCTTATGTCAGTCACGTTGATGTTAATTGCGGCTGATGTTCCCCTTACTTGTGATCATACACCTGATCTGAAAGGGCCTTCAAGGAGAGAAATAATACAGGGTTTACACAGAGATCGCTGTAACTGAAATCATTGTATAAATAAAGTTTACTTCAATACTGATGAATTTCATCCACCAGTTTACACAGAGATCACTTTAACTGAAATCATTACATAAAGTTTACTTCAATACTGATGAATTTCATCCACCAGTTTACACAGAGATCACTTTAACTGAAATTATTACATAAAGTTTTCTTCAATACTGATGTATTTCATCCACCAGTTTACACAGAGATCACTTTAACTGAAATCATTACATAAAGTTTTCTTCAATACTGATGTATTTCATCCACCAGTTTACACAGAGATCACTTTAACTGAAATCATTACATAAAGTTTTCTTCAATAGTGATGAATTTCATCAGTATGTTTACACAGTATGTTTACACAGAGATCACTTTAGCTGAACCATAACAAAGTTTATGTAAATACTGATCAATTTTAACCACCTACATGTACATAGACCTGACCTTTGCACATCAGTAGCATGTTGAGGGTAGGTGTAATGTCCACCCTGTCAAATAAACAAGCATATCACCGTGATATCAGTACAGATACACTAAAATCACTTACAGTGCAAAGTGCCAACGAGGATTGATTTGATTTTTACAATGGCAGCCAACATTATGGTAGGAGGAAGTTGGACAGAACCTAGGGGAGAACCCACAATCATCAGTAGATTGCTGGCAGATCTTCCCACGTACGGCTTACAGTGAGATCACTTATGTATGTACACTGAGATCATGTGGCCTTGGCTTAATCTGTGCTGAAATCACTTCCACTCAGTCCACTTAAAGTGTGTGAAGTATTCGGCTTCTAATCCCCGGTGATTGATTTCTTTTCTGTTTTTATTCTCCAGGGGATGCATGAACTGCTGGCACCACTGATTTTTGTCCTTCACTGTGATCACCAAGCCTTCCTCCATGCCTGCGAAATAGAGTCCGTTGAGTAAGTACTGACCCAACTTTACACCAGTTATGGTCTAAATGCTGTTCCTTAGGCCCCTGCCTGCATGTAGTCAGGATATTCATATCAAGGAGAAATGAATGTGATATTGTGTATGGCGGGTATATCAAGATCCCAAGAAGTGATGAACTAGTGTGCAGAGAAAACTGTCTTGGTTTTTAGGTTTATATATGCATGTTGTCTGTTTTGTGAGAATATGTTGTGCAAAATATCCTTGAACACAATTAGTTTTTGAACGTACATTTATTATTATTTTTTCTTAAATTTATTTACCTTTGTGCAGTAGATTTAATATTGTATTTAGATCAGTTTGTACCCATTTTGTTACTTCTGTGAAATGTGCTTTTTGTAATTTTTGTGCCCATCAGTATTGTCTCTATAGCAACTGAGCGTGCTTTTTGTTGTTTTGTTCTTTACAGCATGATAAACAAAGAAGAAAGGTTAGATTATCCCAGCTACTTTTTTTACATGATTCCATTAAAGCAATACTGTACATCTAAAGCTGTCAGGGGATTGGACGCAATACTTCCTTGTCTTTTCTTCTCCTGTTTAACTGCTATTAACAGCAGGCTTGGGTAATAGGCATTATTCACTGTGCATGCTGTTTTTGCAATTCTCTGTTGGATAAGGTGTCATGTATTGTAATTTTAACCACAGCCCGTGCTTTCCTGTATCCCTTCAGGCGTTTTTCTTTATGTGCTATTACGTCAGTAAACATAACTGACAGGAAAAGCATTTCGTCTCTCTACTCATTCAGCATACATTCACTGGAGCATTTTTACATACCACTAAACAGAAAGTGTCTACTTGTAGTCCCCATAGTGTACACATGAATGTGCTGTACGCGTCAGTATGCACACAGCATAAGCCAGTGACAACTGAAATGAAATGCATGGGGTTTTTGTGAAGTTTTTCTCATTTTCTGTATTTATAAATATTTATCACATGTTCCTGTAATTGGTTGGGATTTGTTTCTTTTTACCTTTTTTTCTTTCAATTTATTTACTTTTTTCATTTGTGTAAAAATTGTACTCATTTTATTTGAGTCGATTTGATAGAGTCACCTGGTTTGTGGCGTGATGCAAATTGTGGACACAGAGTTAATGGTGATGAACACACTCCATGTTTAGGGATTAATTTCCAGTATTTTCTGCTCTGGGTGTCACCTCAAGTGCAGATTTTGTCAAAATTTGGACATTGCCTTGCAACACACTGTAACAAACATCTGTTGTTTGTGTGGAAACTGTCAGATATTTGCTACATTCTGCACAATATATGTGACTAACCCAATTATGAAGTAACCTTTATGCCTCCATAGATGTGAGGTTTATCTTCACAGAGTGTGTGGATTGAAATCAGGTTTGGTTGTAACCTTCATTTTGTGAGCAGTGTTTATTCTGTCAGGTATTAGGAGCTCTATATGGACTTTACAATGCTGAAAATGGACATGGTCTTGAACCATTCTGACAATATTCGCATTGGAAAACACAAACAGAATGTCTCTTACAACTCAAATACAGTATCAAATATAAGTCTTTATTTAAACACTCCCATTGAAATGGACCTAATTCACATGAATACCATGAACATACTGTTAGCAAGGGAGACAACTGCCAGTTTTGTATCAGCCTTGGTACTCTGTCTGTGACCAAAGATCTATGAGTCTTTCCCATAAATATTGGTTTGGTTTTGATCGATTTTTCATTTATTAACGAGAATGTGGAATGATCCTATTAGACAGTAGACTTGCAAGGAAGGAGCAGTATGTGTGCCAGTTAGCTTGTTGTCTGGGGAATTGGCTAGACTACGGCACATTTAAAACACTGAAGAACTCTCCATGGGTGTATGATGTCTCTGTGGGACATATTGAAGTACACGTACTAATGCAAAGATAGTTCAAGATATAGTTTCTTTGTTTAATGACGTCTACCAGTGGTCTGTAATGTTGGGACATGTGGAATGGCTGTGACTTGGCATGATAAGAGTGGACTGGTGACACGTGGAATAGCTATGGCTTGGCTTGGTAAGAGTTGACTGGCGACATGTGGAATGGTTATGGGTTGGCATGGTTAGAGTGGACTGGCGACATATGGAATAGCTATGGCTTGGTATGATGAGAGTGGACTGGGGATATGTGGAATGGCTATGGGTTGGCATTGTAAGAGTGGACTGGGGACATGTGGAATGGCTATGGGTTGGCATGATGAGAGTGGACTGGGGACATGTGGAATGGCTATGGCTTGGCTTGGTAAGAGTGGACTGGGGACATGTGGAATGGCTATGGCTTGGCTTGGTAAGAGTGGATTGGGGACATGTGGAATAGCTATGGCTTGGTATGATGAGAGTGAACTGGCGACATGTGGAATGGCGAGGGCTTGGCATGGCAAGAGTCGACTGGGGACATATGGAATAGCCATGGCTTGGTGTGGCTTGAGTGGACTAGGGACATGTGGAATGGCTAGGGCTTGGCACGGCAAGAGTGGACTGGGGACGTGGAATGGCTATGGCTTGGCATGATTAGAGTGGACTGGGGACATGTGGAATGGCCATGGCTTGGTATGATGAGAGTGGACTGTACACATGTGAAATGGCTATGGGTTGGCATGATGAGAGTGGACTGGGGACATGTGGAATGGCCATGGCTTGGCTTTGGAAGAGTGGACTGGGGACATGTGGGCATGTGGAATGGCTATGGATTGCCATGGTAAGAATGGACAGGGGAGGGTAGAGGGTGCAATGTGTTGTTTTACTTTGGGCAAGATAACAAATCACCTGGTTGTTTGTACATGAATAAGCAATTTATGTTCAGTCTTTGGGAGTTCTGCAAACTATCTTCTAGTAGAGCTCATAACAGTTTTTGGTTGTTTCAGAAAATACAGTTCTATTCATAATGTAGATAAAAAGTGGGTTTGAGATCTGAGTTCTTGGATCAGTCACAGAACCTGAAACAATGGGACACAAGCATTTGTGAAAAAGTTATATCAGTTGTGAAAGATTTCTTGCCATTTAAGCCACCTTTTGCTTTACATAGCATCTTGTTTTCCTAGTCGAATAGCACAACCGGTGTTGTTTCCAAAGCTTGTTTTATGGATGCAATTAGTGCTGTCGAGTGGCGAAATTGCAATTACTTACTTAACTACAATTCTTAATTGATAAATTCCCATTTACATGTATACATACAAAAACTGATGTGTTTAAAGAGAAGCCAGAACACCATCAAATTAATCAGCCTGTTTTGGCTTGTGCATCTGTAAACTTACATTTATTTTCATGGGTTTGGGGAAAGAGTTAGTTAAGTGATACGGAGGCAATCAGAATAGAAAATTCTTATAGTCCTGGTTGACAAATGCCAACCACAGCCTGACCTGGTCATTCCTGGAACCATGGTATATGAACTATCAGGAAGTACATGTATAAAGCTGTTTTGTGTGATGTTAAGGGGTAGTGGCTCTAATTAATTTCTTTCTACTTACACAGGGATATTGTGAAGGAAGTTATGGACCCGGCATACCTAGAACATGATGCGTAGTGAGTACTTGACCTGAGTTATGTTATTACAGTGAAACTTGCCAACGCCGGCACGTCTAAAAACCGACATCTTGTTAATACCGACCATGGCGCATGGTCCACTTTTGTCCCCATTTACAACCCATGTTGTTTTTATTGAATACACAGACACTTGTCTGTTCTGAATACCGACAGGGATTGCCAGTCACCATTGTATCTAGTGCTTGTTAATCCACACTGTATAATCTGACACAGTGTGGTGCAGGCTGACTGTTCCTGTACTCCATCATTATCACCACTGGGGGTCAGAGAGGTGTGGTCAGAAAATGAGGTAATCCTCTTAGCGAACATTTCACTAAACGATGAATACATTATCTTGAAGCTGATTTTTATTAGAACACTCTACACACTTATAGCTGAGATGACACGGTAATTCATAGGATATCAGTAAATACTCCAGTTTATGGTCGCATTGTTTTCCAAAATTCATTACATCAAGTATGTCTGACCGGTCTGCTAAGAAACGTCGTGTGGAAATGTACGAGTCCCTGATTGAAGTCCTAAACCAAACAACACTGTTGGGAAGTTTACTTTCAAGGATTTCCTAAGATGGAAACAGTTTTACTTTGACTTCACAAGTATGGAAAAATTGCTAAGGTAACAAACAATGAATCAGAAGTTCCATTTTCACGTATGTTAGCCCATTTTTTTTCATGTAGGTCCATTGGTAGGCCTATTCTTCTATGCATGTAAAAGAAATTAGAGTTGGGGCCAAAAAACTCAACTTACTTCACCTTACTTACTGACGCAGAACTTTGTTTATTATCAACATGTTTGCCAGCTGTGTGCTAGAAAACCGATATCTTGTCAAAACCAACATTTTTTTTTGCGGAACCAGCCATGGTCAGTTTAGTTGAGTTTTACTGTATTGACTTCATATCCTTAGTTTGCACCCATACTCAACGTTAAACATGGATTATTTTACCTTGTTTATAAAGATATTTATAAAGTGTCCTTTTTTGCAACGTTCTTCCACACTTTGCATTTAAATTTGCTGAGTTGTGGCATCATATCCATTGGTATGTTATGATCAGAGCATAAGATCAATTGATGATGATGTATGTTAGATAATACTGTATTGCCATGTTGTATTAATTATGTTCAAAAGTGACATACCTTTTATGACTTTTATTTTTCTGCTTATTCAGCGCAATGTTCTGTCAAGTGATGGAAACTGTGGAGCCCTGGTACATGTCCAAAGATGTTACGCCAAATAGGGTAAGTCATCAGCCTCACCACAGACACATATCTCTGGCTATGGCAAATAGGGTAAGACATCAGCCTCACCACAGACACATGTCTCTGGTTATGGCAAATGGGGTAAGTCATCAGCCTCACCACAGACACATATCTCTGGTTATGGCAAATAGGGTAAGTCATCAACCTCACCACAGACACATATCTCTGGTTATGGCAAATCATCAGCCTCACCACAGACACATGTCTCTGGTTATGGCAAATAGGGTAAGTCATCAGCCTCACCACAGACACATATCTCTGGTTATGGCAAATAGGGTAAGACATCAGCCTCACCACAGACACATGTCTCTGGTTATGGCAAATAGGGTAAGTCGTCAACCTCACCACAGACACATATCTCTGGTTATGGCAAATAGGGTAAGTCATCAGCCTCACCACAGACACATATCTCTGGTTATAGCAAATAGGGTAAGTCATCAGCCTCACTATAGACACATGTCTCTGGTTATGGCAAATAGGGTAAGTCATCAACTTCATTACAGACATGTGTCCCTGGTTATGCCAAATAAGGTAAGTCATTATCCTCACCACAGATACATGCCTCTGGTTTTGTCAAATAGGTTAAGTCATTAGCCTTATAAGACACTTGTCCCTGGTTATACTTAATAGGGCACGCCATCAGCCTCATCATAGAAGTTTGTCCCTGGTTATTGCAAATAGGGTAAGTTATCAGCCTCATCACAGACATGTCCCTGGTTATTGCAAATAGGGTAAGTCATCAGCCTCATCACAGACATGTCCCTGGTTATTGCAAATAGGGTAAGTTATCAGCCTGGTCATGGATATTTGTCCCTGGTTAAAAGAACCCTGTTTGGTCACTTTTCAATTTGTTCAAGATCATTGGGGTCATTTATGTGACATTTTGTGACAGACTTGTAGATAGGATATCTTATATATAGGAATTCTTTAAACAGTTTTCATTGAACTTGTAAGTTGTGCACTAAGCTGTGTACAGGAACATTACAGTTTTTTGTCTTGAAGGGGACTTTGTGGTTGAGAGGTTAGCATGTTAGTGGAGCACAATGTTTCAGGAAGTGTGCTTAAGTGGCACGCTGTCTGACGGTATGTGGGATGGTGTGCCAGCAACCTTTAGGTGGTCGTGGGTTTCCCTCCTGCCCTGCCTAGTTTCCTTCCACCATAATGTATCAGTGAAATATTCAAAAGCAAAATTAAACACCAATTAAATAAATAAATAAACTTGCCCTTTATTGACCTTGACCGGGACCTATTTTTTCAAGATTGTTGGGCCTGTCCGTCCATTGTAAATACACTGCGCCTTGCAATTACACTTGTCGTCAAGGAGTATTTTGTGCATTGCACCATATGTTTTTGTCAGTTTTTACCTCTCGGCGTCCATCTGCCCGTGTGTCCATATATATCCTTGTAAACACTCCATCTCTAGAATGGTTTATCTGATGTTCACCAAACTTACACCACACTTGCACATTGGCATGAGGAAGAACCCTATTGATTTTCAGTGACCTTGACTTTTATCTTCTGGGTCGTTGGGGTCATTTAAGTTAAATTATGTAAAAGGCTTGTAAACTCTCTCTGTCCTGAGTTTGTCCCAGGTTGACCAAACTTATACCACACCTACACAATTCTATGAATGGCTGGTATTATACATACCGTCTCTTGGAATTTTATCTGTTCGTTACTTGATACATGTGATTAAGGTCGAGGGGTTTAAAGTGCATTGCACAGTATTTGTTATTGTTTTATTTTAATTCTAAACATGACAATGATCTATTTGTTTGAGAACATGTGTACAGTGAACTTCATGGTGTTTACAAGAAATAACAAGAATTGTAATCTTTTCATAATTATGACATTCAAACAGGTCAGTTTTCTGCAGGGTATAGCCTAAAATAGAGCAGATGTCCAGTCATACTTACCATCACATGACATAAGGCAAATTTCCCTTGATTCTGATTGATTCATCTACCTTATAGGATCAAATTAAGTCTTTTGTATGAAGTTGATGCACTTCCTGTTGAGGAAATAAATAATATTAAGGCCAAGTACATGCATCTGAAAGTGCATTATTACAGGCCAGACTTTAACTGAAATGTAATCAATCTTATCGTCAAAAGTATCATTTTAAGGCATTAATGTTCTTCTGAGAGTGCAGTTTTACAGGCCAGACTTTATTGTGCGCCGTGTTTTCCTTGTTTTGTGTGCCAGCAGGGTAAGGACTTTGTGGTCACGCAGCCCTTCGCGCGCCCTCAGGACCTGAACCCCTCCAATGCTGTGGTCACCAAGCTGACCAGGATCCAGGACTACCTTCTGAGGAAGAATGATCTGGAACTTCACATGCATCTGGAGAGGTTGGAGATAGCACCACAGATATACGGAATGTAAGCCACGTAGTGTTTTGTACCCATAGTACTGTGAATGACCTGAAATATCACACAAAAAGTGCGTTTTACAGGAAAATAAATGTCATAAAATATTATTTTAGTGCTGAAGCTTTTTCTCAATGGAATATCATCCTGCTCTCTAAACAAACCTGGAACATCTTCCATTAGAACTTTCAGAATCAGCAAATTGAGTAGTGAAGGAAATGGCTGTCATTAACGCAGCTTTTTCCTTTATATTCACTAGTAGAGAAGATGTAACTGCGAGATAAGCAGATTTCTTTCATCTAAGCAAAAGTCATTCTCAGTAAATGAAAATAATTGTTAACATGCAATATGAACAGCTATGTTAATACTAAAAAATGTATAATCCCCACTGAAATGTCTCGCTTATTAAATGACGGTGACCGTGTTTTTTTTTCTGCCAGTCGGTGGGTGAGACTGCTGTTTGGGCGGGAATTCCCCATGCAGGACTTGCTGGTCATCTGGGACGCTGTGTTTGCTGATGGGATCGGGTTTGACCTGGTCGACTACATCTTTGTTGCCATGCTTCTCTACATCAGAGACCTCCGTAAGTTTGTTTAATAAGTTGTTAAGTATAGGATAGGTCTTATGGATATACTAGAAACTAGGTAAGGGGTCCCTATTGGTATCTCGTTTGTGTGCCACTAGCCTAATAAGGACTTGTTTGTGGAATGGTTGTGGACTGGTTGTAGAAATTTACAGGCCATAGCAGTTCTCCCTCCCTTTGTTAGAGGATGGCTGGTAGAGCTGTAGTTGAACTAGAAGCCTGCCAAAAGTGTGCTGTTGGGGAGTTATTAGCACGCAGCCGAGATCCAGTAGTAATATCCCAGTTTATTCACTCCCTGTAATTGTTCAATGGTTTGATGACAGACGTACATTTCTTCATGGAACTAGTCGTACATGGAGATTGCACTCACTATTTTCCATCAGAATCTTATATTAAGAGTAAAGTGTTACCTTTTATATTATTGTATTTATATGAACTGTTGATATAATTGATTTTGATTATGTTGTGTTTACATGTATAAGCAGTATGAATTCAGCTGGCATTGATATGAATATCTATATAAATTAATTTGTTTATTTATTTGATTGGTGTTTTCACTAATATGACGGAGGCCTGCATTATGGAAGGTCTATATAAATGCACATACATACACCAGTTGATTGTGTGAAAAAGGAAATAAATGTATTCTACAGCTGTTTTCATTGTGGTAAGCAAACAGTTCGTTTATTGTCACCTGTGTAATTTTGATTATAACTTGATTATCAAAGGTTAATGTTGTGTACATTTTCAGTGTTGAGCAGCGATTACCCCACCTGTCTTAGCACCTTGATGAGATACCCACCTGTAGGCGATGTCCATTACTTTGTGGACAAGGCCCTCTGGCTGAGAGAACCTAGTGTGAGTGTAGATAACAATAAACTGTTCCATGACTTCATCATTATGCTTTGTATAAAGCTGCAGAATATGATGTGATATTTCCTAGCTCGCCAGCACTGGTGCATGAGCGTGCAGGAATAGAAAAAGGAATGTTAAGGTAAACCTTAGGGGTGGTAGCTCAATAAGTTCTGTATGTATTGAGCTCAGGTGTTGTATATAGTTAAAGCAAAATGACACAAGCGGGATGTTTCATCATTGATGACCTACAGGTGTGTTAGTGTATGTAAATTCTAGTATCTCCTACTTCACTTGTCTTTTCTGTATTTGAATCTATGTTAAGGTACTTGTAAATGTTCAAGTTTATGTATTTAGCTGAAGTCTGGCCTAGATACCAAATTTATTGTTTCACTAGTGTTTAGAATTTGGTGGAATAAGTAGTACAAGATTTTATGATATTTTAAAATACCTAGTGATTTCAAGATATGACCTTAGTTCCTGAGGTGTTCAGTTTGTCAGTTAAGCAATAATAAAACAAACCCAATTGTTCCCCCAGAGGTCCCTGTCACGTTGTCAGTTATACAATGGCAAATTCAATCCAGCTACATATTCCGCCGTAGTCAGTTTGTGTGTTGGAAAGAGTGTGGAGTGCAGTTCAGTACTTGGGCTGTACATGTACTTATTATTGAAGCAATGTCTCATCACCACCACGTGCCTAAATAATAAACTGCCAAGGTAACTGGCTACGTGTCAAAAATAACAAATGTACAATAAAGTGTTGGTGTCATATGTATCAGCCCAAGAGCTTTGTAGCTGCGGTTCAATTTAACATTTGGTGGGTAGATGCATATCAGCGAGACAATCGCCAATATGTTGCCACGGGTCTAGACAACTGTCAGGCTACAGTTGTCTAAATAGGGGTATTGCCATGACAACCAGACAACCATTCACCTGATATTAACTGTCAGTGTGGGTATGCGTACATGTACACGCCTGGTTGACACCTCACTGAGGATTTTCAGTTACAGTTGGAATATTTAGTGGGTCGTTTTAAGGATTGTTGTTAGGATGTCTTACAGCCCGCGGTGGCCTAATTAGAAGGTAATAATCATCAGATGAACATTGTCATGTGTTTGATATGTTCATTTTTGTGGCAATCTGGTGGATACAGTACTGGTCTTCCTTCTGCAGTTTGTTTAGGTCCAGGTCTGTCCACGCTTACAGCTGAATCTTGCTTTATTAGGTTGTATTGTCGTTGCTGCTGTTATAATCAATTATCTGTGACTTTTATAAATATATAAATCTGTTAAGCTGTTCTTTGCTGTATTCAGATACGAATGTTTTTAGAATTTATCCAGAATTAATTTTTTTTTCAACTGACTAAAAGTCTTTTTCCTGGGAAATTATAGAAAGTTTACTAAATTTTGCATATAATTTGAAAATTACCCCATTTTGAATTATTTTTAGTAATTGTCTCAGTATAAAGGTGTGAGTTGGGTTGTGGAGGGGAATTTGCTCATTTTTTGTGTATTTTTAAACATGTACTGTTCTTTGTTGTCAGGATATATTTCCAAGTTACTTTCAGATAGAACCTGTTCAAACATTGTCTCATGCAACAAGAAAAAACAACGAAGAGATTGTCAGTCTCAGGAACCTTGTAGTTAATAAATGGGAAGATGATGTGTATATGTGATATCCAGTTTGTTTACATGTTTTAATTTGCTGAGTACGTTTTTGTTGACAGCAACAGCCTCGCCCTCCAAACTACACATACCAGACTATCAACAACGTGTCCAACAAGACTGAAGGCAGAGGTAATGTCTCACTGTCATCCCACAACAGATACATATATATATGTCAGCTTCTCATTACCATTTTCACACTACAATGGACGGGGCAATCTGTTACCATAGCTTACATAACCCATACATAGTGTAGTGCTCTTTAGGAAACCTTTGGTGTGGGAAAATTTTATCATGATCTTATGTGATGTATAATTGATGTAAATGATTTATAATTCTGACTAACAATTGAGATTATCAGTGGATTATGTATTACCATATGCATAACCATGGTTAATACTGGACTGGAGCAACCTTACTATAGACTAACATTTACCTGTATATATGCCTGCTTCTCTTCCATGTAACAGCCCACAAAAACCGTCACGGACACATTGTATCGGGCTTTTCCTCGCTTACTCGCAAAATCCATAATCGCCCTCATCATCTTCCCGTGTCCTCCTCGTCCAAGAAGCTTCCCAAATCTTCCAGCGAGCCCATGAACCTACAGACTGACATCTCACCAGGTAGGGGGCTGACCCAGGGGGCACACAGATAGGCCCCAGCCATAACAATGGTGCAGCGTACCGGATATGTGGTGCCAAACTTGGCGCCATGGGTTCTCGTTTTTGTGCTTCACTTTCTGTCTGTTTTGATTCACTTCTTCCTTTGCAAATCTGTTAAACTGGTGAAATGAGGTGTGCTGTGCATTTTGTGTTCCCCTTCACCTTGCATTTGTTTTTATACTTTTTTCCAGCACTCTGAGATTGGAGAGATGTGGTGTACAGTGAAGGCATGTTTGTAGAGCTGTATAAAACTGTTCTCGTGCTTTTGTGATTTCCCTTCACTTCATGTGTGCCTTTATTTATCTTTTGCATTGCATTGTTTTTTTGTCTGTTGTTTTTTTTTTTTTGGTACTACATGGTAAAATGTGAGTGGAAGAAGGTATTTGCATGTACAATTACCGCAGTTCTCCCATTTTTTTATGCCTGATGCTGAACATGTAATTTGGCATATTTGTGGAACTAAAGTTGTGGTGGATTGTTCGAAGATTTTTATGGCTGCTCTTAAATTTTTTTTTGTTGTTGACTTAATGCAAGGGGACTTGCATGAGTGTATATTCACAAGTTGCATATTTGTGTAATTGTGTATTGATGGTGGTCTTCTAGAGTTAAGCATTCAAAAAATATTTCTTTCATTTTTGGGTGTTAATTGGATACATAATAACTCAGAATTCATGTATGTCACAGGCGATAGTAAGATTTGTGTGCGCTATTGATTTAGTCTATGTGTATATGACACTGATGTCTGTTACATTTTGGCATACACTCCCTTGTGTTTACAATAAATACTCCACAGTGTTGACAGTAAATCCACAGTGATGACAGTGAATCCTGCAGTGTTGACAGTAAATCATCCACAATATTGACAGTATATTCTTCACAATGTTGACAGTAAATCCTCCAAAGTGTTGAGAGTAAACCTTTCACAATGTTGACAGTACATCCTCAACAATGTTGACAGTAAAACCATCACAACGTTGACAGTGAGTCCTCTACAGTGTTGACAGTAAATCCTCCACATTGTTGACAGTGAATCCTCCACAATGTTGACAGTACCTCTCAGCATTGTTGACAGTAAAACCATCACAGTTTTGGCAGTGAATCCTCCACGGCGCTGACAGTACATCCTCAGCAGTGTTGACAGTACATCCTCAGCAATGTTGACAGTAAAACCATCACAGTGTTGGCAGTAAAACCATCACAGTGTTGACAGTGAATCCCCCATATTGTTGACAGTAAAACCATCACAGTGTTGACAGTGAATTCTCCACAGTGTTGACAGTAAACCCTCCACAGTGTTGACCGTACCTCTCAACAATGTTGACAGTAAAACCATGACAATGTTAACAGTGAATCCTCCATAGTGTTGACAGTAAACTCTTGACAGTGTTGACAGTAAAACCATCACAATGTTGACAGTGAATCCTCCACCGGAAAAGAGAGGCTCCACCCAGAGCTTATCGAGACTGGAGAGTTACACGACTGTCCGGTCCGCCCCGTCCAGTGCTAGCTTGGCGCGCCTCGAGACCTCCAGTCTGCGCTCCTACGACTCTAGGGGATCTAGTCCTGGCATCACCCCTGAAGAGGCATCCTCCCCTGCAGGATCTAGCCCCTCTCGATATGCTACGCTACCACGCCCCAAGAACAACAAGATGAAGAAGATATCCAAAACTGTAAGCCAACATGTCAGTACTTTTTGTTGGTGATGTACATGCATTGGTATGTTAAGCCACCCTGTTTAGTACCAAAAAAAAATAAGGTTCATATGTCGGGAAAAAAAAGTACATGTTTAGTGCCTGGAGAGAAATTACTGTTTAACAGCATTAGACGTGCAACCCTAAAATATGAGGCCAAGTTAATTGGCTGTGTGTGATGTCCTCTCGATATGTTTTCAGCTGTGTCTTAAGCCCTCGATCTATATCATCATCTCGAACTGAAATCGCAATAGGCCAACAGTGTAAGATTGAAATACTAATATGCCAACTGTACAGAAAATGAATTTGACAGTTTTGTTGGGATTTCCTATATGTCGGTGTCATATGGAGATTCTGCTAAAACAGGTGATAAGCAGCCCGGGGAGTCTTCAGACATGGTTTGTGTTTTGGTTGTAGGAGATGCAGCTGTCCCAGCAAGCTGCTTTGTACCAAGGCCAGCTGAATGACAAAGAGTCCATGTGTCGCTACTGTGCCAGCAAACTGGATATACACATAGGTGAGTCACTGTGTCCATATGTTGCTACTGTGCCAGCAAACTGGATGTACACATAGGTGAGTCCGTGGCGCCACTGTACCAGCAAACTGGATATACACATCAGTCAGTCACTATGTCTGTGGGTGGCTTCTAAGCCAGCAATCTGGATATACACATAGGTCAGTTACTGTGCCTGTGTGCAGCTACTGTGCCAGCAAACTGGATATACATATAGGTCAGTCACTGTGCCTGTGGGTGGCTTCTAAGCCAGCAATCTGGATATACACATAGGTCAGTTACTGTGCCTGTGTGCAGCTACTGTGCCAGCAAACTGGATATACACATAGGTCAGTCACTGTGCCTGTGGGTGGCTTCTAAGCCAGCAATCTGGATATACACATAGGTCAGTTGCTGTGCCTGTGTGCAGCTACTGTACTAGCAAACTGGATATACACATAGGTAAGCCACAGCAGTAAACCTGAGGAGAACATGTGTTATGGAAACCAGAGATCTTATCTGATACATGAGTCTTATTATGAGTTAACACATAAGTTCAGTGAATAGATAAATTCAATTACTGGTTGCTTTTTTGACCAAACTCTGGTATGGGTTACAACCATTTTGTGCCTCTGTTGTGTCCACAGGTCTCACTCAAAAGGTTATTTACCATTAGTTTCAGAGAAATTAGGATTATCTTTTTCATATTAAATTTATTAATGCATTTGTTATTACAGAAAACTTACAGTCCCAGCTATTGAGATGTTCATCAAACTGCGAGGATGAAATGCTTATAGCTTTAGCCGGTATCAAACAGGTACTTGGGTAGATTTTCACTAGAGACAAAATGTTCAAACAGATAAAGCCATTGACAGGTGTTTGTCAATTCCCCCAGCTGCAGATTATGGGTCAAGAGTTGGGTCGGGTACTTAGCAAGGTGCCATGTGTCCCTGGTTTTTCCTTGAATGTTAAAACCTGACCCCTGTTCTAGAGTGAAATATTCTCAAATAAGGGTTACAGATACCTACTGAAGACATTGTAGTTTGAGAATCAAAAGCATGTCAAGTATTATGTGTCAGACTGTGTTAGATTGCCTTTAATAGTTCTTTGATTTACATTTCACATTTCTCTGCTCTTTACAGCTTGATTATGGTATCATGCACAGAGATGAAACTGTCTGAGATATGGCTGACAGTGTTCTCTTGTTTGTGATTCATAAATATTTTAGATGCATGTTATTGATTTAGAAGGGTGTTTATATTAGGGTCATAACACTGGCCAATTCCTTCTCATCAGCCTTCCTTGCACTTTACCTGAAAAACTTAATTGTTTGTCCCAACATTTTAAGCAAACGCTTATGTTTAAATCTTTTCCTATTTTTCTTCTGCAGGTGAGAGACATTTTGAAAGGTACTCTTCGCTTTGCACACAACATGTTTGATGAGGATGAGATACAAATCAGTGATAATCACTACAAGGAGGAGTCGCCCTCCGTGAAGACACCTGAATCTATGGACCAATCAATGACCAGTGGTGATCACTCACCGGAGCATTCCGTAACCAGCAGCCAATCACATCACTTTGACACCAAGCAGCCCGTTGGCCGGGGAAAGAAGGGACTATTTTACATGAGCAGTGAGGAGCATTCGGAGGACTCACCGGACGGGGTGAAGCACCACGAGCGGGAGCGGGAGAGATCAGCTTCGTACGAGATGGGAGACTTCAGGCGCAACCTCCGCCGAAAGTCTGAGGATATGTGTGGTCAGCAGAGTCACATGCTGTCCGTGTCACCTGCTGACTCCAGTGCCGCCAGCACACCTGGCCAGACTCCAGGGGAGGAGCTAGAGATAAGCCCTAACCCGTTGTACAGGAGAGACTCCTATGATAACATCACTGAAGATACAGCCCAGTAACCAACCAGCCCAGAAACGAACCAGCCCTAATCCTCTGTACAGAAAGGACTCGTATAATATAAAAACTCATGGTACAGCTTAGTAACCAACCAGCCCTAACACTCTGTACAGGATAAACTCCGATGATATAATCACTGATGATACAGCCTAGTAACCAACCAGCCCTAACACTCTGTACAGGATAAACTCCGATGATATAATCACTGATGATACAGCCTAGTAACCAACCAGCCCTAACACTCTGTACAGGATAAACTCCGATGATATAATCACTGATGATACAGCCTAGTAACCAACCAGCCCTAACACTCTGTACAGGAGAAACTCCAATGATATAATCACTGATGATACAGCCCATTAACCATCCAGCCGTAACCCTCTGCACAGGAGAGACTCCTATGATATAATCACCGATGATACAGCCCATTAACCATCCAGCCGTAACCCTCTGCACAGGAGAGACTCCTATGATATAATCACCGATGATACAGCCCATTAACCAACCAGCCGTAACCCTCTGCACAGGAGAGACTACTATGATAGCATCACTGATGATACAGCCCATTAACCAACCAGTTTATGAGCTGTTAAAGTGCTTTGTGTAATTTTGTCATGCGGCTTCCAGTCTGAGAAAATATTCACCATGATTCACTGTACAAATGTATAGTGTACATATCTGTATATAATATTGCCTTACCGTTCGTTTAATGGTGGGCATTTGTGATTTTATGAGTATTGTAACAAATGAGGCATTTAAACATTAATGCTGGTTCTGAGTGGGGATTTGGGTGAGAACCTTAGAGTTAATACAGTCATATGATTTTTAGAAGCTCACTAAGCGTCACTGAACACTAAATACTCCTATACATACATAGATACCTGTATGTAGTTATTGTGATAATATATTGAGTTGTTCATTTACACTGATATATATATATATATATATATATGTACATTTGTGTGTTCATAATATTATGTACAAATTGTTAACAGTAGAACATTTATTATTACTTCATTAAGTGCAAGACGATATTGCATATGTGCAATAGCAATGGTGCACATCACCTGAACCAGTTTCATGATACAAGATTTGTATTGTGGGCATAACAAGGCAGTGGGACTGGAGCTAGAAATCTGCTATACTTTACATATGTTCCAGTCTTTCCTCAGTTGTTGTCTTTATCTTGACTACTCAAATATTATGAAGAGGGTTAAAGAATTTGGTGTCTTTTAAAGTCGTTGGAATGTGAGAAAATGTTACCCCCTGGAGTATTTAAGCCTGTAAGTTATACTAAGATTACTTGCCACGATATGGCTGATATATTGTCAATGTGGCGTTAAGCCAAAGTCATTCATTCATTCATTATACTAAGATTAGCCCAGGTTTAATGTAGTAAATTAGCATACAAACAGCACCTCATCAGTTAAAGCCCTGTCCATGGACCAGTGACGAATCCAATTTGTGTTGATTCAGGGACATATTCAAGAACAGAAGGAAGTTCTCTGCAGAGGAATGAACTAATTCCTGTGCATTTTTCTAAAAGATATCCTTACAGGACTAAACTCATTCCTGTTGGTTTTTATCACTCCCTACAGCACTAAACTGTTTTCCGTTATCCAGAATTTATCCACAGCAAAATTAAAGGACCACACCTGACCCCTGTTTTGGTTGAACTTGTTCACACAAGCTAATTCTTCCTGTGTTAGAACAAGTCGTGTATAAATTTGAGGACACGATATGTGGTTTGCTAGAATTTGTTGCGACAAAACTGATTGCTTCTGTACTAAAATTGAATTAATCTTGCGTAAATTTTGAGAACCAAACTGTTTTCTTTATTGTTGTAAACCTGCAGGTTGATTTTTCCTGCACATTTAAAAATAAATAAAGGTAAGCTGCTGTGTATTTCATGTTGCCTGCTGATGACATTGTATTGAGCAATAGACAGACCAATTAAATGTTTTGACACACAGGAATGTGCCAAGTGATCTAAAAAGTACATCTTTTGTTGGGGAGTTGCTGAAAGACTTGATTAAATGGAAAATATTCCAATAGCACTGAATACCACCACAGCTGATTTATGCAATTGTTTTTACAGTGTTGTGTGTTTGAAATCAGAAGATGTATGAAAATGTGTGAGAAATAAGCTTTTCATTTAAGTGCTAGCTTATACCCTGGGGTAAAATGTACATGTATGTGATATGACAAGCTTTTATCTGTAGTGTTGCTGACAAAATTAATGTGTTATTGTACACTTAGTGTTTTATTTGTGTATATATATATGTGTTTACATAATGTCATATTTGAATTATTGCAGATATTGATTTTAATATAACTAAAGGCAAAATTAGAGCCAGAATGTGGCTAGTTCGAATGTCTTGAAATGCCAGTTCAAGTCCAGACCAGCTTGTATGAAGCCCTCTTAGTGTTACCTAATGGTTACAGCAAATGATCGGAATGGAGACAGGAAAAGGCTATCATCTGTCATGATCACTTAACAGGCGAGGACTGACTTATATGACTGGCTGTTCACATTCACTTGTGACTTAGAAAACAAGTTTTCCTTGCAGAGCTGATGCACGCCTGCGTCTGTAGACAGATTCAAAGTGACAGTCTCTCTTTGATGTCACGGCGCAACAATTGCTTTCAACGATAATTGAATGAAATGCGACATATCTCTAGAAAGGGTTTTGGACATCCGGCATGTGACATCCATCAAACATAGATCGACAGCAGATGTTTAAGGGTGCTGACTCTAGTATCTTTGGCGCTGTGCTGTCATATTTGTTGGGTGTGGTGCCACCCCATCCATAATTGATGAAATCCAGTTATATAGAAAATATTCATAATTTTTGTTTTGCCATATGATAGGCCAACTTGCCACAGTTGTGTGACAAGTGATTATAACTCCCCTGGCAAACAGCACTGTAAGCTTGTTCCCATGACAGTTACCTGCTCGTACCATTAAGAGTGCTTCAAGCAAGTTGACCCAGGTTTAGTCGTCAGTGAACGTAATACAGTGTGTGGGGTGTGTGCCCGTGTTGTCCGTGGTAGTCAGTGGGACTGAGTAGCACAGGACATCTGATGTGGACATTATGGTGGTCATCATAATCAAAATGTATTAGAAGCGTGTTCAGTACACTGGCCCAGGTGCCAGACTGTTCAGAAGTAGAAAGTGACAGGCTGACAGGTGTGTATATAGGTGTCCACTGGCTAGTGAAACAAGAGCTGGTCTCTGCTTAATGTGTGTCAACAGTTCTGTGATTCCTGTGTTCTGTCAAAACAGCAGCCAGTCATTTCTCAAGTGTACGTGTAACCGATCATAAGTTGTTGAATAAATCTGTTGAAGTTCACAAATAGTTTTTTCATTTCATTTTGATGTGCTAATGGTAAATGCTGTTCAAGATATGTATCCAAATATTAGATTTTTTCAAAAGCATCGCCAAGATGGGACCTTCGATTCTGAAAATTTGAATGCCTTTTTTGTTAGGGACAAATCTTTATCGTTCCGACAAAGAACACATTATGTTAAAGTCATTGGATTTTTTTTTTTTTTTTTAAGAAATACTTCCACATTGGATTTCTAAACAGCATCTTATTTTACTCAGAGTTCAGATTATAAGTTTTTCCTTCACGTCAGTGTGAAATTCATGCAAGGCAAGTATTTAAACATGCTGTTGACATCACTTTTCCGCTCAGCTGCACAGCTGCTCTGTGTCTGTATTAATTACTGTAAATTACAAAACTCATGACTTAATTTTTATTGTAATGCATAAAGGGCTACAGAGCAGGGTACTAAGCGTACGTGGATTTGTAAGAATTCAGTTATTTGCAGATCTGAAGTTTCTACTTTTCGTCTTTTTACTGTAATTTCTGTGGTACTTTGTGAGGTGCAGTGGCTTGATTTACTTCACACATATACCACCTTGCTGAACAGTGTCGGATGTATCGCACTGCCGATAATGTCTGAAATAGCACTGGATTACTCTTGCTTGGCATTGCGTCTTTAACCATGCCAAAGTTGTTGGTTATCAGAGATGTCACTGTAGAGTCATTCATGTGCGAGGAACAGGCTGGGTTCCGCAAGTATAACCCTCACAACTTTCTCTTCCTCTGCTGCACTGGTTTTCAACAATATCATTAGTACAGACTTTTCTGTGCACCATACTGTTGTTAAACTCCAAAAGGTAGAATTCTGGAATACCACCTGAACTATGGTGACTTCCTGAAACACTGTATTCCATGAATCAATTCCATGTAAATGTTCATGTTTTTTTTTCCCACTTCACATTTGTATTTTAACATCACTAACATCACTAGGAAGATGGTACCCCACTAGTCTTGTACAATGAGGTCGACCCGCCCGGATAGCGCAGTTGGTAACGCGTCAGCTTTCGGACAGGGAGATCTGGGTTCAAACCTGGGTCGGGTCATACCAAAGCCTTTAAAAAATGGTACATCATGCTTCTTCGCTAGGCGCTCAGCAATAAGAGGATAGAGGGTGGACTGGTCGGCCCGGTGTCAGTATAATGTGACTGGGTGAGGGGGCTTGTTGGGTGTCTTTGGCGAGTCGTCTCTGTGAGGCAGCACCAGATAAAAAACACGGTGGAAATCCATCCTGCACCAGGGAGACACCGCCTTCGTACTGGTGAAACATTCATTCATTTGTACAATGACATAGAATGTTTGAACCACCTTTGGGCAGCTACCTTGTTGGTTAGAGGGCATTCACAGAGGTTTCAACATTTCTCTTTGCCTAGAAAGGCAATCCCCTTGCTTTAAGTAAAGTATTCTGGCGTTACCCAAAGTAAACCGCTGAACTGTAAGAACCATGTTTTGACTGAACTTATAGGCTATGTGTCGCATCAGCTGTTCATGCCCCAATCCTCAACCATAATGGATTTTCCAGGACGATCACAAGCTTTATTTCCAACACAAACCAAGATAAGCCGCCAAAGAACCAAGCACATAATTATGTCAAGGAAGAAATTCGTAGCCATGTGAAGAGAAGTATGGGTAATAAATAGTTTTGATGATGCTGGAAAGATGCAAGGCAAGTACATTTTATCTCCAAATCATGTACCATGCTAGTTTATCAGTTGTCCTCAATCAAATGTACGCATCTCAGTTGGTCTTCAATTGAAGCTGCTAATATACTGGAATGTGGTGATTTTACTCAACACCATGCATGCACAACTAGTACGGCTGGATTAAGCAAAGTTACAAGACATACAGGATATAATATAACCTTAGTGATCCAGTTACAGAACAAAACCACCATTTTAGGGGACTGACACCTTTATTAACATTCTGAAAGTCATCGGATGAATATGATATTTATCTCTTTAACTTGTCAATGGTGCATCTGCTTGCATGAAGAAGGACTTATTTTTTAGTTTCTGGTTCATTTCTTTCTTACACTGACACAGTGATCTTCTAACAAGAGCACCTATATGACAATGAAGTCCACAGCTCCATATCCACAGCCTGGAAATTCTCAGGAATCTCAGTGAACAACTCAGCAAGATTCAGATTCTAAGCTAACCTTGGGAAAAATTTAAGATCCAATCCTCTTGATATCGTAAAACCGTGAATGTTCATGTGCTATATGATGGCACAAGATCAGAAACAAAAGTCCTTAGGCAGACACTTAGGTACAGTAATCATAACGTTACCTTGAGCCATATAATGGCAAGTACCTCAAATTAGCGTCTAACACGTCCATATAATGACGAATTACACTACAAAATGACACTGAACGTATAACCTGAAAGTTTAACAAAATCTGTAAGACCCAAACATGATCATCTCTAGATATTTTAAAAACCAGGGTATATAAGACATTAAAAGAAAATAGCAAGCAAAAAGTACATGTATCACTCCTGACAGAGTAACTCATACATATAAGTTGTGTATGTAGATATACAGGGAAACCACACCCACAAATGACATGAGACTTACTGATATTTTCAAAGGTATGGACGAGAAAAGTTTATCAAACTCTGACATGCTGATCTGCCAATTCCACATCAATCAGCACACCTGGACTCTAGAGTCGAATTAATGACTATGCCCTGACACAGTTAATCTACAAGTCACAGGTTTGATTACGACCATATAAAACACGTCAAATTTAACCAAAAGAAAATTGGGCACCATAGATAGATGCTATAGGGCAATGATGGCAGTTTGATGCTTATGTACCATGTACACACACACACGAAGGGAAGTCTTTACGATGAACTTCGACTGCGACGACGCCCTCTACTGCGGCTGCGACTGCGGCTACTGGACTTGCTGCGTCCACGCCGGCCATGTTTTCCGCGAGAAACACTTCGAGACGCCCTGCGTCGAGAGCGACTTCTGGAGCGAGTGCGACTTCTGTAATGTACAGATGTGTAAAAGGAATGGCGATTAATATACAAGAATGATGGATGCGAAACATTCAAATACTCACAGAATAGACAAACAATACATAGTTCATGATTTCTTTAATAATCAAGAATGTAATTCAGAACATGTTTGTCATGTAGCAGTCAAATTCCTCACATACCCGCCGTGGTGATAACAGTAAACTGAATAGTTTACAGAACAGGAGTAGTGTGCAAGCTGCAATATCATACACAGAATCAAAAAAGACCAAGTCACAATCATTTGACATGACTATATGCAACAAAGTACTTTGTAACGGAGTTGGGTAGATTACACAGACAGTGCATGCCGTAGGGTGGATTATCAGGAGCTCCAGTGAAGTAATGTTCAATCAGTGCATGCGGTGAACATCACTTGTTGAGAAAAAAAGTGGGAGAAAAGGGAAAAGAAATAACCTGCTTCCCCTAAGGCCTAAATTGTTGGTTGTACTTCGTCCCTAGCCGAGCAAGCCGTGGTCCTATCGTTTACTTTACAAATAAGTGGAGGTCAGAGAGCAGCTAAGGGAGACAACTGATTAGAATAAACGCAGAAGATCGTTAGCTATTAGCTATTAGTGTGATGCCCACTGCAAACCAAAAACCATCCTATGAGATAAAACAATACAGGAAACTGAACAAGACACTGACCTTCGCTTGATGGGAGAGCGACTTTTGCTACGAGAGGAACTGCTTCGTCGTCTGCAATAAAGAAGAAAACTTGTAACTGACAACATCTGTACATCTGTTCTGACCTCATATAAACTGAATGAAATGTGAACCTGTCATTGATCTCATTTTTTTTTCTACTAATAAAGAATCCCATTCACAGTTCAAAAAACATTACTTTTCATTCTTGTGGTGTAGGATAACCAAGATATTGCATTTCAAAATAAGCAAAAACACCCACATAGGGAAACTCAAACAGACAGCCATGATCTCAAATTTAGCCATGGATGAGATATATTTCTACCATACAAGAAAGCATGTTTCCACTGTGACGTAACCCATTCCTAGTTAACCATACTGCCATGTAGAAATGGTGTTAAAACAGCCATCTTGCTTCAGAGTACGAAACAATTCTGATTTACTTTCAAGCCATTTTTAACAAGAAAGTGGCAGAGGAATATGTTTTGGGTTATTCCACAAGGCCTCAACCAGGGGTCCACCATGCGACTGCAATATAGGAGACCATGCTTCACACAAAAGGCAGTCTCTCGCCTCTAATACGAAAGAGCATAAGGTACACAACCTCATGTTTCCGGTCTCTCTGAAATGGAATCGCAATAATTCCACTTTAAAAGCTGATTTATAGAGTTACCAAGCACATCACAAAAAAATACTTATTCCCCTTTTAGATCGATATGGACCAATCTTCCGAAATAAATTTAGTTATTCTTTTCGTTTTCTTTTCTTTTAAATCAAAATTTTCAATTCCATGATGTAATTAACACACCTGATATGAATTTCTTTTTCTTCAACTGTGACAGAAAACCCGTCTTTCATGCCTTCATGTTTTCAGGTTTTGATGCCAGCAAAATTACAGCACCAACTGTTTCACGTTGGGCTTTCCCACACAAAAATACCACTTACCATTTCACCTGTTACAGTACAGGTATGCCTAAAAGTAGGATGACAGTCCTCAAGCTTACCTGCGAGGTCTTCCAGCCGACCTACTCCTTCTGTATCTCGGGGGTGAGTATCTCCTCCTGCCCCTATAGGAAGACGAGCACATCCAATTACAAAATTTCAGATCCAATATCCAATTACTGTATTTCACCTCATAAGAAATAAATCTAACTTTACAAAAAACTCCTTAAGGATACTAGAACCTCTCTTGGGCAAAATTTCACATTTTACCTTGTGTAGCCCAAAATATTGATCAAATATGGCCATATGTATATATATTTTCTGAAAGTTAAACAACTGTTAATTTAAAAAAAAACCTTTTAAAATTTATGTAACTTTATTAGACATGTTTTGTAACTTTGATGTTTTTTTACTGATATCTTTAAAACTAAAAAAGACATGAAAAATCTGTGGGAAGGTTTCTTAGTTTAGATATTTAGCTACATGTGTGCCAAGTTTCTTAGCATTATGGTGAAAAATAAGCCAGAAATAAAAGTATTTCACTATATCACAGTCTCAAAAATAGAAATGGAGAAGAATAAAATGTCAGGAGGGGCATTATGAATGACAGAATTTGTCAATAATTAGTTTGCGAATTAATTTTAATCACAAACTGTTCTCTAACCATTTAAAATGTGAATATATGCATCTACTTATGATAAATTTTAAATCTTATCATGTTCCATCAAAACATAAATTGGTGTTTTATCGTGACATTTCTGAGCAAACCCTGCCAGAATGTGTTTATAAACCCCTCCCCGCAATGGCACCCTGGTGGGCTGTTGTTTTAGTTAAGAGGCCTGCTGGGGTAGTCTGCACAAGCAGCCATGTGCAGCATATAGCACGAGGCAATACACATTTACCAGAAATGTGTCTATTCAAAGCAGGTAGCCCCCTTTCAGTGAACTAATCCCCTATCAGGGGTAACTATGAAAACACAAATGCCTTGGTTCGTAACATGTTACTTTCTGTCAAATTTTAGGTGTTCACGATTTGAATTTGGCCTTCATCGTTACGTGAGAGCAAAGATACGAGAATGGAGAATAAGGTGAAATCAAAAAAAACTGACCAAATTTCACCCAGGGTTCTAATATCCTTAAGTGGCACCATAAGGTGGGTGAATGAATCCCAAAATAGCAAAATTTGACAACGGAATAATGATAAAGGTTAGGTCAAATACAGTAACTGGACTTGACCAGTACATATATGCATATTAAATCCAAGTAATTTGTTCACCTTTTTGGTCACAATGATAAAATGATTTGTTCAAATACAAAAAAAAATATTCAGCACAACAAAATGTTTCACAGGAATAAACATATTTGATTGATCAATTTTTTATTCATCTACTACAAAATATTCAAATCTACAGTTCCTATAAAACACTTGTATTTTTGCTTCATTTCAGTTTTGACAGTTGACAACAGAGATGACAGGTGAAGGGATTGACATCAAAATGAGTGTTATTAAAGAAATATTGTTCCCACTTTGGGTGTCTATGCAGGCAACAAGATAAACAAGGTTATTATTTAAAGTCAATGCTTTACTATTCAATTTCCATGAACCACTAGAACAAATGTCACAGTGGCACTATTTCTGCCAGTTCATGGCCAAGAAACAAAACACATAACTTAACATGAAATAGTCTTCAGCATTATCAAGTTAGACTGTATACTGTATAAACAAACAAGGTCTGAGTAGGTCAAACCATGATAGTGACCATGGCGTTGAACTTAATTGGCTTTTTGTGGAATGTGATCTGGAATTATGTGAAAAGGAGCCGAACATAACATAGGCCAAGAGCAATTAGTTTAAAATTCATCAGACTAGTTCTGTGAGAATATATACTACAAACAAGAAAAGAAGAGAACAAGGGCAACCATAAGACTATTTATGCCAACATCAGGGTACACTGACCTTGAGTTTGAAAACCTACGAGGTGGAGAGCGTCGTCGTGGTGATCTGAGGGGAAAACAAGAACTTCATTAAACATTTACATGGCTGATTTATCCCTTTAGCACATTGCATATTTAGTTTCATGTCTATGTTTCATCACATTCTAAATTTTGGTCCAAATTAACAACAAAAAACGCCTCTGCCATTTGTTACTGTTTTCAAGATATAGACACAGATTACTGATTATACAAGGATGTACCACATGAATCATCCTTTCCTTTCACTTAAGTCTTATACAATAAAAAGAAAACACAGACAACATAACAGACAGGGCCTATTAGCCAGCAGACTGTCAAAACAAACTGTTCAAAACGGATTTATTTATTTATTTGATTGGTGGCCGGCATTATGGTGGGAGGAAACCGAGCAGAGACGAGGGGGAAACCCACGGCTATCCACAGGTTGCTGGCATACCTTGATCGGGAACGTGAACGTCTTCCTGCACGATGGGACACTGGTGAATATCGCCGAGGTGACCTAGATCTCCTGCGACGAGAACCTGACCTTGACCGTCGCCTAGGCGACCTTGACAAAGAGTGTTTTCTGGGAGACTTAGATCTTGATTTTCTCCTTGGAGATCTGGATTTTCTCCTTGGAGATCTGGATTTTCTTCTCGGGGATTTTGATCTTTTCCTCGGTGAAATTGATCTTCTTCTCGGCGAAACTGATCGCTTTCTTGGAGAGCTAGATCGTTTCCTAGGTGATACAGATCTTTTTCGTGGTGAAAAGGATCGTTTCCTGGGTGAACTTGACCGTTTCTTTGGTGAAAAAGATCGCTTCCTTGGTGACTTGGACCTCCTTTTGGGAGATCTGGATTTTCCTCGTGGAGACGGGGATCTGGAAATTTTTCTTGATTTCACTGGTGACTTGGATTTTGAATCTTTACGAGGCAAGTCACTCGACTGAGATCTGGACTTTCGTCCTGAACTCGACCTAGGGGCTCCTCTGACGGGAGACGCAGACTTCTTTCTGGGAGAGGGAGACCGGCTGCGACTTGAGCTTGGTGATTTCGATAGCTCCCTGGCAGGTGACTGGTGCTGGCTGTGTTTGGGAAAGCACTTATCTAGTGGGTGCGTCTCCTCAGGTAAGGGTATGTCCCGACTCGGGCTGATGACACCTGGCACTTGTGTGGTGACCTTCTGAGGAACACTGCTGTGTTGTGGGGCATGGGAGGTTGGGGATTTGGCTATGGGTATAGGGCTGTAAGTTGCTGTCTTAGCGAAGGCATCCATGCTTACACTTTCCTCACTGTACACATCTACCTTAGAGTGACGTGGAGGGCTGGGGGAGGATGAGGAATCACTGGAAGAGCGAGATTTAGTCTTGTGAATCAGAGGGGGCAGGGGATCAGGTGGTAGGGGCACATCAGATATGTGTACAATGGGATCAGGACCAGAATCCTTGAGCCAGCCATAAGATCTGTCTGCAGGTTTCAGGGGCTTTACTTGTTTTCTGAAACACCACATAAAGTCTTTACATCTTGGGTTTCCATTAAATTTACAGGTGAAAGATGGCTACCAACGTAACTTGAGATGTAATTTTTACGAATGGCTACAATGGTATGAAAAATTATCTTTTTCAATTCCAAGAAAGGAATAAAGAAAAACTGTTACCAGTATTAAGCACTACTTTCTGATTTACCATGTAAGGCAATAAGGTAGATGTAATTTGAATACACTTGAAATTTAGAACTAGGTCAATTCTTGACTAAAAGACTGACAATGTTAGATATATAACAGAGCACAATTCTGCAAACACTCCTACCCTGCTAGCTCCTTGGTAGCTTCGGCAACTTTGTCTATTGGTGGTAGAGTTGGAGTTTTGATGCGCACTACAGGCTCATCTTTCTAAAATACACACACAACAAAAACAGCCAATCAGTGAAATGATTCTCAATCCAATTATATATCCACTGAACGTAACACAGCAGTCAGATTTTACTTTACCCAAGGGTCTATGATCAGCCATCTGGATGAGTGAAAATGATTGGAGAATTCATGAATCAGAAGACTGATTTACCATGATGTTTGTCTGTATTTTGGTGTCTCTCTCTTCTTCATGCTCAATCTCAGGATCAGGAGGCGGCTGCCATTTAAACTTTTCCTGAAAGGCACAAGAAAAATGTATAGGGCCATGACTAATAGACAGGGATTCAGATAAGTATCGGTCATCGGTCATCGTCCAGTAGGTCTCAGTCATTTGGCCCATACGTATTTAGCATGTAATGTTTAGTGTAAATCCCCAATAAATTCACCAGATGCGTAAAATCGTTGTTCACTTTCCGATGTAAGGTTGACCATCCGCTTCCCATGGCATTACCTGTCTAAGACATTACTCGAACTGACTGACTCAAAACTTGCCCCTTGCAAATTGCCAGCTATGATTGGATATAGCATGCATTCGTACATTTATCACTCGCCAGGTCCGCCCGGCCGCCAAGAAAGAAATTTGCTGGACAAACAATTCGTTCTCTCTCTGGCAAAAACTCGATTTCAGTAAGAGAAATATAACCATACTCAACTTCGGTGCCAGAGCCTATATATGTGTGTTGCACACTATATTCTCTCTGATTTTGAGAGAAGCAACTTATTGCAAAAGGCAGCCCGTCAATCATAGCTATCACGTTGATGTTGTATTGAAAATAAACTCATGCGTTCACCTCGTTTTGCAGGCACAAACAGCACTGGCTCGGAAATAATGTTCTGGCCTAAGGTAAAGCAGACACAGAAGTAAACTAAGTGTTCACTAAGGCACCCTCGCAACTCAGCAGGAATTGGGAATAAAGGAAAGTTGATGTTCAACAGGTGAGTTTTTTAACAAGGGATGTAACTCATTTTGATAGTAATAGTTGTTAATTTGGCCCAAGAGTAAATAACCACAGACAGGTTTTTCAACTAAGTCTTTCACTAAAAAAAACCCATAAATATAATGTATGTATGATATTGTTAACATTTTTTGGATTCAAGTTCTACTTTTTAAGTTCTTTTTATTCAATCCCAACCTGAAAAATGTAATTTTGCGAGCCCATGCAATAGGTTTCCGTTTTGAAACCTCCCTGCTATAGTCCTTTGCAAATAACAAATAAATAATCAAACAAACAGAGAGGAGAGTGAACTGAGTTCCAGTCCTGAAACTGTTGACAGATCTTTTACTAGGTTGTATTTTGTGACCTTCAATGTTTTAACTTCCCATACCATTTTAAAATCGTTCGAAAGTACATCCAATAAAATTCACCAGACATGTCAGTACTACTGTATTTCACTGTTGCTTGTATAACCAGGAATAGTACTTGCGGAATTATGACTCATCAAATCCTGAAATGACCCAATGAAATCGGCTTCCAGATCCTAACCAAATCGCTGATACATATGATCATGTGACACTGGACAACACAAAATGGATTCTAGAAAATATAACAAAATAAATATACACAAACAGCAATGCAGATATTTATAGCATTTTCTCATCAGAGAACCAAGAAGGCTCAATAATCTCCTTACCTCCACCCTGTCCTTTTTCTTGGAAGACTTCTGGCCATCAGAAGAACTTGACGAAGGTCTAGAGGAGGAGCGTGAGCGAGATCTTGAGCGTGACCTTGAGTGTGACCTTGAAGGAGAACTATACCCACTTTTCCTTTCCCCTTCCTCTGAGGGTGGGGACACTTCCCTACGGGCTGGGGGAATTGCTTTAGGGACCAAATCACTCCTCCTCACGGCTGGCTCTACTTCATCACCCATGTCAATGGTGAACTTGGTCTCGCTGAAGCCATTAGAAGCTTCCACTTTCCCCTGGTGTCTGCCATGACTGCCTTCAACCTCCATGGGTGACCTTGACATGGGATAAAGGTCAGGAGGATTGCTGTCAGATTCTGATGCTGGACAGGTCACTTTGGTCACAGCAGGCGGGGTATCATGAGACTTTCCATGAATATCTTCTTCAGCACCTCTAAATTAACAATGACACAGATTACACAATGTGTGATCTAGACTTTGTATCTGCATGTCCTTGTGATAAAGAACACAAAAACCTCCTAGTGAAGCTTCCTTTGTCACACCTATCCATATACTGCTATATTAAAACACAACCCTCCTTTTTTATACAAAACATTAAAACATCCAAATTTTATTCCAAATGAAATCCTTGAATAAATACTTCACTTTGGTCCCTAAAACTTGATTTCCCTCTCCAAGTTTAGCTATGTGTCTGAGACTATCCAAACAGGCGTTGGCATAAAAATTTGTTTTCAAACCAAATGAATGTAGTGAAATTTACAATTGTGTATTGCCCAAAAATAAATCTTAATATTTAATACAAAACAACAAGATAAAATTTTACATTCTGCTGGTGGTAAGCAAGAAGCAATATTGCTTACCTTTTGTCCTCTCGAGAGTGTTGCTGTAAAGGCTTCATCCCTGGTCTCCAATGGGTGGGCGGCGGACTCTCAGACTTTTCTTTACGAGCCCTGTTAACCAATCAGGACAAAAAAATAACAAATCATGTAAGTTCTACAGTACAAATATATATATTTTAGAAGATACATCCACTTAAATTCAACAAAATGATGCGATGGCAACTTGTCAATTACAAGTTGTTTCCTAATGGAGTACTTCACACTTTTTACAGGTTGGGTAAATGCGGATTTATGGAAACTCATGCCAAACTAAGAAACAACATGAACAAATTTCGCTCATTTGTCATGTGAAATAAAGGTTTGAAGACTTTCTCACTCATAACATTCACTTAGGTAAAAAATTTAAGATTTTCTTGATATTTCTTCTTTATTTGATGGTTATCCAATGCCATCCTCAATTTTTTTTTCTTAACTGCACAGCAGACAGTTTAACAGGTGAGGGGAAACTAGAAAACCTGAGGTAAACCACAACACTTACAGGTAAGAGGCGTGGTCAAAAACAGGAAACAGAAGCCTTCAACGTGGTTCATTCAAAGCCTTTGTTCTGGACAGTGAGTGTATTGGGCATTTGCCATGCAGAGTTATCTCCCTTGAGTTGTTCTCTCATGCAGCAATGATGCAAGTCAGTCGGCTTGTTAACGTGGCTTTCTAAATGATTTGGTTTGTTATGAAGTGAGGAGGACCCAAGGTGGTCAGTATTTTTGCTATAACTTTGAGTTTGATTGGATCGTTCACCATTGCGCTCAGTGGCATGGGATATAATGAAGTTCTTCTTATCTATTACATGTACAAGTGTGAAGCTCTCGTGATGCAAGGTTTAATTCTTCATTAATGGCGCGCAGGTATCATTGTTAAAGTTAAAAACATCTTTATGTTACATCGCCTGATGTATTCTGATCAAATTACTTGTCACTTGTCACATGGAGACACGAGAATACAGAGCTTCTAATAAACACCAAGGGACTCTTGTCTTCGTTTCAACTGTGAACAAACACAATGGCAGTAGGTAAAGCTGATATTCGACTGCTGCGGCCACAGCCATAAAACAAAGTATCCTACCTGAAGGGTTGTGACCTTTTGATTGGACTTCTGCTTTTTGCAGAGTCCAGTGCAGTTATCCTCCCTGACCTTCGGTGGCCACGCGAGCCAGCCGAGGATGACCTTGACCTTGACCTTCTGCTTAACTGTCGTTTGCGGTCATCTCTGGGCTTGTCTGTGGTGTGGGATTGAGAACTCTTACGATCAGCCCTTGATCGTATCGGAGAGACTGATTTTGATCTTGATTTCTGTCGACCTGATCTTTTGGGTGATCTGGACAAGGGTGCTCTCCCCCTTGCTGGTGACCTTGACCCCGACCTACTCCTCCTAATCCTGTCTCGCCTTCCCAACACAGACTCCTTCCCTTCCTCAGGTTTATGCTTGGATTCTGATTCATGTCTCTCTTTTTTCTTGTCTTTCTTGGAGGAGTGGTCATGTTTAGAGTCCTCTTCATCATCTCTGGACTTCTTGTGCTTCTTTTCCTTCTTGTGCTTTTTGTGCCTATATAATACGTGTAACATCATTAAAATCATTACAAAAAAAGTCAACGACGGCTTATGAAAAAAATCTGGTGACAGGTAAACGTAAGATAGGATTCTCTGAAAACAAAAGTTCCTCACTTTTTATCCTTTTCTTTGTGTTTTTCATCCTCCTCCCCTCCTTTGCTCTGCTCCTCTGGATCTGGTTTCCTAAAATCATGCCATACATTACAACATTACTAACAACAACAGATATCTAGGAAATGGTATTCAGCTTAGAAGATCATAACTTGATCATCCACAGAGACCTGTTCAAAGTAATAGCAAGAATCTCTCATGGTAAAATATGACCCACACTCCCATCAGATGAATGTATTCGAATGTACCCCACATATACAGTTTTTGTCTGACTACATTCTAGTTTACCTAGCCTCCTGGACGTCTTCCTCAATCCGTCCTTGTTGGAAGCGGTCAGAGAGCCTAGAACCACCACTCTCCATTCTCTGGGCCAAGTCCTGATGTCTACGCTGCACATTCTCTCTGCGTTTATCCCAATCCTCAACGCTGAAGCGTCTAGAGTTTCCTCCTCTTGTGTCATCACTTCTTCGTCTTTCACGCTCGTCTCTGCCTCTTACGTTATCCCTATCATCTCGACCTCTCTCATCGTGACCTCTGTCCTCTTGACCTCTGCGGGGTCCCCTGCCCTGTCTCTCCTCCCGACCTTGGTCCCCTGGGTCTTCGTGCCCCCAACGATTGCCCTGGTCAGTATCCACGGGGTCATCCAGGTCATCGATGGCAGAGGCAGGTTTAAGACGATCAATTTCTTTCCGCCAGTGGGGAGGGGTCTGACTTCTGCTGCGGGAGCGAAACCGCTGTTCACAAACAAAATTCAAGTAATTACACGCACATATTTATTGGAAATCCTTCAGAAATAAATTTTCAGAAGATAAGATAAAAGTATGATATGGTATTTTTTTTTAGCTTGTTCTAAAATTCACCACTTACAATTGTTCCACGTCCTTTGATTTTTCTCCCGGAGGCAGAATAGTAAGTCCTAGAGTACGGTCTTCTCTGAGCAGGGGCGTTTCTTCTGTAGGAGGGAGGGGGACGCTGCTTCCTGAAATGAAATCGTCCATACATGTACACTTTGTACCCAATACCCACTGACAGGTCTGGAGATTTTTGCAAATGAATTGTTGCTTTCCAATAAAAACTCAAATCTAGAAAAACGGTTGGGTAAGCGGTGTTCTTCATTTTTTATTCTTTGGTTGGTGAATATCAAAATGAGGCATCATGGGTATGATATATTTAAACCCTAGATGTAAGAAAAGCAAGTAGCAGACAACCTGTCTCAATGACTTTGTTAAATGACATGAGCATCAAATTAGAGCTTGGAAATGTACCCATGTAAACTGGCCTAAAATACACCAGCTAAAAACGCAGTTTATATCAGGTGAAATTCACCATTTTTCTTGTTGTTTGGCATGGTTGTGTACCTGGCATCTTGCTCTGGGCTTTTCCTCAGCAGGAAGTTTTGAGATGGCACATCTGGAATCTCCTCCGGCCGAATATCACCAAACACTGTGGTAACTGGCTCCGACTTCCCATTTTTCTCTTCATCTTTCTCACTAAAAAGAAAATGTTAGAGGTGTTGGGCAATTTTCAACATCTACATCTACAATTTATCGGTCTGCTCCTCAGACTTGTGCAAAGGGCGACAAGGAAAGTCTTGGACAAAAATGGCCAACAACCAGCAAAAAATATGGCTAGCAAAGAACTGATAATTAACAAGGGTCTTCACACAAATAAGCCTTCATTTGTTTCAAATGTAATGATTTATTTATGTGCTACTTACTGTTTTACACCGTACTGAGGAATATTTCATTGATGCCACAGGTGTCAGCATTATTCCACTCTCATGATGGTTCTAACAAAGCGACATGTGGTGGGGCCTACTTTATAATGAACAGGTGCCTCCATACATGATTACTACTAACCTCTCAGCATTTTTCTTTTTATCCTTTTTCTTTCTTGACTCCTTTTTCTTGTGCTTGACTTTTCTCCTTTTCTTCTTCTTTGATTTCTCTTCTCCACTTTCTGTGTCAGAGCTGGAGTCCCTTCCTGATGAACTATCTGTTTCAGATGCTGCTTTCTTCTTCTTCTTTTCAGCTGTAACACAAAAAGCAACTCATATTTTATTTGTATCACAGATTAAACTTCAAAACCCCATACCTCCTTGTTTAGGACGACTTTCCAATCGGGACCACTTTTTGTTTGCTTCATAAAGCTCCTTCATTCCTTATCAAGTCCCTTCGACTCATATCATCATTAGACGAATGTTATAACGGTGCTTTGCCACCACAGCTAATAAGCAGATAATGTGGCACCAATCCCTGATAATTCATTCCTCCCAAGTTTTCCCGTCCAAAAGTCACCATATTTATAATTCATACTCTATCTTCAGGTTAAACTGCCACCCACCACACCATAAACACTGCTAACACTGAACTCATCATGCATGCTTCACTGCTTCAGGAGAAATTACAATTGATAACCACATTCCAGTTATTCTTGAATTATATCTGTTTATAACAGTTGGAAAGCCTTAATATAAGACAGGTAATTGTTAAATCATTTGTGTTTACCTTTACGCTTGATCTGAAGGACAAGCTCTCCACAGTTGCCAATGACAACATCCTTCACTGGCCGAGTCTTGTCATCTGTTGGCTGGTTCTCAATTACTTTCACTACTTCCTGACCATTGATCACATGACCAAAAACCACATGGACCCTGTAAAACCAATACAAACCCCTCATGAACCAAACCAAATCACATCATTGGAAGAAAATAAAAACTACCACTGAATGCCAGGCAAAAACAACACAAAATGTAGGTGTATGGATTGTTAACTGACAGGTCAGGGATGTCTCTCAGGTGTTGACCAAACTTCTAGCAAAGGACGATGTTAAAGGCAGAGAGAAGCACTACAATCTTACTGCATCTATCTCACAGTTAACAGTCTGTCAGATATGCAACAGACATGAACGCTTATAGTTTTCTGTCTCACAGCAGATGCATTACACTTACCTTACCACCTACATGTATCTACCCAATAACGAATACTCAGATGGAGAGCAAACAAATAAGCTTACACAAAGGCCATTCCTTCACAAAACAGCACTCCATTACATCTTTTACTACGTTCATTTACATATTTGTAGTTAGTTCTATTTGATCGTGGTTAAAAACACCTACAGAATTTAAGCCGATTATACTCAGTGCACCCATCCCCCTTTTCCACCTCCAAAGCGAGTACAGCCTAATACATGTACTTACCCATCCAGATGTGGTGCAGGCTTTGTTGTTCTGTATATTTTAATGGAACCAGCCAGGAAAAAAGGAAAGACACACTATTAGACCAAATTTCAGAATAAAGCCATTAATTAGAAGTGTGAAATTAGATTTCATTTCTACTGTTAAATTTAATTGAAGAAATCTCAGAGAATGTGCTTTTTTTTTCCTGAAACATATCTTAGATCTATATGTAAGCTTTCAAATCACTGTTTTATACCTACAACAATTACTTGATTCCCTGTTATTCGACTGGAACAAATACTGCTTAATAACACTGCCCAAGGTTAAATCATTCGTACCTCCCATTCTCTGAGAATTCTTACAAATGTAATTCAAATGCTACTTCAATTCATCTTACAAATAAGGAAAACAGAAATAAAAGTAGACAACAGAAACAAAAGTCGACAATCTAGTGGAATATATGCATGTTGATTCTGGATAAAATGATTAGATCTCTCTGTCCAATGGTCTCTCTGTCCGTCCCCATCTGCAGTTCAGAAAAAGACAAGCAACAAAGCAAAATGGCCTACAAATGACACCTGCAAAATAGTGCACATTTTTATTTAGCACACTGCCAGTGGCAGACATTGACTGGTGATAGAATTTATACTCTACTGCTCACAGTGGTGGAAGATTTAACCAGGGCTTCTCCCCAGATGTTCATGGTGTGCATGTACACAGTATATATCTGGGACATCAATGTTTCCCTGTCAACTCCACTTTTACGCAATACCAAAGCCTCCTCTCTATAATGTTAGGTTTACCTTCACGTTTCACACACCAGACCAGTGGGCAAGTCTTTTTCTGCATAACTATGCAAAAATTGGACAAAAAGCAGTAAATGTAGATTTTCTGTCAAAGTTCGCTGCAAAAAATAGGACATGGAAAAACATTCGCATTCAATTTCCTTAACAATCAAGTGGTGTTTATATGAAGTATACCATACATTAGTCCTTATATGTAGTTATCTACTTTCATAAAATGGAATAACTTTAGGAGGTAAACAGGTTGTGCAAAATTTTACTTTATTTCTGATAAAAATGCTCAAATCAAAAAGAATTTAATCTAACCACTCTCTAAGGCAGCAAATTCAGTTGTGCACAAACATAACCTTGATTTAATATTTTAATAAATTTTTCTTGCCTTACAAAGTGGTTACAAATGTGATTTACTCAGCAGTTATTAATGTCCAGGTGTGCAGCTGTACACCTGTACAAGAAGGCCTGGGGAGTAAGGCGGTGTTAGGAAACAGAACTATCAACATCCCAATACTTACATGAAGAACTGAGAACCGTTTGTGTCCTTTCCACGGTTAGCCATGGAAAGCAGGAAGTCTTTGTCATGTTTGACAATAAAATTCTCATCTGAAAAGTAAATCACACAAATCTGTGCTTTAGACAAACGTCCCATATCAGTTTTCATGTAACTGAAAACTATGCCATTTTGCTGTGGTTTTACTTCTAGGCCTGCACAATCAGAGCCATGTACACAATTTTTGCACAGTAATGCCAAGTTTTGCTAGTTACCTGGAAAGCTTCCTCCATATATAGATTCACCCCCACTTCCATCACCTGTTAACAAAAAACGTAGTCAGAGACTGTTCAGAAGCCCTTCTAAACATGAAATGGCGGACAGTTAGAAATACACGCTTTAACTGAAACACGATCACTTTACAGTCCACGACCGGTTTACTATTCTGGAGCCTCCATTTTCATGAAACTCACTTACAAGTAGCCGTGTAAGTCCTTAACTACCATGACAACATGTGTTGTAGCAATAAGTAATGCCTTTCGGTAAGGCCTACTGAACACTATGAAGGCGTCAGGAAACTGTCTCCATGGACATTCACAGCAAAACAGATAAATGCCCCAAAACATTCACTGGATTTAATAATATGATCACATAACTTTCACACACATCTTGGTAAAATCAGTTTTGGTTCCACTGATACAACGGTCAAACAAAAAAAAAAAAAAAGAGAGAGACTGACAGTAAATTTACAAGAGGACTAGTACCTTTAGTGAAATCTCCACCTTGCACCATGAAATCCTTAACAACTCGGTGAAGGGGGGCATCTTTGTAATGGAGGGGCTTTCCAGACTTTTCACCAATTCCTTTCTCTCCTACAAGCAACATTTTAACACATTCAAATGCAAGTATAAAGTTCTTAAAAAGAAGTTCAACACTGGAAATTCACATATGCTGTTTACTTTCAAAGTCACAATGGTTTTCGCTCAAAAGATCTTGGCTCTTCAGGTGTCAGCCTGATTGAGGATATAACCCGAAAATTACAATTATATGCACATAACAAAACTGTCACATTTGAAATATGCAAGACTAAATACATTTTGAGGCATTCAAATTTCCTTTCAGTTAAATTAGGGTTGAAAATTAAACTGATAAATTTTAGTTACACAAAAAAAACAGAATAACACCCATATGAAGAAGAACATCCCCTGTAACAGCTTAAGAATTCACATACCTGTGCACAGGGCTCTGAAATTTTCACAGGTCTTTGGAGTGATGTCACTAAACAGCTCAAAGATTATTCTTCCAACTGAAAGGAAAAAATTAAAACAGGTATTCACACCATACAAAAATGATCTCAACCAGTACACATGTACTGTTGACTTGGCGGTATTTTTATCAAAAATAACTGACACAGGTATTTAGTTACAAATAATCACCTCAAGTTAAATTTACTTGTAATATTACTGATACAAACAACCACCAATACAGAGCAGTAAATTGCATTTGTACCTGCTTGTCCATCAATTTCTACGTCGAAGAAACATCTTGGTCTATATTCTTTCTTGACAGTCATCCTTGAGAAAAAATACCAGAACATAAATGAAACACCTCACTGCTATTCTAATATCACAATCAAGACCTTACAAGAACATAAAACTTTTATAAATGCTCTCTTCATTTCCAAGTTCCTTCTTGTCCAAATATGGCAATGTTCTGGTCAGTTTCCTATATGCAAAACGATGTGTGAGGAAGTTGTTCATGCCTGAAGCAGATCTTTACTTGAAATAGGCGTTGTGTAAAGTGAACTGTTGGCTTTCCACTCAGTGCAAATTTGGCCTATTTCATGTCTGTCGTGAGAATTTCTCCCAAGTGAAAATTGGTCCCAAAACCAAGTCTGGGTAATGATGTGACTCCTGTATGAGAAGGGTCATCGATTGTGGGCAGCCATACACTAACAGCTGCCACTGGTGTGTCCATCTTAGGTGCCACTGGTGGTAACCTATCCAACCTACCTGGTTCACTGCCACCTGCAACTGAGGCCAGGGGTCCAATCACTCTGGACAGGTGAATTTCCTAAAACGTGATCTTTTCCTTATGGCTGATTACGTAATAGCTTTCAGCCAAATCAAAACTCTCAACCTCCCTTCCAAATTTGATTTCATAGCACTCTAAGAATATATGTATCATCACCCAAACTATAAATATCTCTTGCAGCGTGTTACAACAACAACTCTATGCCTTAGTAGCGAGCTTGTACAATTTTATTTCTATCAGCTCCTGAGTTGCGGCATATCCAATCCCATCAAGATCAGACTGAAAATGATCTATGCCCTTAGCCACTTTCTTCAAAAATTGTGGTTTTGGTGTATTTAGATCAGCCAAGGAGGTCTGCCTGTCCTCCTAAATGTGAAGCAATTTCAGTAGCCTAGAAAAGCCATTTGTTCTCTCCTGAAACGGTTACGCCCCCTGAAAATGTGGAAATCTGTGACTTGGCATCAGCCTCAGTTTCATTTAATGACTTCCCCAAATTTTGCAGGAGGCTGGTAGCCATAGAAAACAGGTAACTTGGACACATTTAGCCCAAATTTATGATTACAGAATGGACATCTGAAGCCAAATGAACTGTGTACTACAAAGTAAGTGCACTATTCTACATATGTGGCACATCGGTTTTCAATTTTGACCTGATTTTTATCATGACTTCATAACCTACTGGTTTTAAGAGGTTTCAGTTTGACATATCAATGTTTCAGACCTCACACCAAGTACTGAGCTAAGGTACCACAACACAGGCCACCCCAGATACAGCAATATGCATGTACTTCTCCTACCAATGTGGTGATAGGCCCAGAAGTACAGAAAGACAGTCCATCAAGGCCTCTCAAAAAGAATCGCGGTCCATCCTGGACCAAACCTTCAACGTGGCAGAATCCCGTTACTACAAATATCTGACTTGACTTCGGGGTAATTAAAAGAACAACATGATGTAACTATATCTTACGCAAAAATGATGGTTCTTGTTCATTACATTAATTATGTTTCTCCAAGGTCAATTTTAAATGTGAGTCATACTTCTAAGCCAAAAATCTGCTAAGGCCATATCCGAGTCAAGTCCAAATTTCATTTTTTTCTAAAGCCCAGGCTTTTAATGTTAAGGTTATGGTCTCGTGGTTGTTACAGTTAATTATCAATTAATTTCGTTCATTGGGTACAATTAATACTTTATGTTTCAAATCGAAGCCACATAATGTTCCTTTCAGACACAAAGGCGTATATTGACTTAGGTATTTTTGTTTTATCGATGTTATGAAACTGCCACATGATTCTTGGGGTTAAGTCATCAAATTTTATATTGCCGGCCTACATTGCCGAAGAATAGCAGTGGAACGTTTGACTTGTTGAACTAACTTTTAGTGCATCTAGATGGACTAAAATGTTATAGGCCAAATGGAGTCCATGATAAACTTCAAAAATAAAAATAAAAAATGACAAAAACGGCATATGCCAGGCTTTATTTTAGTCGAATCAACATTCTGAGTTTCCCCTGCTGAATGATGCACCTGGAAACCTTCTCATTGATTGATATTCACCGTGACACAGAAAGAAGACCTGTTTCTTGGTGAAAATTGCAACAACAACAAAAGCGGTCTTTTGTTCATCTGTATTTGATTATGAAGGCAGTTCGAATACAAGAAGAATATGTGTTGTGAGGAAGCATGACAATAAAACTACGAAGCAAGTATGACCGAGTTTTCAGGCTGCTTAACCTGTGCGTGGCATTAAATCTTGTTAACACATTACCTGCCGATACTCCCTCGACATTGAAGCCGACCTGAAATAAAATATGGCGGCAAGTTGGTCCATTCAAACTGATGGGGGGAAGGGGGTGGATGAGTATGTCTAGCTTGCCGTCGTCTAGGATTACCTAAGTAACAATCACAAGTTTTAACCTTTTATGTTATTATTAAATAAACTGTATCACAACATTATAGCTTTATTTTTAAAGCTATCATTTTATAAATATATAAGTGATAGCCTATTTCCCCTATTGAACTTTGACGTTAGGCTGTCCTAACTTACATCCGCCAGCATGGATTTAATAATACCCAATTCCGACACGAAGTCGACAGGTGTATTGTGAGCCCGCAGAGGAGAGAGAACAGCTTGTTCAGAGGGACGTGAATTAATTTATCATCAGAGAGGTAATTGTTTTTTTTTTTAATAACTCTTCAACCGAGTACCTTAATATCCTGTGATTGCCAATGTCTTCTAGTCTTAGAACAGATATAAAATCAAATGAGCGACATGTCATCATTTTTTCCAGAAATTTCCCGTTGTCTAGCTGTTGTCAGAGACGCGCTCTTGTCACAATGGCTGAAAAGAAGGACGGGGCCATCAGTGAGCAGGAAAAAAAATTATTCGAATCAATTGCACAAGGTAAGCTAGAAGCTTTTGCATAATTTGGTTCTTGGAAAGTCAGAGGATAATTAGGTTGTTTAATTTTAATAACAGCAAATGTAAGGTACGTATTTCGCAGTTGTATGTAACAAAAAGAGCTAAATCTCATCATGTTTTGAGTGAAAATGAAGTTATTACGGACTCAAGCGTACCATTGGAGGAAACATATCAAACTGGCCTTGATGTGCCCAATGAAAATGTTGGTTAATAAGCAATAGGCTTGTAAATATGTGATTGAATGGCCTTGGAAAATAATATGCAAGTGTGGCTGCGCTTCACAGGCCGTAATCGAGCCATTATAATTCCATCATAATCACATATGTTCTTAAATATATACATGTTATTTCAGGATCTGTAGAAGAAATCAAGTCTTTGCTCACGGTTGATGGAGTTCGCGTGGATTGTATTGATGATGTAAGGAATCAGATGACTGGTTTATTAAGTTTAGTTTTATCTCTTTAAACTATACCTTATGCATATTTACAAGCATGGAATGGTGTGATTTTTTTTTTTTTAGGTAATAATGTGCCAAGGACATGAGGAGATGTTTGATGTTGTGATAGATAGATTTTATCTCAGAGACACAGATGGCCTGTATCAGTGAAAATAAACTTTGTGATAAGAGAATTTGATTGGCTCACCCAACACAGTGTACTAAGTGAAGCCCCTTGCACCTGCTCCCAGCATTATGATTTTTTTCCATGACCATTTCAGAAGGGTATCCATTTTACAGTGTTTGGTTGGAAGTAGTTGGCTTACAATTTACTTACCAGTACACACTCATGATTTCAGACGGGAATGTCTCCACTGCAGCATGCTGCCTTCCGAGGCAGAAAAGATCTTTGTGAATTATTTCTGGTTCATGGTGCTGATGTGAATTCCAGTCATCATGAGAATGGATACTCATCTCTTATGTTTGCTGCCCTGTCTGGTGAGTGTAATTTCAGTCTTTCTTTGTCTACTTATCTTTTTTTGATTGATTGGGGTTTAATTGTTTTTTTATTTATTTGATTGATGTTTTATGCCATACTTAAGAATACACTGTGTTTTACTTATGTGATGAAGACCAGCATTTGTGATTGGTGTTGACATGGCACTGAAAAGGGTAACTTGTGTGACAAATTCTTCAGTGTTCAGGCTCTTGAGTACAGCTCTTTTTTAGCTGCCTGACAAACCGTCTGACACAAAGCTGCAGGCTTACAAGCTAACCTGATGGATTAAGGGTGAGAAATATGCTTTAATGGACAGTAGGTGTAAGGGATCTATGGCAGCTTCAATGCTAGCATTTATTGACATGTCCTGACATGTTGCAATAGATCATTACTTTCTTTAACCTGAAATCTAGCTTTTTCAGGTGACACGTTTTGCTTGATTTTGATTTGTACAATCATCCTACAGGACCATTTGGGACTTTTTTTCTGTTTTGTGAAGTTTGATTACTTTCTTATCACAAAAGTTTAAGTGTGCTTCTCAGAGTGCATGTTTACTGGCCAATCTTTAAGGTAAAATAAAGTACTTAATACACCATGTAATGTGCTGATCAAAATCACATTATTTGTACATATTGACTTCAGTTCAAAATGATTAAACAACTGAAGTTTTTTTTTTTGTTTTTTTTTCTTTTTAATATTTTTCTCACAATAACGAACTAGAACCTGTTTGGTTGAAAAGGGGTCTGGTTATTGGGGAGTGCAATTGTCAGGATCATAAAGTATACGATGGTCTTAAAGTGGAAGTTTTGTTTAAAACTCGCTTTCTTGTGATCAAATCTTGGATTTGGATGCTTAATTAAGTGAATTGTACCAATGGGATGACTTCAACACAGGGTTTTCATAAATCATTGCATCTGGAAATAAGCATTCTAAAAGCATTAAACTGTGAAAGCAAGACAGGCTTCTTTGAGTTGACAGAATAGCTGGATCAAATCTATACCAGAACAAAAAAGACATATTTTTTCCAAAATTGGGCAAAAAAGATCGGAACTTCGTTTTACCAAGAAAAGTTGCTGACAATGTATTAAGTTTCAATTTATGGTATGCTAAGCATGCATAGTCATCTGGTAAGTGAGGTTAACTGCCAAAGTTCAAAAGAGGACCAAAATGTTGGAAATGGATGAAACAGCTCAAAAGTTCTTCATTATCATGTAGGTATGTGACAACTTACAAGAATTAAGCAGTGACAGATTATGTGAATTTATTTTCACAAAACCGCCCCTTGGAATAATAATCTGTTACAAAAGTTTGAGGCTTAAAATGCAGAGATTGTTGATTGGCAGCTGTCAGAAATATTCGTCCTGTTGAGACTGAATACGATCATTTGTGGACTATAGGTGGGCTAGGCTGTATGAAAAAGTATAATAATGGATGCAGCATCTGTGTATTTCATTCCCCCCCCCCTCTAAAAACAACAAAACAATAATAATAGTAAGGCATAGGAGGATAATAATATGAAATTCCAGAAGTTTGTGATGATCAAATCTTAATTATATAGTAAGACTTTATCCTGCATTTACTTTCAAAACTGTCCAATTTTTAAATCATGATGAATATTCATATTATAAATGAGCCTTTCATCAGTGTGAATGCTGTGAGTCTTGAATTTCTGTCATATTGTATCATGAAGCAGAAGAGTGCCTGCAAACAACACCCCAATGTCAGGAAATGATCTGAGCTGTATTTCAAGACATAGTTGTGTGTGCAGTGGCAATGCTGCAATGGGGCTTACTTGCCCAAATAGTACAAAACCTTTCAGGGATGCTAAAACAGACTACTGCAGGACACACTAAAACTGGCACTACTTCGATAAATAGGTGACAGTTGACTTTATACAGCTATGTATGCTAATTGCACATATGTTCATTTTCCTAGGCAATGTAGAAGTAACTCGTCTGATGCTAGAAGCTGGAGCTCGGGTTGACCATATTAACTCTGTCAACAGAACAGCTGCTCAGATGGCTGCATTTGTGGGTAAGTCAGATAATCCTGGGGCAACTGTGAGTCGTTTTACGTCCAACTTGCTGCGAATATTTCATATTTATTTATGGTTTACAGTTATCTTTATGTTAAAACACAATGAACAAATTTGATGTGGGAAATTCAAGAAGGCTGTTCTTTACTTTAAGAAGGGATTGATAAGCTTCACTGAAAGTTGGCACAAAGGTGTTTTTGGTCTTTCATGTGTTACTGTGTAACTTGCAATTTCTGCTCAGGTTATTTTATAAAGTTCAGTTGTTAAACACAGGCTCAGTAGTCACAAGAGGAAATGATGTGTTTTTGCCCAATAACGTATCAATGAAGTAGGATATATTCTGGACAATAAGACATTTCTGATCTTTCTGATAATCACTTCTCTCTCCACAGGTCAACACCAAGTTGTCTCCCTTATTAACAACTTTTGCCCAATGGAGACTGTGGAGTACTACACAAAATGCCAAGGTTTGTGCATTTATAACATTGTTAATTGTATCACCCTGCTGATGTGGCTTCAAACCATAATATTGCATACCTTCATTTAATTCTGTCCCCTCATCACTGCTTTGTCATTTGCTACTCTGATGTGTTTGTTTAGTTCATATTATACACATGTATACAAATGTCTTTGCAGCTTTAGAGAAAGAACCCAGACTTCTTCCCAGTTTAGCCCCAGCTCTTCACCGGTTAATAAATATGTCCAACCTGAATCCAGTAGGGGTAAGTTGTTATCAGCTTTCTGCTGGAAAAACATACAGGGTTGAGTTGTTCCTGATGTGCCATCAGGGGCTAGTATGGGCACACTGTCTTTTACTGACTGTTGCTGGGATCCTATCATTAATGGTACTGGTCAATTCCTTATGTAAGAGCCCTAGATTACTGTAAGGATGAGCACTGATTACACTGTGTTATGTAATAATATACAAGAAATGTAACACTGTGATGTAATAAAAATTTCATTGTTATGTAATATCATGGTGTAAAGTAATAATATTTGCAGTGTAATGTAATAAAACCAATCCCCGGGTATGGTACTAAAAATTTGGGTGTAATGTAATAACATGCATATCAACATGTTCTGTGCTTATTCAAGTGCTTGAGGGAATCTGTGTGTATGTTACAGTTATTCTGAATAATACAGGGCAGTGCCCAATAGAATTCCCAAACTTTCAAACATTGAAATATACTGGTGTGGTATAAAAAGCAGTCGTTCTCAGTATTACTTTAGTGGTAACCCTGTTAGTCTCTTGGTTTGAGTTACCTCAGCTGTTTATTTGCCTGTCTGTCTGTTTGTTACTTATGTGACAATATTGCATAATATGGAAATTAGTATTACATTACATGGTGGATATTACATTACTTGTGCATTATTACATACAAGGTATAACAAGGCCCTTAAACCAGTTAACACCACATACCTTTTCTCAAGGTCTCAAGCAGTGATGGCCAGGGAGCTCATTGAGTCTAGCATAAAGAGTTTTGTGTACATGTAAATCAAATGTACGCAGGCAGTTAAGGGACCACTTTCGTAAAAATTAAGTCTGTCTGCAGTTTGTTTTCTTGGAACTTTTTTCGGGGGGGGGGGGGGTCTGTAGGTTTTAATGGCATAGATTGACATGATTTACAGTTGAAGATACATGTGTACCAGCAATTGACGTATGAAGTTTGGTAACCGTAAGCTCATACTCTCAATGTTATGTCAAGGGAGTTCAGGTACACACGCAGATCAGATGTCTTTTTAGATACTTGAGGAGTCATGGATTCTTTCAGACCGTGAACATCTGTTAACCAGGTGGCTGTATTGCTGATATGTTGATGTTATGCTATTGACAATTTATTATTATTTTGTTTTTGTTTTTTTCAGATTTCACTTTATCTGCTTAATCACAAAGGACTGTTAGAGAATTCTTACAAAATAGTTAAGGTGTTGGATCATATGTGTGAGAGTAACATGAAGTCACATGACACGAATGACATCATGGCCATGAAGACACATTACTTGGCTTGTGTGATCAGGCAAGCCAGCAAATCACTGGAAGAGAAAAACGACAATTTACAAACCTGGATCAAGGCGTAAGAATAAAGGGGTTTTTGTTTTGCATTTATTTTTCCTGGAATGAAGCTGGTATATCTTCAAATGCTGTAAATGAAGATCTCCACCCATGGCTGGAATTTTAACTCGTTAAACTTTGCTAATTACCGTATTTCATGTAAAGTTAAGCTTTTTTCAAATGATACATTGTGCCTAATTCTGATTGATTTATCTACCTGTTTTTGTACAGTTTCATTAATTTCGTATCGGAAAGCCTTTAGTGTTCGCAACAAAATTATCAAATCATCATGTCATTTGTGTACTTCTGTAAGTGCAGTTTTGCAGGCTAATCTTCAGGTCTGATACAGTTCTCAGAATGTCTGGTGTAACCTTGTAATGTCTGGTGTAACCTTGTAATGTCTGGTGTAGCCTTGTAATGTATGGTGTAGCCTTGTAATGTCTGGTGTAGCCTTGTAATGTATGGTGTAACAGGGTGTTTGAGCTGGGCAGCACTAACTGTGATGGCCTGGGGATGGGCCTACCATACTACAAGGAGATCATGGAGATATGAAGGCAGTAATACTGAAAGTAATGTTGAATTTGAAGAAGTAAACGTTAATGGATTTATTTTCTCTTTATTATTTATGTGTTATTTCAGTTTACTAAGAGGCAGAGATGGCGATGGGTTTCAAGAATTCCAGGAGCGATTCATTAGGCAGACGTTCAAAGACTTCCCCTATGTGGAGTCTGAACTTCTTCAGCAGATGGTTAGGAATATTGCTCCTGTCAAAATTGTAAGTGTATACCATTATTCACAGTATCACTATACTATGTCTGGACATATAAACTACTGAGTTCTGAAATCTTTCAAAAAACAGATGATGGAGGAAAATGGTTCAAACTGACGTGTTTGTTTGAAAAGGGTTGGTTAAATTGTATTCTAGGAAATAATTCTGTTTTGCAGGGAGATGAACCTACATCATTGTCAATCCTCGTGTCGGGTATAAATGGACAGCACTATGTCAGGGAGGAAGGAAGTAGTTGTAGTACATGTGGGAAAACGAATGCACCAAAAAACTGCTCAGCTTGTAAAATGGTAGGTTTATGACTGAAGGTAAGGTAGTTAATTCCCTTCAATCTTAACAAACTGACATCTGGTGAAGCCAGTTTACTGGCTCCATACAAACACATCTCTGTCTTAGAAGCAAGTCCTGAACATGCGCCACAATTTGAAACTAAGTTGCAGGTAATGGTTTTCAAACAGTATACGAATACATTTGTTAGACAGAGGAAGGCAAGAGGTCACAGGAGAAACTAACACGAAACTGACGCGACACAAGTGTGTAGTGTGCACGTTATTTTACAAATGTGAGAACAGAACTGAAATGCAGATACATGTATGCATACCTGACAAGAAAATGAAAGAACATTAATGATAATGTCATGCTTACGCAGCAAGAGATGAAACTGATCATGCAGTCTCCAAATTATCTATGGGTATAGTCAACATATCTTCGGATATATTTGCACTCAGTGCAGAGGACAAAAGTACATAGTAAAACAAAGTAGTTTGGCATGTTTGTAGCGTTTGATTGGCTATTTTTCATCAACGAATGGTCTTGAGCCAATCAAGGAAAACTCAACATTGTTGACTAAAGAGTACATATGATATTTGTGCCACCCCCTTTCTGCCACTCCCACATTTCTGGGATAATCATGTATATATATGTATTATGGAAGAGTGCCTTCACTCTTATCTGTGGCATTAGAACTCAAAATACATGGACATCTATTTGTCTGAAACTTCTTGTATTATTTATGCTAAAGTTTATGTGATGGGAATACTTCACTTAATTGATAGATTTGATACAGAAATGTGAAGGGTGAAATTCGAAGTTTTAAACGTATTCCTTTTTCTTTTCCAGGTTAAATACTGCGACCAGTCTTGTCAAAAAGCCCATTGGTTCACCCATAAGAAGTTCTGTAAAAAACTAGCAGGTTTGTTCAAAAGCATACTCACAGTCTTACAATACTGGAGATGGGTGTCTGTGATTGTCTATGTGTATTCTTGTGTAATAACACTTAAGCTTCTTTCAAGGGTGATAGTAGAGTTTAGTTTTATAT